>JBBDHG010000407.1:600000-757179 GCA_037951165.1 Lophius americanus
ATTAGGGACTTTCTGGGGACATACCCCTGCAGCTTTGGCCTCGTTTAGAACAAGTACTAACAATTTGCATTATAACCCTAAATACTACTGTAATTGTGGAATAATACAACTAAAACAACTGAATGTTTCATAGAGGGCAAAAAAAGCTGACTGGCGGAATCCCGCCTCACTTTTTACAGTGCGATCAAATTTCAGCCGACCCGCTCATTCACGCAGATATCCTCATAACATTTTACACCCCATCCTTTTATAAGCACCTTGAATAGATTACCTCTACTACACCGACAACGTGGCCGCCCTGTCGGTGAAAATGATATGGGCTTTTTGTGCGTCGTGACGGAGCTGGGAGTTCATGTGTTGGCGGAGAGATAATATTCTCTTTACGGGCCTCATGGCTGCGCCGCAAGCCTCAGGTCAAATCCTTTCCACTCTATGAATTCATAATGTAAACCCGCAGCAGATGTGCACATGAAAGACTAATATATGAATTAGAGCGGGAATGCACCATACGTCTAGAATTAATAATTCACAAACGTAGATGCGCTCGGGCTTATTTACATGTATCTTAGTCTCTGGGAAATGTAACGTTGCAGAGTTTCTACAGAATCGCTGCGCGCAACGGAAGATAAATGCTATGTTTTGTAGCTATAAAAGTATGAAAGCCATTAATTTTCCCGCTTCCTTCTCTGCATGTTAACATTTGTAGGGTTCTGTGTGGATGTAACTCTTAACATGCCGTTAGATGTGAGTGTGTGAATCTGTTTATAGCTGGCGGCCTGTCTATGGTGTGGCGCTCCTGTTGGATACGTTGCGTGGGGACTGACTAATTCCTGGTAGTCAGTCCCCCACGGCTGTGGACCCGCAGAGAAATGGATTAAATGGATAATATAACTAATAGTATTTACTTTAGTGCAGATTTGAGGAACTTTGCTTGATTAATTCCTATCCTTGATTCTATACTCCACTACTTCTGTCTGACAGCTGTAGTTTCCAGTTACTTTTCAGATTACATCACAGATTAGATATTTCAATCCACATGTCTGCAACTGTAGTGATTTTAAATGTTTGTGAAAACTCAAAAGTTAAGCGTTTGTGCATGACTTTAGAAAATTATCCTACATCTCAACACAACTATAACCCTGTAAAGTTGGATTTCCGACACTAGAGGGAGCTTTACCTTCAGAAAAGCTTTCAGGCGGTAATCTCTCAACCGTTTGTCCGATTTTATCACAATTTGGTGCGTATTAATGGACTCAGGGGATCTATCTTATATAAATCATATATATTTAACCTGCCTCTCGCCCGATGTCACCCGGGATAAGCTCCAGGCCCCGTGACCCTGAACAGGATAAGGGACCGCGTGAATGTATGAATTCCTATTTTACTCATAGTGGGTGCAGATGAATGATCTTAAGGAGATCATTATTGTTTATATCATACTTTACTCTAATGCTCCATATTTTACTCACTAGAGGGAGCTTGATTCATGGAAAACAGCGTTTTTCTGACACAACTTAACCTTCAATTTGAGGAGTTCTATCAGGGGGATTGATTGTACAACGCATGGGATAGGGGGATTATCGGGACTTTGTTAAATTATTTAAAAATCTGCCTTCAGTTATCCGTATAATGAAAGATAAATACAATTTTCTATTGTGATGCTATAAACGAGCTGTGATACTTACAGCAGATAAAGTAGTTAGATTACTTAAACCTTTAGCAGTGATGGCAGTGACACAAATCCACACATTTATGCAGTTATAGTAGTATTAAAGAAAACAAACCTCGAAGGGGACCATTCTCTTAAACAATTAGTACTTTTAATATGATACTCAAAGTTCGTTTTGCTGATTGTGCATTTTAATACTATTTCTTCAGTAACGTTTTGAATTTGTTTCCACGGTTTGGCTTTTACTCAATAAATGAATCCTATTTCTTCATCTGCCACTGCTTATAGAGTTAATTAATAGGAAGGGATCCAATGAGTTCAGCAGAAGTGGAAGAGATAGGCTATTAAAATTCTCTCAAGTTAAAGTATCAATATCCCAATGCTGAAATACTCTATTACAAGTTAAGATCTCATAATTCAAATATAATATAACCGTTTTCTGTTCGGAGAAAAACTAAGGCTCAAGCCTGGTGAAGCTAATGGAGGCTTCACACCGCGATGATTCCAGATTCCAGATGTTTACTGTCACTCTGTTGTGCAAAATCACTCAAGTGAAATCCCTTGGCTGAGAGACGGTACTAGACAATGAAGTCATAATATTGTATATAAGATTAATTACTCTAAACAGGAATTCATTAACAAACTAGATGGTTTAAAATGTCATTATTAGTTCACGTATTGAGGTCGTAACGAATGTCACCAACATTTGATCTTCTCTAGGGGACGTCAAACTCTACCTCTGGCTTAAACTTTATGGAAATCCGTCCACTACTTTTTCCATAAGCTTGATAACGAACAAACAGACGCACAAACAAACCAAAGTAAAATGTAATAATAAGTGTTCAACCTGCATATAACTACCTAACATAAATGGGGTTCTCTTATAACCGAATAAATACATAACTTAACTTAATTATAGCAACTATTCATAGTTTAGGGTTGCAGAGTGGCATCATTTGAAAAGACTGTGTAAACAGAAAAAACAGTTATTAGAGTTATTGTGAAAAACTATTACCTTTTCAGCCTGATGAGTCACGCACGGAAACAACAATAGATACTGAGATGGAACGTTTTGTTCGTGTGCCGGAGCGACGTTTGATTCTGTGGTGCTGATTCTGCACATACTAGCATAGAATGCTAGAACTGGGCTGTGATGCAAACTACCTGATATGTTACTATTATGATATCATATACGAGGTATTTGAAACACTCTCATTGTTTTTGCATTTCTGTTTGCACAAAGAAAAGCTTGTTTGATGTTGAACTTTTGTAAAATACACAGGAAAACCGTTTTATTATAAAAGAGGTCTCAAGATAAGAACAGTACAATCAGTAGATGATCGATTTACTACGTAGTTAAGGAACGACGTTGATTGTCATGATTGCTCTAATCCTTTATTCGTCCCATTGAGCTCCTCCCTCATCCGACTTTGTGACCATAAATCAAAGTCGCAGTACTTTCTTCCTCTGATGTCATTACTCAGACTCTCTGACTCTCGCTAGAAGCCCATTGGCTGGCTTCTGAACCACTGTGCTGCAGCGTGGGGGCATTTTTTCCAAAACCATCTGCTGTTTGTCTTTTCCTCTGAAGCGGCCTCACTTTAACGACGCCACTCAGGATATACCGTATATTCTTGCGTTAATTAAATGTCTGGAGCCCGTTAGCCGGCCTCGCAGTTCCATCGCCGTCATTTTCATTCTTCTCGTCCTCCCCCTCCTTTAGCCCACCCATCCCCAACCTTCATGACCCCATCAGAGAGCCGAGGAAGTCTCAGGTGAGTAGGTTGATGGAGGACTTGGTACCTCGGGGTGCAGCTTCCTCTGGTCTCTGTGAAGCCGGCAGAGAGCGGCGAGCTCAGCCTGTGTTTAAGTCCAAGTCCTGTTAACCCCCATTAGCCTTTACAGCAAAGTACAGGAGGATTAACTGAATACAAATGGCTCCTCTTGCTCGCCTCGTCCTCCACACCACATCTCCACCGCAAGCTGCGGTGAAAGTTGCTGATTTGGGGGGGGGAAGCAGATGTTTGCTGCATGCTAAACAGTCGTGCCGATCGTCAGGCGAGCTTTAATGGCGGGGATACGTCCGCTAACGATGTGAGATTGTAAATCGGAGGCGGGACTTTAATCTCACCGTGTTGCTTCTCCTCGTTACCATGTGACCTTGAAGCTCTGATCTCGGTACGTACAAAAGGGGGGGGAGATGCTAGAGGCCTTTTTTTTTAATAATAAATAATTCATATTTCAATGCTGCTTTCTGTTGCGTTTCTTAGAGCGACATGAAAAAGCCTCGCCGCTCGGACGGATCAGACAAAAACGTCTTTCATCCGCTCCTCCTCATCAACTCTAATCACATGGATATTAGTATTACCTTTTTTTTATTCTACATTCATCGTTTAGACGCTTTGAGAAAAAATGTTAAAAATGCTCCTCGCAAATCCCAGAGCACTGCGAGACCTCCGCAGCGTCCCTGTTATGATTGGACCTCGCCGCAGAATCCAAAGAATGTTCGGTTTACACTCGCAAAAGTGGCGAGGAAGATAAAAATCCTCACATTTGAGAGGCCACAACCAGGGAATGTTTGTTCTGACGCCGCTGTCAAACATCGTTACTGTTTCCAGGATGATGTCAGTCTGTGTTCATTCACACAAACACATCGTCCTCTGATAAAAACACGGTTTGAAGGCTGGTTGGTGCTGTGATGTTGGATTTTAGTGCTGCGTTTGATCTGATAGATCGTGAAAAATCTCTGAAAATGGAGATTACCGTGCTTTTTCAGCCTCTTCCATGGACGAGGAGTTAAGCCACCCTCAAAAATGTTTAGATCCCTGAAAAGTCTGGGATATTATGGAATCCTCATCGTCGTAAATCCTCCGTGTGAACGCCATAACTCAAAAAGACTTTCATGGATCATTTTCAAATTTTTTACCCACATAGACCTCAGTGTGAGGAAGAACTGGATTGATTGTGGGAAAGCCAGATTTTTTTTATTTCCAACACTAGGGGGAGCTTTATATCCAAAAGAAATGCCCTTTTGGAAAAAACTAAAACATTTCTCGGCCATTACTTCTAACACCGATCTTCCTGTTTAGTCAAAATTTAGTGTTTATTAATCGGCTTTGAGGAAATCTGTCTCGTATATATTATGTTATACTCTCATAATTCATATTTTACTCACTAGGGGAAGCCGAGGAAGGGGAGTTTCTCAGGGCTACTTTCTCGGCCCGCCCTTATATTCTACCTCCATCATTGCTTTGCATTCAACACTGTAAAACACATATGTTGTCATCCATGCAGTTGACGCCGCTTTGTTTTAGAAACAATATACCGATCGTCCAATCAAATTAAGTCCTATCGAATTAAAAATATGGTTAAACTATTGGTGCCGCACATTCTTTTTTGATTAAGCGTTTTCTGCTGAGTGGACAAAAAGAGTCACAGGGAAGATTCACCCCTGTTCTGAAACATATAGATGGGTTAGAGAGAGAGAGAGAGAGAGAGAGAGAGAGAGTGGGCATCATGAATTCTGTTTCATTGCCTCGTGTCTCGTGTGTTGGAGATATTGATCGACAACAGTGAGGTGCTGGAGTGATATCAATATGACCACCCACAGGTCCGGTTCACAGATTCATGGAACGGATGGTAGAGAACCCGAATCTCTTGATGTTTGCGCCTGTTCCGCTCATACAGACCATAATGAAAACAACCCACTGCCCTCAAAAAGTCTGTTTGGCGAAAGAAACCGATCAAGAAAGAGAAGTTGGGGCGGGAAATCCACCCACTGTGTGTGTGTGGTGTGGAAATTCTGCCGAGACAGGAACTGACAGCTCCGGCTCTAAGCTTCTTCCTGGGGAGCGGGCTGGTTTATTTATTTGATATTTTATCCTCTGCATGAATCATCACGCCACGCTTTCATGGCTAACAGACTTAAACAATGATTAGCTCTCCGGCCTTAACCCAGTTTGAACACAAAGGTAAAGTGGAAACCACAAAGAGGGTTTAACTATGAGTTCTCTGTTCACACGCTCGCCCTCTGCTACCTTTCTCTCCAGCTCTCTTTCTTTTCTCCCCAACGCCTTTTTTTTCTGCTCTCCTCTTCCCTTTCTCACGTGAAACCGAACGGTAGGACATTTGTTGGCTTTTTCTCTGTGCCGTTTTGCCTGTCTATGTATTTGTTTTGAGAAGGTTTTTATATATACCCACGAAAAGTCGGGGATATTCTGGAATCGTCTGCGCCGCGTATCCTTGTGCGATAACTCAAAAACGATTTCAAGGATCATTCGTATATTTTTCACCCACAAAGACTTTAGTGTGTGGAAGAACTGAACAGATTTGGGGAAGGGTCGGTTGCATAATTTCGACACCAGGGGGAGCTTTACCTCCAAGAGTTTTGGGGCCATAAGTCCTCATTACTGATCTGATTTAGTCAAGATCTATCTTTTAATAATAATAATAAAAACTTACATTTATCTAGCACCAAGACACCCATGGATGCTTTACATAGTTTGGCGCAAAAGGAAATTATACCCTATATTTTCCTCTAATAGTTCATATTTTACCCACAAGGGGGAGCTTTTTCTTCTTTTTTTTAAATACTGTTTTTCAGACATAACTTTTTACCCACTGACCCGATTTATTTGGTGCATATGAATTTCCTCATGTTGATCTATCTTGAATGTCACATTTTACTCTAAATGTTCATATTTTACCCACTTCGGGGAACTTTTTTTTACAAAAACAGTTTTTGCGGATGTTACCTCCTGTCAGTTGGTCCGACTTAGTCCAAATTTGGTGCATATGAGTCAAGGGGAGGAGGTCTATCTTGTATATGTATCAAAATTTACTCTAGTAGTTCATACTTTACTCAATAGGGGGAGCTTTTTTAACAAAAAATACTGTGGACATCACACTAAATCTAAGGATTTCAATCAGGGTGATTGCTTTTACATTTGGGGACTTATGTCCCCTCGCTGTCGAGGACGACAGCTTAGCTACTTTTATTATTATAAAAGTTTCTGTGTGTGTGTGTGTGTGTGTGTGTGTGTGTGTGTGTGTGTGTGTGTGTGTGTGTGTGTGTGTGTGTGTGTGTGCATCTTTTTTGTAGTTTTATGGGCAGTCACTCTTGTTCCATATCTGTGGGAGACACAGACGCTGCTGGTAACGGTGTTGTGTGAGTTACTGTAATGCCCCGGCTTGTGTTTCAGGGGAAGTTTCAATTAAAGTTGAGCGGCTCCTGGGAGAAGGTGTGGCGGACACAAACTCTATTTCCCCGTGACTTTTCCAATGGGTCCATTCTATACAACGCCGCCTGACAGCAGCCTACCTGACGGAAACTAGAGCACCCACACGCACACACGCACACACACACACACACACTAATGACTGACACAAACTACTGCTCAGATTCTGGATTTAGCCTGCACGATTGCTGGGATTCCAGGATTACCCCTATATTGAACGCTCCTGCTGAAAATTGCTTTTTGTTGAGAATGGCTACCCCGCGATGTGACTGACTGCACCACCGGAATACACATTGTCAAACTTTGTCACTGTTCGCTTCACGGAGCCCATGCTGTTGTCACCTCGAGTGGAAATGTGTGCATATATTTTATGGTTATTAATCATAGTGGCATCTCATTTTTACCGGCTTATTCCTCAGAGACCGTACAGAATGTCGCTGTCGTGCAACATCAGCTCACCTCCTCCTGGGGAGTAAATGTACTTTTAGGCTGAGAGCTTTCATGACTCTTACATGGCAGCAGCGCTGAGTCGGTTCCTCTCCTGAGGTCATAAACTCGAGCTAAATGTTTATGGCCGTGCGTGGAGACGTAAGCAGAATAAGTCCCGGCGGGTTTCAGTTCTTGCTGGTTTTAAAGGCTTCGCTCGGATGGGAAAGTGGATTAAGAGGATTTAATAGAGTAATGATATTATCAAAATATTGATGTATTTTCTTTTTTCTATTTATTTATTTATTTTTACACGCCCCCCTTGGGGGCAGAGAAATTTTTTCCGTGCACTTCAAAAGATAAAGACTCAAAATGCAGATTAGACAAGGGGAAGTATGTGTCCCTGAAACAAGCTAACACCCCTGATTGAACTCCTATAAAATGTGACGTTATAAATGAAAACCAGACTTCCGGTTATGGCGTCTACCTGAGTAGCAGCAGGAATTTGAGCTCCGACCTTCTATACCTGCCATTTCTGGCATAAGAACTTCACTCGTGTTTTGCCGCCCAAAAACTCCCATAAACAAACATAAAAACAGGCGGGACAAAACAGAAGGAGTCGGCGAGGATGACGACACTGGCACTGATCTGACCTCGCTAGACGATGAAGGGGAGGAAATAGCTATTGCTAGCGGCTGAGCTAACAAGGCTAATATTTTTGCGGTCGTACAGTTAATGAGAACAGACCTCTATACTCAAATACGAGAGGTTATAACATGAGTAACAGTAAAATATGAACTGTATGAATATTTTTGGGGGTTTTTTGTATGTTTTCTTTAATGCTTTGAACGGGTACATGCTCTGTGGTAGTTATGTGTCGGAACATCGGGTGGGGTGCTTGTAGAGGGCTGGAGGGTAGATTGGGTGAGTATCTGTTTTTGAGGCTGTTTTTTGGGGGGGCGGGGAAACATTGCCTTAATCAACCAATGGCTTATTCTGTTAAAATACTGCAAAAGAAAAAATTAATGTTGAGGAAAAAAATATTTCTTTTTTGTTTTAAGTACCCCATAATGAAAATAGTGAAATAAGAAGTATTCACACTAAATATGATATAAGATAAATAGTCCTTGAGTCGATTCATATTTACCAAATTTGGACAAAATCAGGTAAATGGTTGAGATATGATGGCCTGAAAACTTTTGGAGATAAAGTTCCGTTTAGTGTCGGAAACATACAACCAACCCTTCCCAAAATCATTCCAGTTCTTCCTCACACAAAGGTCTGTGTGGGCTACACTCAGCTTTTCCCATCGTTGTACCACTTAATGTGTGTAAACAAACTCAGGCTTGCAGAAAGGGTCACATGGGAGCAAGAAATTCACGGGTGATTCTGGGACTCGGCTCCGGTTTCAGCTCATTGTTTTTTTTTTCCTGTTTTGGCTCGGTCTCATCCCTCAGTGTGGATTTCAGCCACAGCAGTCAGCTGTCTGCAGTGGGGGGGGACCTTTAAAAATCCACTACCAGCTCATCACCAATCCACATTCCGCTAAATTACTGACTAAACGATTAGTTACTGGAGCGCCTGGCAGCGAAGGAGTCAAATATTCTGGGAAAAACGGAGCTGGAAGAAGTGAAATGAACGCCGGTGTTTCTCCACACCTCCCGGGTTTGTAAACAATCAACTGTTTGCTCGTATTGATCTATGTTTCCGCCCGCAGTGGTAGAAAAACATCTGATATGAAAGTTTCGGAATAAATATCTTAAAAACATTGCGGATAAGAACATTCATTTTGATCCTCTCAGACAGGTTTCACAAACAGACGTTAGTTGTTTCTTTTTCACGGCCTCTGCCTCGGAGGTTTTGTTTTTTCATGCGTCTGTTGGTGGGTTTGTGATATTCAGCAGGGAAAAAACGTTTTTTGAGAATGAATGTATTTTGAGAGAACGGCGGGGGCGCCGGAAGACGGTGATATTTTATTTCGAGACACATACAGGAATTTTGTAAAAAATATGTATAAGAATTTCTATAAAGTTGCAAGTTTGGATGTTCTGAACGACATCGACTGAAATGTGCGTTAACTGGGTGCTATTTTAGTTTGTCGTGGAAAAATATGTAGTTAGCATTACTCCAGCTGAAGGTCTATTGAATAGAATAGAATAGGAAAAACTTTATTCAATTTGGGCGTTTCAGCAGCTCCAATGTTGTTTATGGACAATAGAAAAACAGCAAAACATACAAACCCATGTTCGTGTACACATACATAAATAGACACAACGTAAATAGAGATAAATAAGGTATAAATATGACAAAAGTGTAAGCTAGTGTTTTCAACTACTAGCTTATTATTCCACCCATTCTTCGTGTTAACACGATAAACCAAAAGCTCTAGCATGAATAATTTTTTAATTTTATACACACATGGACTCTAGTGCGAGGAAGAACTGGAGGGATTTCTTGACAGGTCAGTTGGGAGGGGGAGATTTATCGCCAAAAGTTTCCAGCCCACAATTTCTCAACTTTTGGTCCAGTTCATTCCAGAATTTGCTGAAGAGGAATCGACTCCAGGAGATCTTTCTGTTTGGGCCTACATTGTGTTTTACTTTAATAGTTCATATTTTACTCACTAGGGGGAGTTTCTTCCCAAAATATACAGTTTTCGGACAAAACTTCCTAAACGTTGGTCGGATTTATTCCATATTGGTGTAAATGAATCGACTCGAGGAGATCTATCTTTTAATTATCATATTTTTCTTTAGTTGTTCATAGTTTTAGGAGCTTTTACAAAAAATGTTTTCTTTCAAAAAAACTATTTCATAGATCCTTTTCAAATTTTGTACCCCTCGACCTAAAATAAATATAGACCAGCAAATCTATTTTTTTTTTCATTTTTATGTAACATTTTAAGATGAAGTTACACACTATAAAAAGAGGGTTATCGGTTTTTGATTTATTTATTTTTTACCTCCAATGGTGATCCACTTACAGGAAGTATTATAAACTTAATGCGTTCATTCTAGCAAAGATGCTAGATGCTAGAATGAATGAAAGCCTAACAACATTGAAAACGTGATTTCTTTTGTTTCTAATGGAAGTGCGATCAAAAATCGGTCAGTTTAAACAGGTAGATTTTTTTATGAGCATTAATCCTGTTCACTGAGTGAATTATTGACATTTCACGGGAAATGACACAATTCTCCCAAATTTGGAGAACCTGTCAAAAATCCAAGCCAGCTATTATTACAGCTAAAATGATTTTTTAAAATAAATATAAAATAAATAAATACATAAAGATAAATATGCCCCTAATGAGACACAGACTTAAATCAGGTAGATTTAAAAGGACTAATACTTTGAAAGTGACTTTCAAATAATGAACAGATGGACATTCATCAGTTTGTCCACTGAGTTTTTCCGTTTTTCTTATTTTTGCTGAGCCCTGATCTCAAAAACAAACCGGCTCCATCCCTCGTTCGTTCCTCGTCACATCGGCTCCAAATAATAAAATACAAGACAAGAGTTTACCCGAGTCTGCGAGATGTGACAAGCAGCACTAATTTCCTCCCTGCTACCTGTGCGGGACCTTTTTTGATGATGTAAACACATCAGTTTATCTAAACTGCCTCCAACTTGCCTGAAGTGGCTCCTTCTGTAATTGCAGGTTGAAAGTGAGTGCTTGTTATTTTGAATGTGTGTGGAGTCGGTGTGTGTTTACCGCCACACTCCTGTACACAAAAATGTGCAGCCATAATCTTTCGAGTGCTCGGTGTTCACCGCTGAAGCGGGGAAGTAGAAAGTGCGCCGTAAGTGATGCTTAAACAGTGACCCAATCACTTCCACACCTTGATTAAGATCTGTAGGAGGTGACAGTAATTACCGACCAGCTACTTGTTCTAAGCGCACTGCAGACCTCGGGGGAGGTGAGAGGGGAAAGTTTGAGGAGGAAAACAGAGTGGGGGAAGGAAAAGCAAATAAGATGAAGGCATGAAAACAAGGAAAGGCAGGAGGTGTAAACAGGATTCGAAGAGATGGGAGCAAAAACAATAGACCGGGTGTTCTAAGCCGAAGCAGGAGTCTCCTGTGACGAGTCTATTTCTGCTTTGTAGGAGTTATAAGACCTTTAACTGTACCAGCAAGGAAAAACCAAAACAGAAATTGCCTCAAAAGGATATAAAAAGAAGTGTGGGAAACTCAACTGGAGAAGACCCGGGCCAGTACGAACCATCCCTCTCCGTCTTTCTCATGGGTAACGACCAAAAAAGGGAGAGCGCAGATACAAGGAATTCCTTCATAGGGTTTCTGGACTCATCCCTAGAGATAGTTAGTGGATTGGACAAATGTGCCTCTGCTCCTTTCTGTCCAAAGGAGCCAGTTGAGGTGATCCAAACATCTGCTTAGGATTTCTCCGGGGTCCCTCCCTTTGGAGGTTTTCAGGGCAGGATCAACGGGATGAAGATGTTTGGATAGAACTCTCTGGAGGGATTACGCAGCTCATCTAGCCTGGGATACCCCTGGAGGGGAGTATTGCCGGGAAGAGAGAGTCCAGGATAGATTACTTAGCTTGACCCAACTCTGGATAAGTGGACTGAAATATGTACGGTATGCGAATGGGCTTTGGTATTATCTCTCACGCAAACGCCGGGTCAACAGACGGTTTAGTGATTTATTCGATTTATGCTACAAACCTTACTGCAGTAACCTAAAGAAAAATGTCTTGCAGCCTAAACAGTCAAGGAACAGCAAAGGGAAGCACACAAATGTAGATTTGAATGAAGGTTCAGAGCTTCTGAAAATTCACTTCAGTCTTAGATGAAGGCTGCAATCATTTCAAGAAAGATGAAGAATGAAGATGCCTGTTTATTACAACGCATGATGTGGGATAATTAGTCCGTCAGAAAGTCTCGGGCACTCAGACACCTAAGGGAGATTGTGACTGAAGGGTCTCGGCCCTGAGCAAGAGAGGGTATCTGGCCCCTTATGAGTCTCAATACAGGTGGAGGTGGCTGATGCCCTTCCTGATACTGACGACTGATGAAGCTGACGAGGCAGGGCGCGAACCAGCAGCAGGGAGGAAGTAGTAGAATGGAGAGAGTCATGTTTAAAAGATATCAGCTGACGATGATGATGATGATAGGTTGACCATGAAGGCGTGTCACTGTGATTGGATGGAAGTGGCCGGTTGATGAGTCCAGCCGATGTCAGTTAATGCCCCTGACCATGAAGCAGGCAGCTGAGAGTGTGCGAGGGGATAGTCTTCCTGATTGAACTTTCTATAAATCTTCATTTTAAATACCGGCTGTTCTTGGGAAAGAGTCAGCAAACGGATATATCTTTACAAATACTACTGAAGTCTTCAGGCAGACGTCACTCTTATTTCCTGGCTGTCCAACTCTGTCATGTACAAACAATGGATCTCGGCGTCTACATCTTGTCTCCTGTCTTCCATCTCCATCCTCTTCCGTTGTTCCTGGTCCATCAGGCATTGTGGCTCCCTTCTTTTCCCCTCCGACAAATCAAGTCCTGTGTTTACCCATCAATCACTTGGTTCCGCGGTCTTAAACAAGGCCAAATGAAGCGCGGGTTGTAACACGTATTTGTCCATCAGTCCCGCCCCTTACTGACGAACAGGCCCGATCACTGTCGAGCGCGCCAGCGACGGTTCTGCGGCGCGCAGGATCTCGTTATTTGGTTGGATTTGGTTGGAAGCCGCTCTGGTTACTTTGATGTCAGGGGGAGGTGGGAGGCAGTTTGAGCGCTACCCGCTCGCCTGGCGACCACTGAGCCATGATAACAAACTCATTCCACAAGTAATGAAGAATGAAATCCTTTTGTTGAACAGTGGTCGGGTTTACCACACGACCGTCTTTGCTCATGTTTGCGCCTGGAGGAAGCCAAGATGACTTTGCTTAAGTGCCTCGTGCCCTTTCCCCGAGACAGACCATTCATTTGAAGAGGCATCCAAGCATGTGATGTTACATTGAAGCCTCTCAGACACAAGCACACTCCTGTTTTCATGCTTTATTAACGCAAACGTTTTCATCTTGCACACATCCGAAAGGACAGCGTCACGAGTGACACAAAATGCAAAATAATTTAGCGATTACCAATGTAAATTCAAATGTGTCATCTAAATATAGAGGTCATGTTACGTGTTTCACGGTTCGCGTCGGTAGGGCCCTTCAATACAATTTGCATTTTTCAATTTTTATGAAAAGGCAAACGTTTTAAAATTCTAGAAAAGTGCAGTCAGGTATTACACAGTAATTACATTTTGCCATTTTACCATAATTAGACGTAGAGGAATACACTCGAATTTCAGGTTTCCTCACAAATCCAAATGCCACATCCCACTTTCCCGGGGGGGGGGGGGGGGGGGGGGGGCAAGCAACGCCGATGGTTACCCATAAAAAAAGTGGAACGCTTTACTTTGGTACTTCCCATTACAGCAGTGTAAATCAGCCTATTTTCTTAACGTTAAGGTCCGACGTTCAGATTTAGATTTAACATTTGTAGCTAAATATGGCAAAATGTGCTACTTTTACAAACGGCGCCCCATAGTTTTTGGCACAAAAGTTATTCCCCATCTTCAGCGTTATTAAGAAATAAAGTGTCCCAGTAAAAATCACAACAGTGAATATGAAGAATATGATTATTAAATTTCATTTCTATCTCTTCTCTCACACACCAAACACACACACACACACACACACAAACACACACACACACACACACACACACACACACACACACACACACACACACACACACTCACACACACACACTCCCGTCAGTTTTCGTACAGATATCTCCTCATCATGTTACCAATTAAGCATCCTCAGGTATTCAGGAGCAATTATCTTATAGTATACGACAGTTGTTCAAACTTTATTTTGACAGCCATAGAGGACTGGAGGGGCGGGGCCTCACTGCAAGAAGACATGGAGATAAACACAAAATAAATATCTGAATGTTTCTCTCTTGTTCTCTTCATGTTTTTGTGTTCCGCTTG
Source organism: Lophius americanus (assembly GCA_037951165.1). Lineage (NCBI taxonomy): Eukaryota > Metazoa > Chordata > Actinopteri > Lophiiformes > Lophiidae > Lophius > Lophius americanus. The sequence goes on from JBBDHG010000407.1 coordinate 614,339, forward strand.
TTGCTCTAATGGTCTGGCACTCATATTAGCTAAACTAATTATGTTGCCACATCTGGCCCACAGAACAATTATTTCCGGCCGAGTTAGTCTAATTTGGATAATAGCTGGGCGGCTGTTTATCAGCGCAAACATCACAGATACTACAAGTCCCACAATGCACCGGAGCATCAACCAAGTACGCCAGCATGAGCGAGCTCCCTGCTCCTCTGTTGTCAGATATCAGCGTTTATCCAGACACTAATAAACTTTAGGCTCATACGAAGCCTGGGAGGATATGGATGAGGAGAAAAATGTTAAAGCACTAATTAATAAACGTATAAGAGAGTTGCACACGCAGTTTAGTAAACAGTACGCAGGTTTTAATTAACTGGCGAGGTGCGTTCATGTCCTCAAGCCGTTGAACAGGTTTCAGCGTTGCTGCGTTACAAACAAGAAAACACATGATTTTAGTCACATTTAATTTGAAATACACCTGAAGACGATCCTGGGTTATTAAAAGTTCCCTTTTTTTCGATACCGATCATTAAAACGGATTGATTTTAAGATGTAACTTGTTGTTGATGACTGTGAATAAAAACTTTCCATTGGAAACGATTCGACAAAATGCCGCTGATAGTGATGGAGACAGAGAAATTATCCTGATATATCTGGAATTTTATCTCTATTTTGACTATTTTCTACAAAATGAGAAAATAAAATAATTAATTGTCATGATACCTGAGATCAAACCAGCCCTATCTGAGTGCTGTTCGGCCCTCGATTGTTTTTATTTTTGGCCCACTCTGTGATTGGGGGTGCATTGGATGCCTCCCACTGAGCCTCGCTCTTTTAAAAGCTTCTTTTCTGCATCCATGATTTCTTAGACCCTCACCATGTCTCTACCTCCGGGACAAGCGGTCCGTTTACAGCACTTCCTGTGGCTCTCAGTCCCTCCTTTCCTGTTCGACTGGGACGACTTTAGGACCAATCTCTGCCGTCCAGTAACACGGCCGATGACTGTCGCTGTGCGATTACTCAGCCTCGAGTGGGCGATGAAAACAGTTGACACGTTTATTTGCGGGGCGGGCGAGAAGAAAGCTTCGACGGTTAGTCATCATTTGGGCAAATGTTCCCTCTGCTCACTTTCAATTCAAGAAGGGACTCGTCTCAGTTCAGATGAAATGAACATTGCATTGGACCGGTGTGGCAACTCCAACAGCAGTAGACATCTCCTACCAACTTGACTGCAGTGAGACTTCCTGTTGTATTAAAGATCTACGTGATAATTTACCCAGTGTTCAAAGCGAGGGAATCATGATGGAATACTGCAGACCGGTCTGTGTGTAATTTGGACATCTACACTACGGTCATCAGTTACCAGTGGCCAACTCCACGCTTTGAGTTGAATCAAGCCTTAAGTGTCACAAGTGCAGTCAAGAAAGATGAAGAGGATGAAGGGACTAAAGCCCGTATGAGGCAGCGAAACAACAGAAATTATATCAACTGTGGTTTAAGAAGAAGAAGAAGAAGAAAGTGGGTGGGGATGGTCATTGCTAGAAAAATACTATTCGATTGTCATTTGGAACTATTCAATTATTAATTGACGATTTACGTAATCTGAGAATGATGAATAGGAAATGACCAGTAGGTGTGGCCTGAGTGTGCGGGGGGATAGTCCTCCTGACTGACCTTTCGATAGACCTTCATTACTCCTCATTATTTTTGTAGCTTTTGTTTAGATACTGCGTTTGCATTTGTTTTTACTTTAACTTCTAATATTTGGATGGGATGGAACTAAAGATTCAAGATGGCGTCATTCTCCCTTCTGAATTTGTCTTCGGCATCGATCAAGCCCAGAGAGAAGCTTTTGTTTTAGTCACATACAATTATACCAGCAGTACAACGTAGTGGGATTTGGATCTCTGCTTTTAAGCCTCCCCTGAGGAGCAGGCTGCATAAAAGACATTCCATTTGGCTAAAGATATGCGTTCAGTAAACACGACGAGTAATGAAGGATACAAGTGGTCAAACACACTGGAATGTCCTCCTTCTGGGCAAAAAGCAGATAAAAACTAAAGAGCGTGAAGTGGATGAGATTAACAAAAGTTTACAGGCGGATGTCAGCCTGCAGGAGAAGACGTTCTTGCACACAGACATTTAAACTGCGTGCTGCAAATGAGCAGCTGTGCGATCAGGATTGTGGCACAAATAAACGGCATATTTCGCATGAACCTTTGCAAGCCTCCAACTTATTGGTCTGTTTTTCAAGACGGGTCAGGTGGGTTGCTGACGTCGCCACAGACCCCTGACCGCCCTTGACGTGAGCCGGCACCTGCCCTGGCGAGGGGAGGGCAGGCATTTAGGGCCCACTGAGGACAGTCCACTCCGGTCCGTCCAGTTACCCGTCTGAGGTCCGTTGATATTCCCAGCAACCCTCCCAGCATCGGTTGGCTTCTTTCTTGCCATCCCATAAAGTTCCTGTCTTTCCAGCCTCTTGAAACAATGTGTTTTAGTTTTATTGTGAAGGAATCGAATTGAGTGTCGGTGTCCATCATTGGACTTTTTTACGGTCAGGGTATAGAGAAAAATCAATGTGCCCCGAATGAAACTGCAAATTCAATATGAGGTTCTGGTTTGTAGCGTTCAACGCTGAATGACGACGGCTCCTGTTCACTACCTGAAGTATAATATGAGGTCTCCTACGCATCAGCCATAAAAATTGATCCTATATTTGATCTGGATATGTGCTGAGAATAATATATGCCATATCTCCAGGCCCAGAAATAGATTGGCCTGGTTCTGGGAGCATAACAAGCTCTGGCAGCTACGGATATTGATCACCTTGAAAAGAAAAACTTTATTCTAAAGGTGATCATGTGACCTCATCAATGCTTGCAGCTGTATTAAGATCATGGGTATGAACCTGAACGAAGAAGGGATGGATAGATACAAGAGCAGAAGTACATAGTTAATAATGTGAAGGTTCAGTTCCTGATATAGTTGGAGGGGGATTGCATGAAGAATCTCCTCGCCGTCATTTAGTATTTAGTCATTTCTCACACCTCCCATCGGTTTGACTTGACGTCTTGAAGTTGAGCGGTGGTGGCAGCAGGGCAAGACGGCTACTTCCGATGTTCCTCTCCCCAGCAAGAGTCTCCACCTCGTCCCTCCACGCCAAATGAGATATTATATCAGAGGACACGGGATGTAGAAAAGAAATGGATGATTTATTACAACAGCAGATGTCTGATAGTGAGTCTAAAAGTCTCTGGCGCTCAGACTCTTCGCCTCTGGAGTCTGGATACTGGTGGTGGTGGTGGCTGATGAATGATGAAATTGATGGATCTTTGGGGTGGAGATCGGGAGGTGGTGGGTGCACGCAAACCAGAAGAATGCAAGAACTGGATGGATGGAGGTGGTCATATTGAAGGATCGGCATGCAGGTGTGACAATGATTGGATGGATTATGTTACTTTAAAAGGTGCAACTGACATCAATTAACGACCCAATGCTGCAAAGCAGGAAATCCAAGACAAAGCATCTGTGAAAGGTGATGATATGATGAGTCCAGCGAGTTTATGGGTCGACTGGGTCTAAAATTCTAAGTTGAAAGAAAGAACTGGTTACGTGAATTTTCATTTATCAATCATTATTACTCGAAAAAACTATAATAATCACTTTCAACCCTTAACCCTTAAATGTCCTGCCCCTGTTTGGTTGTTTGGAGTCACTATTTCTTATTGAGAAATGTGACTGAACCTGTTTATAATACGACCCAGTGCCAGTGTGTATATGCTAAAGGGTAAGGGGCCAAGAATGGAGTCTTGGGGCACACCAGATGTAAAATGGGCGAACGAGGAGGAGCATTAACTGTGGCTATTGAAGAAGTCTTATCGGATAAGTAGGATTTTCTTCTGCTTCTTAATGCGTTTGATGACTTTGTAAACATAATTATGTAGCTCGATACCAACAAATAAGTCATTTCTTTTTTTAAAAACGGCTTTAGCAGAAGGTTGAGTGAATTTCATTAAAGAAAATACAAAATTTCATCATGACATAATTTTAAAAGTTTAATTTTTACTGTTTAAAAGACATGCTTCAACAACTAGTTTGTCATTTAATGGAAAGTTTATGCAGTGTAAGATATTCAATTAATAAATGAACCAAAAATATGCCAAAAAAATTATGTTTCCATGCCATTTTTTTTCCTTCTTGGTGAGAATATTTAAGAGTTCTCGTAAAAACTATTACATCAAGTAGGTTTTTTTTTCCCCCAACATTTAAGAAAGTTGATGAAATAATTTTGTCTTAAATCAATCGTCTAAAATTAGCAGTTCATTTCATTTTTGCTGTTAAATAGTTTTTTTTCTATGTTGGCAGACGAATAATTACTGAGAATAAAATGTGATTTTAGACTTAATACAGTTTTAACCAGTTGTAAATAAGTGCTTACTGTATTAAAACCGGTACAGGTCTGGACATTAGCTGTAAAAATGAGCATTTTTGAGATAACGGCGGTGAACCTCGTGACTCCTAGTGTTTGATCGGTGGAGTCTGCACCTCCTCTCTCCTGCACGCTCCTCCTTTCTCTCTCCCTCTGTTTTACTTGGTCCGTGATTGTCTTATAAAGAGGAGTGTTTGCTTTTAGTGCTCCGCTAATATACTGGCATTTGCTGTTTTTATAGACTTGCAGTTCTTTACAGAGGCAACAGAACTAGTTGTGACTGGCCGGCTGCCGAAGAAGAGTTTACACAGACAATCCAGTTACTCAGGAGATTGAGTTTCATCCTGACATTCCTGGGTCTTTGGCCCACTGATAAAGTTCTGTGTTCTGTTCCTCTGACACCAGAACATGTCTGTGGCTCTGGTGAAATACATGCATTAAGGCTCACATTAATAATGGATCTATCAATGAGCTGGTGAACCAAGAAATGTGTCAGAAATCGTTGTTGTGTGTCAACGTTTCTTGTTTTTAGAGGTAAAACAATTCGTAATTGGTTCCAATGGGAGGGAAGTTTGAGATTTTACAGCAGCAAGGAGAAAGTTCTAATTATAAGTAGATAAACTACACCTACGCTGTCATCCCCAACAGCAAGGTCAACATCTTTGAAATGCCCCAAATCCCCTGCGTTGTACAGGCAATCCCACTGATTATGTTTAAAAAACAAACATTTGCACTAAATCGGACCAACTGTAACGTAGTTATGTCTGGAAAACCGTGTTTTTCATTAAAAAAAAAGAAGCTCCCCCTAGTGAGTCAAATATGTACTATTACAGACAAATATGATATATATGCACAAAAGATCTCCTCAAGTTGAATCATATTCACCAAATTTGGACAATATCTTACCAACATTTGAGAATTTACGGCCCCCGAAAAACTTTTGGAGGTAAAGCACCCCCTAGTGGCGGAAATATTCACCCAAAATCAATCCAGTTCTTCCTCTAACTAAGGTCTGTGACAGTATAAAATTTGAAAATGGTCCATGAAAGAGTTTCTGAATTATCAGGTAAACAGAAAGGATCTGCAGCAGCGGACGATTCCATAATGTCCCCCGTGGATCGGAGACATCAAGAAAGAAAACATTCACAGCTTAAATGCTGTTGAGGGTTTGTGTCTATTTTTTCTATACGGCATAACTCCAGGCGTATAACGAGTATGTAGGCAGAGATTCAGAGGTCTGGATACTGGCTGGGCATGAAGTTCCTCCTGACAGACCAGATCAAGTCCTCTCTAAGAGATTTACAGTTATTTATAATAACAATGATATATTTTATTTATAACGCACTTTTCGTTACGAATCTCAAGGTCCTACAGATTAAAAGCAGGAGCATGAAATAAAACAAGTATAAAAACCGTTAAAATTCAACATTAGTAATACGTTTTCTGGAAGAGAAATATCTTTAAGTCTCTGACTGTCTGTGGAGCCCTCACGTGGTCTGGACGTGAGTTCCAGAGACGAGGGCCAGCAGAGCAGACGGCGCGGTCTCCCATGATCCGGAGTTTGGTTCTGAGGAGTTGGAGGAAGTTGCCATTTTGCAAGCGGAGGTTTCCGGTTGATATTAGCTGGGTAAGGGTTCCTTGAGGTAGAGTGGAGCATTTCCGTGGATCCACCGGTGGGTGAGGAGAGAGATTTTGTAGTGGATCCTGTAGGAGACGAGAAGCCAGTGAAGGCACTGTAACTCGAACACACACACATAGGAAGCTCTAACCGCAGGGCATGCTGGGACGTGGTATCCCAGCAGCAGACGCAGTACAGGCTGAGAGCTGAAGAATGCAGATAGTGGATTCCTCCTAGATTATTACAGAATCTCTCCAGTCCGTCCCTACAGTCACGACGTATATGATATTATTAATATTCATCCTACTGCCTGAAGATCTACCGTCCCTCTTATCCACCGGGACCCTGCACACCCTGACGCTAACATTAAATCCATTTACACGTGCACGGCGTGTGGACGCCACTGTGTGCCAGGCAAAGGTCGGGGTGTCTGGCTCAAGGGCGTTGCGGTTTAAGCGAGGCATGTAGGGAGGTCGTCAAATATTTGTTTAAGTGCATCAGAGTCAACAGCAGGCGCAAGTTTGGAATCCGCCATGACTAGTGATACAGTTGAAAGCAGCGAGGGCGTGAGGGAGGGACTATGCCCTGCCTCGCTATACTTGACAGCTAAGTCTGAACTCCAGTGAGGAGTGGAGAGTTGGCGTCAGACTTCACACTTTTTCTTTTTTAGGCGAAAACCATTTTATTTCCTGATCTGTTCGGTTAAGAACATTTTGAGTCTCTCTGTCTGACCGGAAAATGTGACTGAACCGGTTTGTAATTTGACCCAGTGGTAACAAGTTTATACTAAAGTGTATGGGACCAAGGATGGAGCCCTGGGGGACACCACAAGTCAAAGGGTCCAACAAGGAGAAGGCGTTTACCTTGGCTAAAGAGAAAGTCCTATTCCATAAGTAGGATTATTTAATTCTTTTTTTGGCGTTAAAAAGGATTTGAGGACTTAATAGAAGTATTTAACTTCATCGGACCAAATAAGTCTAATTAGTATTTTTATTTTAAGAAGTACTTTTTTTTTACTGTTTAAGAACACGCTTGACAAAACGATTTTATCAGTTTATGGTGAATTTGTCTTAATATATTTAATTAATTAATTAAATATCATCCCAATATGTTTCTACAAAGTTATTTCTTATTCCACTTCTTGTCAACGTCCAGTTTGGTTCCAGTTTGCTTGAAATTTCAACCAGCATCAACTCGTTTTTTGGCCCATTTACAACAGAACAATCGCAGCAGTGATATATTATAACCTTAATCCCATTAGCGAAGGACTGGCACCACAATCAGTTTCATCCTTCTAATGAATTCTGTCCAGATTTTTTCTTTCTTTGTGTTTTTATTCGGTGCCAAGTCTGGCTAAATATTCCGGTTAGATCAGCAGCTAGTCATTACCGTTGTCTTTGTGCCAGACAGGAAATCTGGGTTTGTCTCTGTGAAAACAGCTGCAGGTTGCAGCTGGAAAGAGTCTCGACCAGAGCAGCGAGCGCGAAGCAAAACAGTAGAAGGGAGCCAGATAAAAACAATCAGCTTAAAAACTCCAAAAACACTCCCTACAGCCGAAGGGAACGGAGACGCTTTAATGCCACGCCAGGAAGTAACAACAACTCCGTCTCACGTTAGAAAGTCATTGTTTTTTTTACATATTTACATGGTTTCACGTGTTTACATGATCATTTTCACATTTTTATAAAAGTTTCACATTTTTAAATAATAAGTTTCACATTTTTACATGATCCTTTTCTCGTTTTAACATAAGTTTAAGGTTTTTACATGATAATTTCCCCCTTATGACATGATTTCTTTCACGTTTTTATATAAGTTTCACAGTTTTACATCATTTTCATGTTACAACGTGATCATTTTCACGTTTTTACTTAAGTTTCACATTTTTTTCATGATAATTTTCACAGTATAACATGATTAGTTTTGAGTTTTTGAATAAATTTCCTGATTTTACATGATCATTTTCACATTTTAATATAAGTTTCACATTTTTAAATAATAAGTTTCACATTTTTACATGATAATTTTCCAGTTCTACATAAGTATCACGTTTATACATAATATTCACCTTATGACTGTTAAGTTTCAAGTTTTTACATAAGATTTAAATTTTTACACGATAATTTTCACGTTATAACATGATTCACGTTTTTATATAAGTTTCACAGTTTTACATCATTTTCATGTTATAACGAGATCATTTTCACGATTTTACTTATTTTTCACTTTTATACATGATCCTTTTCGAGTTTTTACATGGTAAGTTTTACATTTTTAAACGCTTATTTCACGTTAATTTCAAGTTTTGACGAGATAATTTTAGCTTAACAATGTCAAAAAAAAATTTGAATTTCTTTTATTTCCGGCATGACAGCAAAGCACCTCCGTAGAAGGAAGTACAAGTCAGACGATAATCATCTCTCTGTCTGTCGCTGCTGACCTCTCCTCTCATGTTCTGTCGGACCATCCTTCTATAGGGAAATAATCGATCATTGCTGCTTCAAGGGCCAAAGCGTTTTTGCTGACTCAGCATCTCGTGCCGACATTCACCAGTCGTCGTGCTCTGGGAGCTCCAGCAGAGCACAGATACTAATTTGTACACAGGCGGCAGACGACATGTCTTATGGCGCTGCTGCCAGAGAACATCATGTCTATTGAGTGAGGGGAAATAATGCTCCCCTCTATTGCCTGGAGATCCTCTCTCCGTCGCTCCATGCTGGCGCTATCGTTTTCGACGCTGCACTCTCCTCCCACACAGATTGAAGGCAATAATTTGGTTCCTGCTCTCCAGGGGGGATCTATTGTAAAAAAAAAAAAAAAAAAGTGTTAGATAACGTGGTCTGAGGCAGAGTGGGTTTAGCAAAATATACTTTGCACAAAATGACAGCGTGTAAAGTGAGTTTATCCAAGGTATCTTAAAGAAACTTTCTACAAACCAAAACTATTTGAGACGTGACATCCAATCATTTTTTTATCTGGTTGAAGTTATCAAAAGGGGACGCAGGATTTTCTCCTCGTAACTTCTTTGCAGCATATTGAAAATATTTAAGTTACGGAAGAACTCGTTGTGACGCGGCGGATCGGAGATCAGATTTAAGATCTCTGGCAGACGAGCGACTCATCTGTAAGTGATCAGCCTCAGATGTTTCTATATGAACAAACAAAACTCAATCTAATCCTGCGTGACGTCACAAATGTCTTTCCTTGGTGCTTATTTTGGGCCTTGATGTGAACCTTGAACAATAACTGGATCTTCAGATTCTATCAAAGAATGAATAGAAATATTTGCACTCGGTCTCAAAGAGGGCAAATCCCACAAACAGTGGGATAATGATTTAGCGTAAGCAAAAGCAATACTCCTTTCCCACCGAGCTGGTTCCAGGGCTAGGTTCTCAGGAGGTGTGTGATTGGAACCAACTAAGCACCCTGGCACAAGCACCAGCACCAAACTAGCACCAGTTTCTCTTTGGTGGAGAAAGGATCAAAGAAAAACATAAGGATCCGGCTTTTGAGGGGACCCTACGGTGGGGTCCGTGCAGCCCCCCCTACTGGTGACTGACGGCCGCTGTGTGATCGGCTCCGGGTCGTCAGGGTTGGTTGAACAGTATGAGAATACAGAGCTGTTCGTTTTTTACACTCCATGAGCTTCTATCAAAGGAAAAACATATTAGTATTATTAAGAAAATCAACAGTGAACCTCTCAGGTTTCACTCCGTTGTTTTTTCTTTGGTAGGTAATATTATATATTATAGTCATATATATTTATATTATATGCAAAGACATAAGTTTTTAATAGCATAAAAGTTATAAGAGAAATCAGTTTAAAGCTGAAACATGAATTTAGAGCAACTTAATGACATTTTTTTTCTTTTCAAGATGAGCATTAATGTTTGCAACTTTAACGGGAAAGACATATATATATATATATATATATATATACATTTTGAATACTTAAAACTGCATCCAAGCGCTGTGAGCTGCATCTTTTAATTACGAGTGTGTGAAAGAGGATAACGATACTATCAGTGACAGCGTTGCCTTGAGGGACGGAAGCAAAGCTCGAGTCAGATTAAATGGAAATTGAGGGAAACAAAAGAAGATATCTCGGGTTTCTTTCTGAGCACTCTGCTTATGATAATTCCACACAAGTCACTTTTATTGTTTTATAGGAGACGCCGCAGTGCAACCATAAAGGCTCAGCAATTCAATTAAATAAAGATGGTGCAGTCACAAAATAGATTTTTTTCAAATATGCGGAGAGAGGCTTTTCCGTGCGGCTTTTCTCAGACGACCACTTACTGGAACGATGGTTTAGAAAAGCTGCTCCGTTTAAAAATTATTCCATAGTTGAGGAAATGTCAATCAAATTACTAACCGTCTGTCACCAACTTTTACATTTTGGCTCTAAATGCTACTGGCATGTTTTTAATCTGAGGTATTATGACCATTTTTATTCTTATCTTATTTACTCATTTTGTAGAATTCTGAACAAACCAGCGGATTAGAAAAAACCTCAAATTCCTGATTTAAATTCAAAATAGATCAGTAATACGGATTTTAACGTCACCCTCTCTATCAACAGAGTTTCACAGGATCATTTCCAATGTAAAGTTTTGATTGACAGGCATCAACATCAGCCGGGGACTATTTCAGACAGTTCACTCTTCTGTCACCATAAAACACTAAAAGTAGAAAACACTCATAGCTGGCGCAATTGATGACGTGCCGACTATCACAGTGCATTCTGGGATAGCCGGCACACACTGGAGAATTAATTGGACAAATTTTTATTATACCATCAGCTGAAAATAAAAATCTTTTTTTAATGTAGGTTTGAAAACAGACCTTTGTATCTCGGTGGGAGCGGCTTCCCACTTTAAGATGGAGGCCGTCGTGTTCCAACTGTAGGTCGGATGGAAAAACTAAACGCTGCGTCTTCGCAGGAATTGTGTGTTTTAAGTTGTAACGAGAAAACAGTTTTTTGTTGTTTTGACAAATGGAGGATAGTACTTATTATTATTTCTAGCAAGAAAAGCAACGGGGCGCCGAACTTCGGCTTCAAAGCAAATCAACTCAAGAAGCGTTAAGAGGTAAATGGATGGTCCGACACTCCACCCTGGGGATTCAACTCGGCTCTGCCCCGACAGCCTCCCTCCCAGCGGCTGCACACGGACGGAGGCAGGCAGTATTCTCCAGGAACTTCCGAGCATCCCATGATATTGTGTCGGTCCCATTTTTTTGCCGCCCAAACATCTCCGTGAAACTCTGCGTGTTCTGACACCTTTCTATCAGAACCAGCGTTTTTTTGTTCTACAGTAGCTCTTCTATGGGTCGGACTGGGCGGACTAGCCTCCTCTCCCCATGTCACTGGTGCTGAATCAGCAGGTACTAACCACTGCAGACCAGGTTCACCCTGAAAGACTAGCAATCAAAATGTGGTCCCTGTCAAAGTTTCTCAGATCTTTTCACCATTTTTAAGAACATTTCCTTCTTGCGATCCATCAGCTTTGAGGACAAAATGTTCATTCGCTGCATAACATATTCAACCCACTGACAGCTGCCTTTGTAACGTGACTGTAAATGTCAGTGGCTATAATGTTACGGCTCATCAGTATACCGCTTTAGCATTGAGCGGAAACTTTTCCCAAAATAAAAAATCTAATGTTTTTTGTGAGAATATTGACAGTTTAAAGTATTCAGTCATCATGAACTACATCTCCAACGTGGAAAACCTGACGGATGAACCGGAGTCTATAAATAGGAACTAATGCAGATACAGTTTAAACAAAAGGGAACTTAAAGGTCCGGTCTGTAAGATTTAGCCACGGGGAGGCACTGCATGCTCTCTCCATTCTTTTCTACACCTGTTTTTTTCACAAAGCCCACCCGGGGGGTAATATCGCAGAGGAAACGTGACATGGGGAAACCAGCGCTCATCCTGGTGAGATCCGTCCAGCTCATCCATTCAGAACAACTTTACGGGCCACAGAGGAGAAGATGGCGCTTCTGAGCCCAGGGTCCTGGGGGCGGGGTTAAATCCGGGTTGGTACTCGGCGCTCTGAAGGTCATGGCCAAAGCCGTCAGCCTCCTTTCCTGTGCAGCTGCAGGGAAGTTTGAGCCTCCTTACTTCAAAACACAGTAACAACTAAAAACGCAGAATCCCTCTCCAGAACTCTTGTACAGACGTGGTGTATGGTACCCGGGAAAAAAAAGATACCAATGGAAAAAAATAAAGATAAAAATTTATAGAAAAAATATTTTTAACTGAATAGAAATAATAGAAAAAAAGATTGAAACAAACACATATATATATTTATAGTAAAAAAATACATACAGATTACAAAAAACATATTCTATAGTCTTTTTTTTACTTTTAACTGAAAGTACGCACAAACAACCTATTAATGAATCTTATATTCCATTTATTCAAAGAGATATTCTCAAATACCCCCTAAATTCTTACACACTTGACCTTTAAAACGTTCTGAACATAACATCACGTCCTCAGCCGATCACGTCACATGGTGGCTCTCTGAAGCGTCTCTCTTCCATGCCTCTAACTTTGTGATGAATGACATCTCGGTGCGGACAGACGGCGGCGTGCAGTGCCAACATCGCGCCACAGTGCTGCTCCAACTCGGTCGAGGAGTAGAAGCCTGATAGAGAGAAATAAGATCCCATTACTACTCCAGCCAGGGGAAATAGGAATTGTCAGTGTTTGTGAGCCATGGCGCCATCTGAAGTCATCATTATCCCCCAACAGCGCTCAGGATTGCTGTTGGAGACACAGGAAGTGAGAAAGGCGGCGAAGTGAAAGAGCTGAGTGGAATACATTGCCACCCTTTCCTTATTGTGATCCCCACATCCCCGTACCCGCTAGTCTCCAACACCCCCGTCCTCCCCGCCGCCGAGTCAGCACATTCCTGCAGAAAATGAGATTTGCCGTGCCATGAAGACGGATGATCCCCTATAACCTCAGCTACTGAAACACTCGGTTCCAAAATAGCAACCAGGGTCTTTTGTCACGGCTCCTTTAAGGCCTCTAATATCCCACGGAAGTGCTGTTGACTTTGAACATGGCCCTCTTTGCAGTCTTGATAGCCCACCGTATCGGATTAGCCATTTGAGGCGGGAGAGTTTCCTTCAAGTGTGCTGAAAGTGCCTTCAACAAGGTCAAATGGAGCCGAGCTGCGGTAACAGATCTGCCCTCTTCAGCACAGCCGTATGTCATCGGCTCAGGAATGTGCTGCAAAATAAGGTGCGGGGTATCGCTGACTGATTAACGACACAGTAACGTCTTAGCGGCTCAAACATGCAGTCATGCTGAGAAATTATGGAAGCAGAGTATTATATTGTGTTTGTTTGTTTGTTTGTTTGTTTGTTTGTTTGTTTGCGAGAAGGATCACGGGAAAACTACAGGAGGGATTTGCAAGAACTTAGTTAATGGGTGAACAGACATTAATGGGTGAAAACTGCAAACATTTTTCCTAAACCTGCGATACTGTAGTATCTTGGCAAAGGTTTGCCTTCTCCGAGTGCTCATCTAGTAAATATATTACCTCTGAGAACTCTAACCACATGATATTTTTGTGTTTTTTCTATATTTGTCTTGCTGTCTGTTAGCAGGATGAACAGATTTTGATGAGATTAATTGCATAGGTAGAGAAAGGTGCAATTTAAATAAAGCTTCACTTCAGTTGTTGTCAGAACATGTTAATCATGATGAACTAAATATGTTTTATGCTGTAAACGTCTGGTAATTAGAGCTAATCTAGATGTGACTGAAGTCATGCATAGTGACAGCTGTTCTGGCGTTGTACCAATCAATCAAACTTTATTTATAAAGAGCAGTTCAAAAAAAATCAAAAGTTACTCAATGTGCTTTACGGGCGACAGAGGAGAGAAAAGCAATATCGTGAATTTAAGAGATTTACTATAAGGATACTGCAACTAATAAAAATAAAATGATAACATTTAGATCACAAATAAAATAAAATAAAGTACTTAACATCCATAATACATAACATTTTCATAGAGTTAAAGAAATAAAAGTGTAAAAAGAATAAACAGTAAAATTAAGTATTTAAAGATGAATAACAATTAAATTAGTATCAAATTAACAATAACATCAAATACATATTTATGAGAATAAAAATCATACAAATGCCATTATACAATTATAAAACATTACATAAAAGCCAGACTACAGTTAAGTAGTAGTTAGTTATCTAAACTCTCCAGAATCTCAAATCTTAGGGAAGTTTTTTCCAGCGACTCGGACCAGAGTGGCTGAAAGCAGCATCGCCAAAAGATTTGGTTCTGGTTGGTGGGATGACTAAAAGACATTTTTAAAGAAGAAGAATTTTAAAATCAACCCAAAAACAATCAGAGTCAATTAATAACTATTTTCTTCTAATTTTAATAATGGCCTTAATTTCAATCGGATTTGCTTCGGAAGAGAACGGGTCACCATCCGGAAAACATTGAAACTGAGTTATCCTATCCGAATTTTTGGGCATGTTGTTGCTAGGCAGAAAGAGGTTAGAGGTAGCTCACTGATTGGCCTGGTCTTCCCCACCAGGAAAGAAGGCCATGGTTTTGTGTGTTTGTTTAGAAAGTGACAGGTGAATTAACTAATCACATTTTAATGTATAGTGAGTGGTTCAAAAAAAAAAAATCATCGCCCCAGGTCATGCGAGAAGGCCAAAGCTAGCATTCTTGTAATCGACTTCAAAAGAGAGCGTTCCATGTCCGCGAGAACGCCAGACCAAACCGACGTTGTTTCTAACTCGTTGACGTTCCCTTTCGGAGGAAGGGCTTTTGCAGAGAAGAAAAATAATAATACAGAATCGGAGAGTAGCTCCAGAACTGTAAATGACAAGAAAAGGACTTTTAAAGAATGCCGTGTAATTCCGTGTTATAGAAGTATTTTTTTAGAGAAGGGAAGGACAGACTTTGTCTTCAGGCGAAGAACACAGCTGTGGTGAGTCTGATTTCTAAGTACCTTGAGTACTTGCTGTGATGCAGTTACTGTTTATCCCTCACAGGTGTTGAACCTCGTTTTAACACTTTTTTTCCACTAGATAAATGTCGCTGTCTCTTGAATATGGGCTGGTGACATAATCCGACTCCAGCCTGTATCTGTAGCTGCAAAGTTATCGGGAATGTAGGGGAAACTCGCTTCAGCCAGTTTTCCAAACCTGAAGGCCCAGGTGGGAAACCCACGGCCCGCCACTGGTGTAATGTATGTTCTCCTCCTGGTCCTCCTCAATGCTCCTGCTGCGGAATGTCTGGATTAACTGAAGCTGAATAGTAGTCTAACCTGCTGGTAATAAAATCCTGCACTAGTCTCTCTGTGTTCAAGTCGCTTTTTAAAATTAAAGTCGGAGTCAAAGATCAGCCTTAGAATTGTATGACCTACTTGTCCTCTTTACTTAATGATAATCAAGATGTGACGGTTATCTCTCTCTCTCTCTCTCTCTCTCACTCTCTCGCTCACTGTTCGACTCTCTCTTTCTCTCTCTCACTCTCTCGCTCACTGTTCGACTCTCTCTTTCTCTCCCTCTCTCTCTCGCTCACTGTTCGACTCTCTCTTTCTCTCCCTCTCTCTCTCGCTCAATGTTCGACTCTCTCTCTCTCACTCACTCACTCACTCACTCACTCACTCTCACTCTCTCACTGTTCGCATCTCTCTCTTTCTCTACCTCTCTCTCTCTCTCTCTCTCACTCTCTCTCGCTCACTGTTCGACTCTCTCTTTCTCTCTCTCCCTCTTTCTCTCTCTCTCAACCCACCTGTTCAATGCAGAGGTCCAAACACCAATTTTGGTGGATAACTGTTGGTCTTACAGGAAAAGTTATTCTTCTATAGCTGTTCTCAGATATGTGGGTGAAGTTCTGATGAGTCCAAATAAAGGGATCCCACGCAGCGTCGACACTAAACCGGGCTGCAATCTCCTGGTTTACATTTATAGCAGGAT
Organism: Lophius americanus; assembly: GCA_037951165.1. Lineage (NCBI taxonomy): Eukaryota > Metazoa > Chordata > Actinopteri > Lophiiformes > Lophiidae > Lophius > Lophius americanus. The sequence goes on from JBBDHG010000407.1 coordinate 630,357, forward strand.
TGAGAATACAAATAGGTTTATAAATATGATGGCGAGGAGTTGATGCAAATTTGTGCATTAATTTTTAGCTTTATGGAGGCTGGACGGTTGCCGCACAGCAAATGGTTTCCTGGTTCAGATCCATCCCAAGGCTTCGGGGCCTTTCTGTGTGGAGGCTGCATGTTCTCCCTGTGTTTGCGTGGGTTCTCTCCGGCTTCCTCCCACAGCCCAAAAACACGTGGTAAAGGTGAAGGTGTGAATGTGAGCATGGGTGGTTGTTCAGACTCCTCCTGAGTACCCTAGTACACGCAAATCCATCCTGTACGGTTTTAGATTTGCTGCTGTTTGATTCCAACTCACGCTGTAAGAATAAATTGTCTGAGGAAGAAAACGATTGATATGCTCTAACTGCATGGTCCGATCGTTGTCTACGACTCAGGTACTCATACGGTACGGCCCCCTCGGCCACTGCAGCCCTTTGCATCTTTTGAGAATTGGCAATAAAATTTCTTGTTAAAGCTTTTAGGCAGTTTGCTAGCTACATGCTAACGAACCAAAGAAAGAGTTGCTTGAATATATGGACTCAGAGGCGGCTACGAAGATAGTATGGTTGGTCAGTTTAGCAGAGATTTTTGTTGGAACGCTAGCTGCGTTTTACTGCATTGAGTGCTAACTTGATAGCTAGCACCGCTCTGACAGATAAGAAACTTTCTTTTTCTTCCTTGCTGTTTAGATGCTTCCAGCCACAAACATGAACGTCCTTCTTTGTGACAACTAGTTTTTTTATTATCCGCATGACGCATCGTGTCGCCCATGGTAACTTAGATGCTCAGTAGCCACTTTGGAAAAATGCGTCGGCGTTAGCTTATCGAGTCGTTGCATCGACTGTGAGAAAGCCTGAGTCGGCAGACTTAAAGTTCTGACCTGCCAGAAAACCCCGGCTGATCGGTCCGCATTTAGACTTCAGAACAAACGACTCTGAGAGTTAACCTGACAGTTGTGAGGTTAAGACCGGGCCAAATTGGGCTCATATCTTACAGTGTACACCCGGCTTTAGGGTAAGATGGAAAAAGAGAAATGGATTTTCATGCACCGGATTAGTGTGACTGCTTTATTCTAATAAGGGGATTACTACATCATGTCAACATCTTGCTCCCTTTTTTGTTATGCCTACTTAAAATCCCAGATTCTAATGCATACAAGAAAAAAAATCTGCAACAGGGAAGCAGGATATTTAGGGTGTTGGGGATTATTGGGGCTACACGTAAACGTATTTAGCAGTCGGGTAAAGATTAGGACAAGGATATATCCTGCGGCTGAGTTTGCGCAGGTGAACAGCAACTTCCCTTTGGAGTGTGGGAGATTAAGAGAAATGCATCGAGATGTGGGGAATATCACGGATGAAATATATGTGGAGGAAGCGAGAGAGGGGACAGATCTCCAGGAGACTTAGACAGGGGGGGGGGGAAGAAAGAATTCTCTGGGAACACAATGGTGGATGGCGGGCTTCAGCTAAATAAATTATCACGGGGTCTATTTTTAAGCTGAAGTGTAAATGCGGTAATCCTTGGAGCAGGAGCTGCGAAAAGCCAGCACACAGCAGCCACATCAGGGAATACAGCTCTGCCTTTATCTCCCCCTCCTCCCCATCTCTAGCTCTCACACACACACACTCGCCTTCCACTCCCTGCATCCCTCCGTATTTTCTCACTTTCTCCCTCCCTCTTCTCCCCCTGCGTACCTTTCATATGGTAAAAGCCTCCTCTCTGCGTCGGAGCGCGTCGCCTATCGCTGAGCCCTCTTCGGGGACTCCAGCCAGTTCCATTGTAATAAACAATACCAGCCCTTTGAACGAGACGGGGAGGGGAAACATGTAAGTGGCACGCAAAGAGACGGCAATCGGAGGATAGTCGGCCACAGCGGGTCACCCTGCCACTCCAGAACCAATCACTCTCAGTTCAACGTTCAGGTCTGGATTCCTTGGTGCTCCCGTTCCTGTGGGAGAGCGCAGTCAGGCGTGAGGAAGGTTTTCTCCCCGACGACGAGGCGACGAGAGTTCTCTGGTGGGTTTGTAATGTTTTGGTTCAGGAGAGGAGGCCCTGCTCTGTTTTTGTTCCATCGCACATAAAGGGAAGTCGTTAATCAGCGGCGCGGGCCAGGGTTCCACAAGGTTAATGAAGGCGTGGAGGAGCACTCAGAGGAGCGTCCCATTCCTCAGGTACTTGTCAGCAGCGTCAGCAGAAACCTGAGAGCTGAGGGTGGTTCATAGCGCTCCTATTCCCCACAAGGCTTCACCTCTGTAACGACCTTTAGAGTCCTAATCATAAGATTACTTACCGGGCCCCTCATGGAGTCCGTTTCTGAGGGTTTGGTCAGAAACATGCACATGAGTAGCCCGCAGGAGGTAATTTTATAGGATTCTGGTAGCGCTCCTCGTGTTCCTCCTTGCACAAAGGAGCAGATTCCGGTCCTTCTGCTGGGTTGTTGTCCCTCTCCAGTTCTGTCCAGCCCTCCTCATGTTACTGCTGCCTCCTTGTATCTCCTCCACGCTCCAGAGGCTCCGCTGAGAGACACAGTAAACATTTCGTAATGGATGTTCCATCCTGGACTACCTGTTCTACCTGAATGGGCTTTAAGGAACCACCGTCATGCAGCCAGTAATGACAAGGACACAAATGCAAAAGTATAGAAAATCAGTCAGGAAGGATGAGGAAAGACAAATGGTCTGCGGCCACCGTCTGTTTCCGCTTTCATTGCTACCAAAGCAGGTGAAATAAATAAACGATGGCGCATATTTCCTAACATCCAAATCCTGAAGTTTAAATCCAAAAGTCTATTACCCTTTCTTACATCCAGACCCCCGCATCCCACCTGTAGCTGCGCCTGGATAAGAAGCAACTAGCAAAGCTAAGAAATGATGAGGATCTGCCATTCCACGGAGGATTCCAAAGAGAAGGGCATGGATATGAAAAATCAAAGAGGATAAACCTCACTGTGGATTAACCAGGCCTATGGAATGACACTGAAAATGACTCAAACTGATTTACTGGAGAAGACAGCTAAAAAACAAAAGAAATGAAGCGACACGTGTATCAGCCAAAATTCAGTTCCACCCATCCGAAATAAGATCTGTTAATGAAAACAAAATCTGATCCGGGAATTTCCTCAATTGATAAATATCCACCTCTATGTGTGCAAGAACAATAAGAAAAATTCACATTCCAAAACATCTAAAATTCTCTTCTACCACCTTAGGTCTTGTTTTACCTTTTATCTTTACCTTTGTCTTTCACCAGTTCATCCATGGCAATGCGCCCCCCTACCTTAAAGAACTACTCACCCCACTGACCTCAACACGATCCCTCCGTTCTACCCACTCATACCGCCTCCTCCTTCCCCGGACTAAGCTCAGCACCATGGGTGATCGGGCCTTCTGTTCTGCTGCCCCTCGTCTGTGGAATGCCCTCCCTGACCATCTGAGGGCTCCACAGACGACTGACACATTTTTAAAAAAAAAAAGGACTTAAAACTTTCCTTTTTAGCAGAACCTATATTTTTAATTAACATTGCTGCTTTTTGGTCATGTTTTTATATCTTTATTATTATATTTTTTTATTGATGCTTTTATCTGCTTTTACTTTGTAGCACTTTGAGATGTGATCCAAATGTAAAGTGCATTATAAATTAAATGTATTATTATTATTATTATTATCTTTAGTGAAAGTGGAAATCGGCGAAAATGACAAATTTACATATTTTTAAGGATTGAATTGGTATTCATTAGGGAATAAGTATCAATCCACCCATCCATTTTCTTCCGCTTATCCGGGGTCGGCTCATGATGGTATCCGGCCAAAAAAGGGATTTCTAGTCATCCCTTTCATCTGCAACACTCTCCAGCTCATCCTGCTGGAAGAAAATGAAAAAGAATTCAGATAAGAAGAAGCAAGTATCTCCCCAAAATTACAAGATCCTTATCAGCATCTCTGGCTTTATTCACTTTCACACAAACACTTAAAGAGCTGCAGCAATAATCGCTCTGTCATGGCTTTTACTGGAGATCCTTCATGTCCAAATATTCAGGAAGACTCCGGCTCCACTGTCATCTTCAGCCAAACAACTAGGATTTCGAATTTGCGAAATGAGTTCTGGCGACGTGAACAAAATTGCAAAAGTCGTGCAAAATGCACAGGGATTGGTTGAATTTACTCCAGTTGATTAAAGTGCCACGTCACAACCGCCCTGAGGCGCTGAATATTTATCATTCATGTAAAACCAATAACCAGCAGATATCTGGCTGTTGCCCGGAGCTAATAGAAGCAGTAATGGCCTCATAGTGGAAGTAGGTTGGTGTTTCCTGTTTCACGTCACAAATCATCTAGAGGCACATCCACAGATTATTACACATGCACACATCAGCATACGTGCAGCGGAATAAATCAGCAGCTTCTTTTTTTTTTTCTGTTCCACTTTTTGCTCCTTTGCATTGGGCTCTGCGTCAGGAGAGATATTCGTCATGATAGAGCGGCACCGTAAAAAAACGGTACCAGGCTCGGTTTGACAATCCCCCGCTTAGCAACTAAAGGAACCTGAAGCACCCAGGCGGGGTGTGCGTGTGAGGAAAATGCGCGTGTGTGTCGGCGTTTGTGTCGGTGGTACCGGAAAAATCGCCCGGTAATAAACAAATCTAACTTGACACGAGTCGGAGTGAGGAAAATACCGGCACTTGGAGAAGTGCTGCTCTTCCGCACGACATCGACTTCTTAGTTGAGACTCTCTGGGTGACTCTGATGAGAAGCTCTGCTTTAAAAAGAGAGAGAGAGAGGGAAAAAAACTTTCCATCAGTTGTTTATGTTGTTGAAATCAGGGCAGGAAAAAAAGCGGGCTAGCCTGCTTGGAGTTGCACAATATGATGACCTATTTTGAACACACACAGGGCGAGGAGGCTCTTCAAAGCGTGTCTGAGCTCCAGAGAGGTTCATGTACACGTATAATACATATGTAATAAAGTACCAGCTCACGTGTGGATACTGTACAATGTATCCCAGACCGGCCCCTCCTAACTCGTTTGTACTTACTCGCATACGCTGTACCGAAAAACTGTCATACATTTAACTGAAATATTCTCATACACTAGACTGAAATGTCGTTATAAACTATACTTAAATGCTTTCATAGACAAAACCGAAATGCCCTTATACACTATACTGAATGCTGTCATACACTATACTTAATCGTCTCAAACATTATACTGAAATGCCCTTATATACTATGCTGAAATGCTCTCATACACTAGTGATACCCTCTCAGTTACAGGCACCACCCAATCAGAGAAACCCTGGAAAAGCAAAGCTTAGATTAAACCCCTTGGATTGATGCTTGAAAGCTGCATCGACAGAATCAGTGCAAATATGCTTTCATGCTAGTGTTTACCGCGACAAATAGCGCACAGCAGAGAGGAGGCCGATGCAGCTGCACACTAAGGCGTGCTCAAATTAAACTGAGAAGACGGCTCTGATTACGCACGCATGGGCGAGAGAGAGAGAGAGAGAGAGAGATCTGAAGAGAGGTGTGAAGCAAGGCAGGAAAAGAGGGATATTTATGATCCACTTTAGACGACCTGCCAGTGAAAAAGTCGCTCAGCTGTTATTATTTACAAATCACATTTGTCATTTTCAGAGAGTGAGCTGCTGAAGGGTGTTGTCTCTGTGTGTGTGTGTGTGTGTGTGTGTGATGTGTGTGCTTTCCGTGTATGGCTATGAATTACGCTGCTGAACAGTCCACTGATAACGGATCAATCCTTCCTTTGTTTGGCTCCTAAATGTGAAGAGTGGGCCTCGTTATTGGTTTGTCAGACAGCGGAGCTCACACACACACTCCTCTCAGCGATGCGTTCACATGCTGCTCTGTTTAATTTAGGACTGTCAGATTATAGTAATTACGTTTAAGAAAATGCTTTCCAGAGTAATTTGCCCTTTTCTACCCTTGAAGATTGAACTGGATGGAGGAGGACCATGCTCCTTCTTTTACTCCACTCCTGAAAAGTTCCACAGCGTCGGTAAATTCGTTGGCCTAAAGGTGGTGAAGGCGTTCGGGGTCGTATTGATCGCCACAGGGTTTTTTCGCTAGGCGACTGAAATGTATGTTTTGTGAAGTGACCCCAAATATTTCATAGGTATAAACAACACTTTTAAAGTAGATTTAAAATATAGCCTGCCAGAATTTGTTTAATTGTTGGAACAAAACCAAGGGCGGCTTGTCATTGGCTGCATCAGTCACATACTACGATCGAGACGAGGTGTGATCTTAGCTAGAATCATCTTGGACCAGTGGCGGCGACACAAAACCTTGAACTGGATAATAGTTTTCGTAGACAAACAGGAGCAGGGCCTTCCTACAAATTTCCTCAGGTAACATCGTTCCTGAATTTTCTTCCCACCGATTCTTTAACCGGGTCTTTAAGGCGCGATATCGTATGAATTTAGAGACTAAACTTTTCCTGTAGCCCCTTTGAAAGGTGTTTCAGGAAGGAGTCTAAAAACAACTGGGTGGTTGTGAAGGAAAAAGTTGGTGGATGTTGATATGAAACTGTGAAGATGTAGAAATATATTGTTTTTAAAAGAGAGCGTGAGCATAAGTCTGTCAAAGGATATGAAAAAGGCTTCGGGTCAATTTGACGCCGTTAAATGTTTAAATTTCCTCTAAATAAATGGTCCATCACATCTTTTTGTTTTTCTTCATATTTATATGCTTTTCCTAACTTAATGGGGACGAATGGGCAAACAGGAAATCAAAACGATTTTATGTTTTCAACGTCCCTATTTTGTATTTTATACTGTTTAAGTTCTTTGGGATCTGTTTAAGCCGTCTAATGCACATGTAACGTTTCGATATTTTACGCACATTTGTTTCAGTTGTTAAGGACGACATAGACGTCTCTGTAAAATAAAAGAAATTTATAATCTGAGATCTTTATGATGTCATAAAACCCATGAGAACTTTGATATTTCCTGCAATTTTGGGGCGGGACATACCTTCTAAACCATTTCTCTTATGGATCTGTTTGTTTTCCCTTCATGCTGCCACTCTTTCAAAAATTGTTTTTATGCCATTTTTGAAGCCGAAAGAATCATAAAGAAGAGGAAGACTCTGATTATGAGTCATCCTCCCCTGATGAAAATGACACCATTTATGCTGATCCTCTTTCTTTCTCAACCCCTCAGTAAACAAAATTCCCAAAATGAAAAGTTATCGTGATCCCGGTCCCCACTTGAACAAAAAGATAAACTTGGTGCCGCTAATGTCATCAAAATGGCTTCAGGCCTGGAGTGATATGCTGTGAGCCATGTCTAAGACATAAAAACAGCATTTTAGCTCTTCATAACACCGTCAATTGAGAAGGATAGGATGTTTGAGAAATTAGAGGGGAGGCATGTGTGTTGGAGAGACTTGGATGTGACCAACTGCTCATTTTGGCAGGAGACTATGAGTCAAAGGGGAAAATAACAGCGAGCCTCTGGAATACTGACACACTGGATGAGCAATACTATTTCCAGCCACCATGTCCCTGAAGGCATTCCATGTTTTGTCATGTGTCATATGCTTTAATGATAGCAAAACCAGGCATGGCCGACGGGCGCTTTGCTAACTGGCGGAAAAACAGGATGTATTGGACAGTTTGGCTTAGCGATGATCCTGTTTTAACGTACGGACGCCCACCTGACCGTGGATGAATGTCGGATTGTGTTTCCTAGGCGCTGAAACACAATGAAGATCTCTCTTTCCAATTTTAGGTCCAACCGTTTTGAGGGGACTTGGATATTTTTTCCATAGTGACATTATAGTTACTCTGGATGTATCACCCGGGTGAGTGGAGGTTATGTTTTGTACTTTTTTAATGTCCTGTTGGACTTTTTTTTTCTCGCCACTGTCCCCCAGTGCTTGCCCAAAGAGGAATTTGTTGGGTCTCTATTATATAAAGAGTTTGGTCCAGACCTGTTCTTTCTGGAAAGCACCTTGAGACAACTGTTGTTGTGAATTGGCACTATATGAATAAAGATTGAGTTTGGTTGAGAACATTTGGAGTCTTTATTACGTGTTGAAAAATGTCTCCCACTTGACTGAGCCTATTTATAACGTGACCCATTGGCAGCATGTATATGCTAAAGAGTAAGGGACCAAGGATGGAGCCCTGAGGGACACCACAGGTCAAAAAGAGGCCACGAGGAGGTGTCCACAGGTTTTCAGGCCATAATTTCATATCTTACTCTCGTAGTTAATATATTTTACTCACAGGAGGAGGTGTGATTAGGAGGTGAATTTAATCAGAATTTTGAGTGGAGTTCTGGGAAAGTGAAGGAGGTGGGCTTTATCAGAGTGAGAGGATGACAGCTGGGTCCATGTTGGGGTTTTAGCGTTTTTGGGCTGAGAGGGCAGCGAGGTGGACCAGAGGCTCATCTTTCTCATCCAAAATCTTACGCTAGTTCAATTTTCTCCAGCAGTTACTGCTTTTTGTTGTTTTTGTAGTCGGAAAAGTTTTTCCTGTAAAATGTATTATTTGTGTAATCGCCTTAAAACGGCGATGACAATTCCATTATGTCCTCGACTATTCAGGGATGAATAGTGTGTGTTTGTGTGCGTGTGTGTGTGTAATGACGATCATCAATGTAAACTACCCATGAAATTGAGACACAGGACAGAAGGGTTTTGCGCAGACGTTTGCATCAGAGTGTGCAAACAGGCCTTGAAATTAAGACGTTGAGGAGTCGTGTGTGTGTGTGTGTGCGTGCATATCTAAATGTGTGGGTAGGGGGTAACAGATATTCGAGCTACGAATATTTCAACCATTGTTAGAGGACCGAGAGGGGAAGGGAATGTGAAGACTCTTTCGGACATGATGACAGCTTGTCAAGCCCGCCTACGACGGTAACAGAATCGGTCTTTTTGTGGTCCTGCTGTATGGTTTGTGTGTGTGTGTGTGTGTGTGAGTGAGTGGGTGGGTTTTTATTGTAAGGGTCAGGCTATTTTGTTTCCAATCATTGGTAAATAATAATGATATTAATAATACCTTTTATTAACGGGCCCTTTTCAGGACAATCAAAGTCACCTTACAGTTACACAATAATAATAAAAAAACACTAAATCTAAACAAAAAAGTTAAAGGATATGCAATAAAAGTTAAAAAATAAATACAATTAAAGTCCAGGGCGATGGTGGCTCAGTTGGTAATAGAGTCCACTTATCTGAAGGTTGATGGTTCAATCCCCGACCCCTGCGGTAAACATGTCCAAGTGTTCTTGAGCAAGATCCTGAACCCCAAGTTGGTCCCAATGGCGGTTCCATTGGTGCGTGAATGATGGATGGACTGGTTACCGCTCCTGATGAGCATGTGGCGCCTGCATTGCTGCCTCGATCTATACTCTATGAATGTTCGTGTGAGGGTTCGTGTGAATGTGTGTGTGAATGTTTGTGTGAATGTTCGTGTGAATGTTTGTTTGAATGTTTGTCCAAATGTCTGTGTGAATGTTTGTGTGAATGTTCGTGTTAATGTTTGTTTGAATGTTTGTGAATGTTTGTGTGAATGTTTGTGTGAATGTTTGTGTGAATGTTTGTTTGAATGTTTGTCCAAATGTCTGTGTGAATGTTTGTTTGAATGTTTGTATGAATGTTTGTGTGAATGTTTGTCCAAATGTCTGTGTGAATGTTTGTTTGAATGTTTGTATGAATGTTTGTGTGAATGTTTGTGTGAATGTTTGTGTGAATGTTTGTCCAAATGTCTGTGTGAATGTTTGTTTGAATGTTTGTATGAATGTTTGTGTGAATGTTTGTGTGAATGTTTGTCCAAATGTCTGTGTGAATGTTTGTTTGAATGTTTGTATGAATGTTTGTGTGAATGTTTGTCCAAATGTCTGTGTGAATGTTTGTATGAATGTTTGTGTGAATGTTTGTTTGAATGTTTGTATGAATGTTTGTGTGAATGTTTGTCCAAATGTCTGTGTGAATGTTTGTATGAATGTTTGTGTGAATGTTTGTGTGAATGTTTGTCCAAATGTCTGTGTGAATGTTTGTTTGAATGTTTGTATGAATGTTTGTGTGAATGTTTGTTTGAATGTTTGTCCGAATGTCTGTGTGAATGTTTGTTTGAATGTTTGTATGAATGTTTGTTTGAATGTTTGTCCCAATGTCTGTGTGAATGTTTGTTTGAATGTCTGTGTGAATGTTTGTGTGAATGTTTGTGTGAATGTCTGTGTGAATGTTTGTTTGAATGTTTGTGTGAATGTTTGTTTGAATGTTTGTCCAAATGTCTGTGTGAATGTTTGTTTGAATGTTTGTATGAATGTTTGTATGAATGTTTGTGTGAATGTATGTGTGAATGTTTGTGTGAATGTTTGTATGAATGTTTGTATGAATGTTTGTGTGAATGTTTGTATGAATGTTTGTTTGAATGTTTGTGTGAATGTTTGTTTGAATGTTTGTCCAAATGTCTGTGTGAATGTTTGTTTGAATGTTTGTGTGAATGTTTGTGTGAATGTTTGTGTGAATGTTTGTTTGAATGTTTGTGTGAATGTTTGTCCGAATGTCTGTGTGAATGTTTGTTTGAATGTTTGTATGAATGTTTGTATGAATGTTTGTGTGAATGTTTGTGTGAATGTTTGTGTGAATGTGTGAATGTGTGAATGCTGACTCGTGTTGTAAAACTGCTTTGAATGCTAGAGCCGACTAGAAAAAGCTCTACTTTATAAGTACAGTCCATTTACCATTTATAAGCTTGTTTCAGCAGGATCTTTATAGAAATCAAACTAAAATCATGACAAAGCCCCAGTAACGGCGTCCGGTTAGTAGCCTATGACCCTTCGTAGGACCAGCGATCACAGGATATGTATGAACGGATCATGAAGAGTCCTGTAACGGCCTCTAAGGGCAAACTTATTTTTTATCTATAACAAACATGTTTCAATGGTGATTTGTGACAGATTCAGACTAAAGGACACGTAAAGTTACAATATATTACAATGTTGAAAAAACGTTTTGTGTTCATTTTGTTGTTGACCTGTTGGAGAAACCCATAAAATCCAGAAACCTCTGTTGAAGTGAAGGCCTTGATCCCCGCCTTCCATCACGCCTGTGCTTGATCTCCCAGAAACCTGGTGGCAGGATGAATCTCTGGACGGATGTTTTGCTTTGACATCCTTTTACACATTTTTCCAGATTTTCTCTCTCATTTCTCAGATTCAAAAATCCTGAATCCACCAGATTTAAATGTTACAAATCCATCCAAACATTTTCTGTATCCACTTATCCCGTTTGAGTTTTTTTTGGGGGGGTCTGGAGCTGAAATACAAGCTGCTGGTTCTTCACAGAGTCAGTCAACCATCCCTGCCCTCCTTCACACCTACCGTCAATAAATCACCCGTGTTGCATGTTTTTGGACCGTGGGAGGAAACCAGAGTTCCTGGACGGAACCCACGCAGACACAGGCAGAACATGCCAAGGCGTATGGGTTTTGAACCCATAACAGTCTTTCCGTGCACAAATCCAATAACCTTTTGTTATGATCAAAGGGTAATGAGACAAATGAAATGAAAAGAATTGAACTTTTATGCCTCGACAGACTCTGTATGTCATATAATAATAATCAGAATTATAATACTTTTTATCGATGGACGCCTTTCAAGGTCACCTTAGAGACACGACAATAAAAACAAAACATCAGATTGATTCAACTCTGACCTCTCAGACGGTTTCATATGAAGTATTAAAAGGTAAATGTTCCTTTTTTTAATATAATAAAAGCTTCAGTGAGATTTTAAATGCCTGATGTTGTTTTTTACATTGTTATTTTTGCTTCTTTTACATCCGGCATCTGAGGCGTAGTTTTAAGAATCGAGTTCCAAAACCGTGATCTGAGTCCTGAGCTCTGTGTCCCGTCCAGCTCCGGCACCGGGATAGAATAATGTAGAGAAAAATCACCGATCCATTTCTCAGAGCATGCTCACACACGGGCCGCCGTCAGAGTCGCTGTCGGCCGGCGTGTTTCTCTGGGCCCCGTCATCAGATGTCCCGACTAACTCAACATGTCACTTGTCTCCATCCAATTCTTCTTCCTCAATAATCCTCCTCGTCTTCACTCCGCACTCCTTAAAATGCTTCTGTGTGGGTGTGGGTGCGTGTGTTGATGTGAGTTCATATGTGTGTGTGTGTGTGTTAGTGTAAGTTTCTGTGTGTGTGTACTTGTGTTGGTGTGAGAGCATTTATGTGTGTGTGCATGTCTGTGTGTGTGTATGTGTGTTCGTGTGAGTGTATGTGTGTTGGTGTGAGAGCATATATGTGTGTGTACATGTGCGTGTATGAGCATGTGTTTGAGTGTGTGAGTGCATTTGTGTGTGTCTGGGTATGTGTGTGTTTACGTGCGTGTGTGTGTTTAAGTGTGTTTGAGTGTGTGCATGTGTGTGTGTGTGTGTTTGATGGACACACTGCCGCTTTCCACCGCCCGCTTTCTACGGCGCCTGCAAGCAGAAGAGGTTCAGCGCATTGATTTTCTTGTGCCATTTTATAATTACGTGTCCTCTCTTTTTTTCTTTTTTGGCCCCTCTCTCTCTCTCTCTCTCTCTCTCTCTCTCTCTCTCTCTCTCTCTCTCTCTTCTCTCTCTCTCTCTCTCTCTCTCTCTTTTATCCTGTCTCTCTTATCTCCCCACTCTCTCTTCTATTTTTCTAATTCCATCCCCTGATCCATTTGTGTGCCTCTCTGTACCCATGCTTGTTATCTCGGCAGCTTCTCTCTTTTTTCTCCCCTGTTTGATCTCAAACTTCTTAATTTCCTCTCTCATCTCTGTCACTCCCTTTGGTTTCTCTTTTTGTACTCCGCCAGCGCCACTCTCCATTTTCCGCCTGTCATTTCTTGTCTTCTCCTACTGATTTTCTCAACCTCCTTCTTTTTTTCTTTTTCTTTTTTCCTAAATTTTATCATTAACCTTTTCCATTGTTCTGTTTCTTCCGTCTGCAGCGTCTCTGGAGTGTTCTCCGTCTTCACCGTAGCCCGACAGAGCAGAACCACCCGGCCTCATTAGGATGCAGAACCCGCCACCTCTCTGACCGCCTGACTTCTCTGCAGAACAACCTCTGCTTTCACATCTATCTACCCCTGTCGTCTTCGGAAATGGATATTGCAAGAAAAAAAGAAACCCAACTGTTCTTCCCAGCTTCTCCGGAGAAGCTCTCACAAGTTCTGACTCGCCGTGTTTCCACTCAGTCCAAACAATTCCTCCCAGCTTCCTGGAATCTGACCAACAGTTTCCATTACAGGCATTCCATCTCCCCTTCATTTGTGACCTTTGCAGCCCGGCCTCCGCCAGGCTTCTCACGCTGGAACTCCTACGCTCCTTTATTCCACTGCCTCTCCATCAAGAACCGCACCGGCAGCCAAGCCCTCCAGAATCACCCATCCAGAGTTTAACACTTTCTTGGCCAGGTCTCCTCAAAGCACTGAAATACAAAGATGAACTCTGCACCGCTGCCTTGTGATTGGATGGTACCATCACACGGCGGAGGATACCATCAAGCGGCGGACGATACCATCACGCGGCAGATGATACCATCACAAGGTGGATGATACCATCACGCTGCGGATGATACCATCACAAGGTGGACGATACCATCACGCGGCGGACGATACCATCACGCGGCGGATGATACCATCACAAGGCGGACGATACCATCACGCGGCGGACGATACCATCACGCGGCGGACGATACCATCACGCGGCGGACGATACCATCACGCGGCGGACGATACCATCACGCGGCGGACGATACCATCACAAGGTGGATGATACCATCACGCTGCGGATGATACCATCACGTGGTATCGGCCAATCAAAAGACATGCTCATCTGCTTCTGGGGAGATCACCTTCTTTAAATTAGCATGACGTCTTTAACCTTGGATCAAATCCAGGCTCTTGGTCTGTTTGTGGCCCGTTGTGACGTTAAGATGTGTTTTTTCTCCCCGTCAGAATCAGAATCAGAATCAGGATCAGCTCTGTTGGCCATATATATGCATACAACGAATTTCACTCTGGTTATTTGTGCTCTCACAGTACGAACGTCATATAAATCATTTTAAATTAAATGGACAAGGCAGTAAACAAATATACAAGCTCTAAAGAAATGGAGATGTTCTTGTCTCTGTGTTCTCAGGCTTTAAGCAGTGGCGACATAAAGACTTCCTGAACACCACTGCTTAAACCCCTCCTCCCTGATTCCCTCTTCTACGGGCACAGGATGAGTTCTCCCGTCATAAACTGTGACCACGCCCCCTGAAGAGGCTTTATCTCTTGCCCTCTCCGCTCTCATGTGGAGAACTTCACTGTGAAATCTAACAAAACAAGGGGAAAACACTGAACCTGGCATAACATTATGTACGCCGAATCAGGTTCTGCCCCCCCCCCTCCCGCCCTTCCTAAAAAATTAATGACATCATTTTAAATGAAAACACCGAAGCAGAACCCGAGGGGAGAGAGAGGTGGGGATGAACTGCGAGCAGGAAATTCCCTCGCCGTTCCTGAAAGCATCGTTCCAGTAGGTAAGAATGAAACAACTGGAAAAGGGAGCGGCGGAAAGAAAAAAAAAGAAAAAAGAGGGGGGCTTTTTTTGTGAGCCGAGAGATACTTGGACTTGAAGCTCCTCGCCACTAATGAGGAGGAGAAACAGGAGAGGAGATATCACAGATAAGGAGAGAAGAGCCTTTTTCATTTCCTCCCCTCTGTATCGCCGACTTTTTATTGCTCCGTCTGCTTTTCATCTCCCTGCCTGAAAATATTTTTAGACTGGATATATTGAAAACAGTGTAGAACAGTCGGTTCCGTGTGCAGAAGCTCATTACGGAACCTCTGCCTGTCGGCCTTTTAGGAGGATACACTGGATTCTAATTACCTCCGATGAGGAGCTCAGTTTGAATAATGGCCACTCACTGTTCATATTATTATAAGTATATTAGCTGCACTTGATATTACACCTCTCTAAAAGACTGTAACCGTGTAAATATATGATAAAAACCCAGTTCCATCACCTGGTAACAACATCATTCTTTACCTGGATGGGACCTGTCACTCAAAGGAGCATAAAATAGCTTGTGGTTGAGGGGGGGGGGTGTCAGCACCAGGCCCCTGAGAGTCACTGCGTGTTAATGGATTCCATTTGTACAAGGGTTCCTCTGTGTCCAGTCATTCATTGCTGGGATAGCAGCTGCAGCCTGATGGGCCCGCGACCCGCCAGCAGATTGAATAGTATTGATCAGTTCTTCGGTCCTCCAGGAGTACAAAGGCCTCAAATTGTGCGCGTGTTTATATATGTGTGTGTGTGTGTGTGTGTGTGTGTGTTTGTGCGCACGCGTGTGTGTGAGAGTGGGTGCTGACAGTCACATAGGAATGGAGTCGTTCGGGTTAAAACACAAGTGGTTATTTCACGGTCGGCCGGAGATGCGGTGTCCATGTCTGTCAAGGCCATCCGAGGAAGAGGAGGCACGAAGCTTCCGTTGAGTCTGGAATTTTTTCCCCTCTTCAATTTCAGATCAAAAAAGAGACAATATGTGAACGGGGGAAATGAAAAATGTTTTGTGACAAGCTGGAATCCTGGGTTAATTTATGCAAGTTGTGTTGTGCAGCTTCCTGCAGGCAGATGTTCTGCGTTTCACAGCCCCTACGGAAATACCGCACATGTGACACACAGGTTTCCTGCATCGTCATCGCTTTCAAACAGGCTTGTAGTTTAGATGCTGTGACAGCGTTGTGGAGAGAGGGAGGCAGATACGGGTGTTCAGGGAGGAGAGCCCTTATTTGATTTTTTTGTGGCTTCTAAGCTTCGTTTTTTTTTTTTTTTTAAAGAGGATCCACCCCGTCTTTAAAATGAGTGCCTGAGTTATAAATAACCACGTCAACAACGGAATAAAAAAGACCTATTTTAGCGTAATTAAGTTAAAGAGTTATACAGGAAAAGACTAGTGCATGCAGCAGTCAAAGAAATATGTAATACATTTTTATAACGTGACACTTCAAAAATAATTCAATTTCAGAATCGTACAGGTGAGCATCTAATAAAGTTAACATGCATGTTAGCTTAGCATAAGTTCAGAAGCCGGGCGGAAGTATATGACCGCTTACTTCCACACTCAACCTCGTAAATTCACAGCAACAAGTTAATCAAAACTTATCAGTACCAGGATAACGTCATCAGAATGGACTCAATGCTTTTCCCGCCTCAGTGGTCACCATCATACATCGCAGAATGGGAGGGGCTTAGAAAACTTTAACTAACCTGTAACTAAAGGTCGACCATCACAACGGACACTTTATAAAAAGAGGGAAATGGAATTTTTAGGCTATTTTTGAAAGTGACGGCCATCAACTCAGGTCGGTATAACGGACAGTTTGACAGAATACTTTACTTTAAATTCAACGACCCATCAGGTACGTATACTGACATACAGCTGAAAATCAACTAAAGTCTTCTATATATTTATTTATGTAAAAATAGGATTGTTGAGAAACTTCAAAAAAGTTACTTCTGCAATTAAAGTAAGCATTTACAACTTAAATCAATAATTTAGACCCCAAAAATAACAAACTGTTTAATTAAGCGTTAGAAGGTGAAGTAATTTCTTCAATGTTTTTTTTTTTACAGTGCATGGTTAGACCTTGAAAGCATAATAAGTGAAAATAAAGTCTTAAAAAACTTTTTTCTTCACTGTATTACTTTCAAAAATCTAAAAATGTAGACTAACAAATGAAGAATTATTTAATATTGGATTTATTCCTGCAGCATTTGAAGACAAATGTGACACACTATAACAAGGGAGTTGTCGCGGTTTTAAAACGAAAAATTATTTTCCATTGTTGACACAATTACATAAAGAATTCTGCATAAAGAATTCAGAAAACTTAAATTTTAGACTCGATTTTACTTCATTTAATTGAGTTTTACCACTGAACAGTAACTTTTTTTTCCTCTTTTTTTTTTACAGTGTAGTGAGCTTAGCCTGCCACGCAGAGTGGAAACGGGGGGAAAAAAATAACGATGACATCATGAAAAAATCTTTCTAAAAAGCGTTAAACTGTTTCTTTTGGTTAGATTCAGAATTAAACAGTTTTTAGAGTTTTTTTAGAGTCTGACAAGAGCAAAATCTGAGCGTTCTGAAAAGGTCGGCGTGGAGCAGAGCGCGAGGCCCACGTCTTCCGACCTCTGTATAGAAAGCACTTGTGTTGGATTTCATCTTCTTTTTAAATGTATTTATTGTTTTAAATGGCGGCCACTGAAAAGAAAAGCAGCGAGTCCGTTACGGATCATTATAACAGAGTTGAATTCTGCGTGCTGGGATCGGCTCGTACGTTTGTTCTAACATCCTGTAATCACCAGCCTGAGATCCGGCGACGGTGCCGAGGTGACCCAGGACTTGCCTGAACCGGTTCAGCCCATACCCTATAAGTACCTGTAAGAGGGTTTGGCCCATGATGCAAAGCGTGCCGTTGCACAATGCCAGACTAGACCTCACGCCACAGTGTTGCACAATGGTTCTGAGATGTGCAACGGTGCATTCAAGGCCCAGGATTTGTTTAAAGTACAGAAGCACACACCCGCTGACTCAGCAGTAAACAAAGTCACCGATGTTCACAGGGTTTTTTGTTCCTGTCACGTTGACAGGTTTCACCCCTTCTGGACCTTGCTGGTTGTTTGTGTAGCCACCGAGCGCGAAGACCGTCTCTCCTCCCGTCCTCTCCACATATCAGGTGCCTAATGATGGATATCGATGACATTGATATCATGAGTATAAATAATAAACACGTTAACGATCAGGTAGGATGTGCTCTCTCTTCATTCTGTGTTTGTTGTGTTTTTATTACTGCGTTATAACTCTGGGTTACAACCCAGATGTAAATAAAATAGCTTTTAACCCAGCTCACCGCTTGTCCAGGAACTCCAGCTTCCTCCCACAGTCCAAAAACATGTGATATAGGTGAATTGGTGACACTAAAATTGCCCGTAGGTGTGAGTGTAAGTGTGAGTTGTTGTATGTCTACGTGTCGGCCCTGCGATGAACTGGCGACCTGTCCAGGGTTGACCCCGCCTCTTGCCCGATGTCAGCTGGGATAGGCTCCAACCCCAACGTGACCCTGAACAGGATAAACGGTAGATAATGAATGAATGAATATATACACAGTAAAAAAAGATGATAAATCGGCTTTAAGGCTTGAATGAATGTTTATTTTATATAAATACATACATATATATAGTATATACATGTTTTTATTTACATGTACGTATGTATATATGCATATGTATACATATATATATGTATACATATATAAGTAAAAACTTATTTAAATATATATAGTTACAAAATATAGATATAAAGTAGGAAATATGATAACGGCTCGGATGAACTTTAGAGTATGTGTATATTTCCATATATGTATGTATTTATTACTGACTCCACGGTTGGTTGCAGTAAATTTATACAGTATTTATAGTCTTTGTAAAATTCTTATCTGATGTAAATTCTTGGGGACCACAGCCGATCAAATAAACGTAGTGAGGGGAGATGTAGGCTGATATTTATATCTGAAATACAGTCAAGTAGATGTGGTATATTTGAAAATATTCTAGTAGTAAAAGTATTCTTGTTTAGAGTTTAGTAGAGAAGTAAATTCTGAGGTTTGACGGATCGGTGATTATAATCCTATGAAAAACCTTAAGTCCAAAATGGTGACTGGATGTGAGACTGTTTGTTTTTAATGGACTTACAGGGTCCGGGTCATGAAACATTTAGTCCAGAAAGATCATAAGAAGTCAGAGTTAGAGATTAAAGTTGGTCTTAATGAAGTCTGACTGACACCTGATCCCACATTTCAAATCACAACTAAAGCTATTGTTACTAAAAATGTATGATAAATTAAACAGATTTGAATAAAAATACTAATTATATTGAACTTTCACTCATGATAATCCTTAATTTACGTAAGATATTAATAATAAAAAAAGCAACATCCGACAAATGAATGACTGATTCATATATTCAACTGGAATAAATAATTAAAAGTCAAACGTTCAGGTTTTTTTGTGCTGACTCTATTAAGAGTTATAAAGTCAATTCCACATAATATATATTTTCTGTTTAATTTGTAATACATATATTTAAAAAAATATATATATATATATTTTTTGTCTGTCTGCATGTTTTGATCAACTCTGTTATCTCCGTTACAAAACCACAACTAAAATCTGCTCAAATGTCCCAGATGAGTCATGTGACCTGCTCCCCGTGATGTCATTTCCTGTGATGGGAAACTCTGAGTCACATCAGGCTTCTTCTCCCCCTTTTCTATACAAAATATTGGGGATACACCAACAGCAGATTCATTATTTACCAACTATGTTATCGTGATGTTGCGTTGAATCTTTTATTACATTTTTAAAAACAATAATCTGACAGAAATCCATGGAATTGTGTTTTCAGACACGCCGTGGGATCCGGTTTGAGGTAAGTCATGGAGTTACGGAACAAAACGTCACGTCTGTTTCTGGTTTAAGAAGTTGACTCATAACAGTTGAGTCAAATGTTCCAAATACATTAAAAACCTTCTCTAGTTTATTATTTAATCAGGATAATTTAATGAAAAGGCTACATTAGAGGTAGCTGTCCAGGATGAGGAAATATAATAATATAATATAATAGGTATAATGATATATAATATACATGCTGATTTCAAAGCTGTTTGTTTAGCCTTTAAAAAGTAACAATACAGATGTTTTAATGATAATAAATTGATCAGAAGCGGATTTCATTTCAAACTGTTTAATGCATTTTTAAAGTTATTTTAGGAGAAAGTTCACAATTTTGGCAACTTACTGGTAAAATGTGTTTAAGGAACTGATGGCTGAATTCATGAAGATGTAATAGTTCTCTTATGAAAGATGGGGTTTTAAATTGTATTTCACTTTTATCTATAAACATTTGACCCAGTTTTTCTCTAGCAGTGTTGACCATTTTTTTGTTTTTCATAATAAATATTTTAAACCCCACAGATGCAGAAAGAGAAGATGCTGAAAATGTAACATTTAAAGATATTTCTGTGTGGCAGCAAAGTGTAATGGAAAAAACACTTTCTGTGTTTTTTTTTTTATCCTGGAAATGTACCTGCATTTCTGGAATGGACCATGAACAAACAAACCAGAGTGAACGCAGTAGCAGGAATAATCTCTGTATCTTCACAAACTCTCTCTCTAATTTGAAACATCTCTCTCTGATCTGAAAAATCTTTCTCTCTATGATCTGAACTATAAATCTCTCTGATCTGAAACATCTCTCTCTGATCTGGTACATCTCTCTCGCTCTGATCTGAAACATCTCTCTCTGATCTGATCTGAAACATCTCTCTCTGATCTGAAAAATTTATCTCTTTGTTTTTGAACATCTCTATCTTATCTGAAAAATCTCTCTGATCCGAAATATCTCTCTCTGTTCTGAAACATTTCTGTCTGGTCCAAAACATCTCTATCCCCGAATTTAAATATCTCTCTTTGATCTGAAACATCTCTCTGATCTGAAACATCTCTCTCTCCGATCTGAAACATCTCTTTCTCTGACCTGAAACATCTCTTTCTCTGTTCTGAAACATCTCTTTCTCTGTTCTGAAACATTTATCTCTCTGATCTGGAACATCTCTATCTGATCTGAAACTTTTCTCTCTTTGATCTGAAATATATATCTGAAATATCTCTCTCTGATCGGAAACATCTCTCTCTGATACAAATCATCTCTATCCCCCAATTTAAATATCTCTTTCTGATCTGAAATATCTCTCCCTTTGACTGAAATATCTCTCTCATTGATCTGAAACATCTCTCTCCCTGTTCTGAAACATCTCGCTCTCTCCCTCATCTGAAACATCTCTCCCTGATCTGAAACATCTCTCCGATCAGAAACATCTCTCCCTTTGATCTGAAATATCTCTCTGTGATCTGAAACATCTCTCTCTCTCTCTCTATCTGTGTAGGAATGGAGAGGAGGAGGAGTTTGGATCTCCACTATAAACTTCTCTCTTTACATCAAAAATAAATACCATTTGCCCTGTTTTGGTCCAAATGTACTTTTCCATCTTGTCTTTGGGTCACTGTCTGAGGTAGAGGACAACTGGAAGAACATCAAATACCGACATTAAGTCTGTATAGCCACAATTACACTATATTCATTATCCTGCAGCTTCAGTTAATATATATATATATATATATATATATATATATATATATATATATATATATTCATCAAATTTGGACTAAGTTGGACCGACAGCTGAGGAATAATGACCAGAGAACATTTAGAGATAAAGCTTTAAATAAAGTTGTTATATAGAAATGATATTAACTCCACAATCTTCCCAACTTTCTGTGGATATAATTCTACCTTATATAATAATATAATTGTTATAAACTCCTTGCATGGGTTTATATGTTTTAAGTCCTTATCTACTAAAATGATCCTCTCGTCATTTTTTAAATCTGGGCTCTTTTTTCTTTGAAGATAGAAAAAGCGGATCGACCAACTGGATGACAGAGGGCCATTCATTAAGGAGCCAATTATCGCCCACATGCTCTTTAGCGAGGAGCAGGAGCCAAATTAGCAGCAGATTTATTGTGTCCTGTGCAGAGAGGAAGTTTAGACGCATCGTTCCCAGCGTCTAAAGATGTAAATGTTTCTGGTAGGAGTTTGCATTTGAAGACCTGGACTCGCTAATTAAAACCTTTGCACGCATTTATGCTTCTGCTCGTTTACTAACGTGCAGCCGTCGGCTGGTAGGTGTGTGGTTGTGTATCGAGGTGTGTGTGTTCAGACAGTGTGTGGTTGTGTATCGAGGTGTGTGTGTTCAGACAGTGTGTGGTTGTGTATCGAGGTGTGTGTGTGTTCAGAGAGTGTGGTTGTGTATCGAGGTGTGTGTGTTCAGACAGTGTGTGGTTGTGTATCGAGGTGTGTGTGTTCAGACAGTGTGTGGTTGTGTATCGAGGTGTGTGTGTTCAGACAGTGTGTGGTTGTGTATCGAGGTGTGTGTGTTCAGACAGTGTGTGGTTGTGCATCGAGGTGTGTGTGTTCAGACAGTGTGTGGTTGTGTATCGAGGTGTGTGTGTTCAGACAGTGTGTGGTTGTGTATCGAGGTGTGTGTGTTCAGACAGTGTGTGGTTGTGTATCGAGGTGTGTGTGTTCAGACAGTGTGTGGTTGTGTATCGACGTGTGTGTGTTCAGACAGTGTGGTCGTCTGTCCACAGTGTGAGGGAAAAATAAGGAGGCAAAAACATCAATCACAACAACATCCAGACTGGACACACCTGGAGTGTGTGTGTGTGTGTATGGGTATGTTTGGTGTGGGAGTGGGTGTGTAGGTGTGTGTGTATGTTAGTGAGAGTGTTTGTCTGTGTGCGTGTGAAAGTGTGAGATAGTGTGCGGGAATGTGTGAGAATCTGTTTTTGAGTGCGTGTTTGTGATTGTTTTTATGCGTGTGCGTGTGTGTGTGTGTGTGTGTGTGTGTGTGCAATCCGCTCACATAGAACTCTTACTAATCTCACATCCACTCACCAGAGATGATGAAACCAAGAACAAAGTCTGGTTTGTTGTTTTGTTTCTTCATCTCAGCGGTTTTTTTTCTTCTCAATGTTAAAACTCAGTCAAAATACGCAGAAACACGTTTTCTGGACGCACACTTTCTGTGAATGATATATATTAATAATTAAAACGCTTGATAATTTATCTTTAATAGTCATTTAAGAGGTTTATGAAGGGGGAATTAAAACACATAGACTTTTAAAATCAAAGTTAAGACCAGCAGATTATGAGCCCTCCAATGTTGTAGATTTTAATTCTTCAACATCCCTTCATTCATCCATCCACTCATCCATCCATCCCTTCATACATCCATCCACTCATCCATCCATCCCTTCATACATCCATCCACTCATCCATCCATCCCTTCATACATACATCCCTTCATACATCCATCCACTCATCCATCCATCCCTTCATACATCCATCCACTCATCCATCCATCCCTTCATACATCCATCCACTCATCCATCCATCCCTTCATACATCCATCCACTCATCCATCCATCCCTTCATACATACATCCCTTCATACATCCATCCACTCATCCATCCATCCCTTCATACATACATCCCTTCATACATCCATCCACTCATCCATCCATCCACTCATCCATCCATCCCTTCATACATACATCCACTCATCCATCCATCCCTTCATACATACATCCCTTCATACATCCATCCACTCATCCATCCATCCCTTCATACATACATCCCTTCATACATCCATCCACTCATCCATCCATCCACTCATCCATCCATCCCTTCATACATACATCCCTTCATACATCCATCCACTCATCCATCCATCCCTTCATCCATCCATCCCTTCATACATACATCCCTTCATACATCCATCCTTTCATACATCCATCCTTTCATACATCCATCCCTTCATTCCTCCATCCACTCATCCCTTCATACATCCACCCACTCATCCATCCATCCCTTCATACATCCATCCACTCATCCATCCATCCCTTCATACATACATCCCTTCATACATCCATCCTTTCATACATCCATCCTTTCATACATCCATCCTTTCATACATCCATCCCTTCATACATCCATCCTTTCATACATCCATCCCTTCATACATCCATCCACTCATCCCTTCATACATACATACATCCATTCATCCATCCATCCCTTCATTCCTCCATCCACTCATCCATCCATCCCTTCATACATCCATCCATCCACTCATCCATTCATTCCTCCATCCACTCATCCATCCATCCCTTCATACATCCATCCATCCACTCATCCATCCATCCCTTCATACATACATCCCTTCATACATCCCTTCATCCATCCATCATCCCTTCATCTCTCCATCCATCCCTTCAAACATCCATCCCTTCATACATCCATCCCTTTATCCGTTCATCTCTCCATCCTTTCATCCCTCCATACATCCATCCCTTCATCCATCCATCCCTTCATACATACATCCCTTCATCCATCCTTCCCTTCATCCATCCTTCCCTTCATCCATCCTTCCCTTCATCCATCCATCCCTTCATCCATCCTTCCCTTCATCCATCCTTCCCTTCATCCATCCATCCCTTCAAACATCCATCCCTTCATACATCCTTCCCTTCATCCATCCTTCCCTTCATCCATCCTTCCCTTCATCCATCCTTCCCTTCATCCATCCTTCCCTTCATCCATCCTTCCCTTCATCCATCCATCCCTTCAAACATCCATCCCTTCATACATTCATCCCTTCATACATCCATCCCTTCATACATCCATCCCTTCATACATCCATCCCTTTATCCGTTCATCTCTCCATCCATTGTCTTCTGGGGTCGGGTTTCAGTGGCAGCAGGACAAGCAAACATCCCTTTCCACAGCAACACTCTGCAGCTCCTAGCCCCCCCCCCCTAGACGTCGACCAACTACAAATTCACAGAAACTACAAAGCAGAACATGTCAATAAGTCCAAATCTACATAGAAATACCCATAATGCCAAAGGCTGATCATACTAAAGGGTTTCCCACGCTGGTAGACCAGGAGGTGCTGTTATGACTCTAAAAGTCACTAATGAATGATTTGTTAGTCATGCTCATAGATAAAAGCTACAAACCTAATGTATATGTAAAAAAAAATGTTGTTTAAATTTTAGTCTCCATCGTCTTCTTTCTATCTTTCTACGCGACGTTCTACAGGAACCTGATCTTATTTCTTAAAAAAACTAATTGTACCAGGGCGTCATGATTAATCCCGCGCTCAAATCGATGGACGGCTGAATTGGAATTGACGTGTAGAAACTCCACGCGCTGTAGTAGGTTTGCTGTACAAGCGCGGTCGGTGCGAGGCAGGAGGTGGAGGTGGCGGAAAACGGGCTTGAGGGATGAACAGAGAGAGAATTATGACAGAAAATCGCTAGCGTTCAGTCCTGAGACCTGCTGCACACGCCCACAGCGCTGAGTGGAATCTGCTGCTGTGTGACTGCAGAATCTCCCCCCGCTGTTATTGCACCTCTCACCATTTCTCTTATCTCGCTTTCTGCTTGGCGGCTCTTATTCCATCCATCACTTCTTCCGAGTATCTCAAACGTTTGCTTTCTCATCTCCTCCGTCCCCGGCCTCACACTTTTCCAGCTGGGTTCTGTTGTTCTTTTCCGTCACTTTGGTTCCGTTTCTCACTTCTTCACCCGTTGGCATTTCTTCCTCTCTCTATTCTCCCAGTCATCCTCAGCCTATTGATTATCGCGTTCCCGTCCTCCTCCGTCACAGGGTGGCGTTAAGCTCAAGCTGGCCACTCCGTATGAATTAAACATCTTAGACGGAGCCCTGCGGAGCCCCTTTGGAGCGTCAGGGCGAGCTCTGGAGCTCAGATAGAGGGGCTCGGACCCCTCGCTGTTCTCCACTGAGCCACGAGGGTTATCCCATGTGTTACTCTGTTCTATTGTGGCGGGAGAGAAAGCAAGACGCCTTCTTTAGCAGAAAAGCCTCGGCGCTCCGATGAATAAAAACGTTCCTCTCATCCGTTCCTGCCTCTCTTCTCTTATCTTGCTTGAGTGTGTGTTGTTTTCAAGTCTTCCTTGCCTTTATCTTCTCACTTCTTTGGTTTTTGATGTCTTTGCTTTTTGTCTTTCGGTTGTTTCTCCTCCCCTTCTCACCTTAAATCATCTCTCTGATGAATTTCATCTTTGCCTCTGCCGAGCTGGATGATCCTCTGCCCTGCGTTAAGGGGTCGATTGTGGGCCGATTGAGAGTGGAACACACATTCCCTAGTTTAATTACCAACATGGCCTCCTTCACAGCAGGATGGGCTGTCATGAATGATCTCTGCTCTCTTGGGAGGGTCTGTTAACTGGTTCTGAATTGGTTACACCCGCCTCATGATCCAAGGTGTTTACGCATATTAACAAATTGCATCTTATAACATATTGCGTATTATAACATATTGCATATTTTATTATATTGCATATTATAATATATTGCATATTATATTATATTGAATATTATAATATATTGCATATTATATTATATTGAATATTATAATATATTGCATATTATATCATAGTTCAAATTATAATATATTGCATATTAACATAATGCATATTAACTTTTTCTCTCCTGCGTTTCTTTTTAAATTCTCTCTAGATTTATTGTGTGAATTTTTTTTTTGTAGCATTCTATCAATCCTTTATTTCACTTTTTTATTTAATTGTATGAATTTATTATATTTGGGCTTTTCATAAACTTCTTTGGAAATTATTTTGAATTTTAAAATATTTTAACCTTCACTACATATTTTTATTTATTCTTTTTTTTTAAACTTTATTTAAACTGCATGTTAAAACACTTTGGGCTGGATTTCCTTTCTAAAAGATGCTATACAAATAAAAGCTTTTGTTATTTATTATTATTAACGCACCGGCTTCCATGGCATTGTTCGAGTTCACCGCTCGCTGAATAAAGTTGTGTTGGAGGTCTCCCCCCCGACTCTTCCTCCTCTTCTCTCTGATCTTGTCAAAGTGGCCGATAAGAAACCCTTCAGAGTAACTGATGTCGCTAATTTTGGCGAGGATCATCCCCGCCTGCGCTGCGTGTTTATCTCCGCCGGCATCGGCGTCTCCGCCCCCGGCGTCAAGCACGTTCTGTATCTTCAGAGAGCGGCCATCAGGAGAGGGTCGAGGAGGCTAAGCCTCGTTATCGGCCTCGGCTGTGCGTTGGCAGCACAGATCAGACTGACATCCATCCGGTCGTGAACTCCCAGTCTCCCGGCTCTGCTCTCGTCTCCAGCAGCCGCTTTTTATGGGGCTTTATCTCGCCAGCTTTGTCACGACCGGCGTCGGAGCGCTGCAGAGGATAATGCTCACATCCGTTACGCTGATTTACTGCAGCAACCTTTCAAAGTTTCTTCTTTCAAGTCCGACGACAGGAAGAAGGAGAACCTCGGTGCAAAAGAGGCAAATAATGGGTCGGGGGGGGAAATGGCGGATAAAAAAACACCCTTTCATGCTCAGTTCGGCTCTCTCTCCTCAGCTGAACCGCTTCCCTGAGTCTTCCCCTCAAATCAGGCCCTTAGATATCCTTTTATCGGAATTCACCGCCCGAATCTATCCGAGCTTTGGTTTTTATCCCAGCGCAACAGGACGGCTGGTTCAGTCCGAGCACGGCCCAATAATCACAGGTAATCTCTGAGTATTTCAGTGTACTCAGAGAACTTTGACACGAAGTTTGTTTTTATATTTCATATATAAAGTCACAGAAAGGATTGATTTTTTTTTTTCTTCTCTCAATTGCGGTCAGAACAATTAGTGGCCGGCGGCAGAAAAAAGTCCAGATCTTAGTGTCTGCACAACCTTTTATTGTAATGAGGTGTTCTTATTTTATCTTATTTAACTTCATAGTCATAACCGCTAAAATTCCAAAATATTAGCGATTCGTCATCGTCCACATCCTAAGATCCTTCGCGTTAACGCGATAACTCAAGCGCCATTACATACTTAATTTTCAAACTTCATAGCCACATAGACTTTAGCGTGAGGAAGAACTGAATTGATTTTGGGAAAGGTCAGTTATGTCATTCCGACACTAGGGGAAGCTTTGTCTCCAAAAGTTTCCCGAGCAAAATTTCCCAATCGCTGGTCTGATTGAGTCCAAATTTGGTGCATATGAATAAACGCGAGAAGATCTATCTATCCTGTAAGCATCATATTTCACATTAATCGTTTACATTTTACTCACT
Source organism: Lophius americanus (assembly GCA_037951165.1). Lineage (NCBI taxonomy): Eukaryota > Metazoa > Chordata > Actinopteri > Lophiiformes > Lophiidae > Lophius > Lophius americanus. Next base: position 658,191 of record JBBDHG010000407.1, read on the forward strand.
AGGGGGAGCTTTTTTACAGAAAACACTTTTTTCATACACGACTTGTTAACCGTTGGTCGGATTTAGTCCAAATCTTTAGTGTGTGTGTGTCAACAGGAGGAGGTATATTTACATATTTTACTCACTCTTTGAAACAAAAAAAACATTGTTTCTTTTAACATGACTGAGGGGGATGGCTCGTACAACGCAGGGGATTGGGGGTTCTTTCAGGGATGTATCCTTGCCGCCGGGGACGATAGTATAGATCTAGTTGATTAGTTGTTATTGTTTTGCGGTTGCATGTTTGTTTCTTCTGAGAAGGTATTTGTACTTTAAGTGCCTTATAAATAAACTTTATTGTCATTATTATTATTAATTTCTGCTTTTATTTTAAAGGTACAGAACACGGCGTGATATTCTGTATAAACTTAGCGTCAAATGACACTAGATTCAAACATAGTGACAAACGTTTCACCAGCATTGACTTTGAATAAACGTACTATTCAACTTTTTGTCAAAGTCAGCAGAAAATCTGAATAGTTTTGTTAGCGTTTGCGTAGAATGAGTTATTTATATCTCCACCATGTCTGTCAAAGGAACATGAAGACCCTCACCGCGCCCTCTCTTCTACCCGGGGGAACAAGGACTCTCTTACCGTGCGGTCGTCTTTTCCCACCAAGTTCAATCCCCAACTTTTTACTTTTCAACGCTTTCACTGGTCTTCATTTTTACCTTCCACCGCGGTGAGTTGCTTTTTCTTGTGCTGAAAAGTATGTCCCAATTTGTCAAAGTTTGGGGACAGGGCCCCCGCTGTGACTGTCAACGCTACCACAATGCAGAGGAAATCATATTATCTTTGACAACCAGATCTCCAGAATAAAATAACAAAAGAAATTCTAAATATATCTGCCTAAAGGAAGCGCATCACCTGACAGGCTACTGGATAACAGACCTTCCTGCATCACAATCCTTTAATGTCCTCGCCAAAGAGAAGAAGGAAAATGTCTTTATATTAGAGATGCAACGATTGCGATTGTCCGGGCCGATCAGCGACTTTGTTTATAAAGTCTGACCCGCTGATACCGATGTTTTTTCTTCAAAGTTTAAAAATCGTAGTGAGTAATGCATTTTAAGTGCTCTTATTTTGAAGAATTGCTGTGGACGTAACAAGGCTGGTGGGCATTGTGTATGTGTTCTATCCTGTTGAAATCAATATACCCTCCGTCCGACCAATTATATGACATTTCGAAGTGAAAATAAACCGCGGAGCTTCTTTTGTCCTTCATTTTGAAATCATAAATGGCCGTATTGATACATAAATTCAGCGGCTCGTATCTGGCTCTGAGCTCCCTTGTTTACTTTTGAGATGTTTGGAGCCGTTGTAGCTCATGCCTGACCTACGGTGTCTCTTCTCAGTCCGTTGCCGATTTCATCAAACTTGGCCTCCCAGCGCCGATCGATACACCTCTAGTTTATATTTTATTTATTTAAGGCATTTATTAAATGAATATCTTAGACACTCTGATTTTACCATAAAGGGACAACTTATCGATTGATTACATGACGATGGAATTTTGTATTTCATGGAAAATAGTCAGCTCTAATTTGATTAGCTGAACCTAAAACATGTTTTAAGAAAAATATTTGACCCTTACTGGACTTTTTTTGTTGTCGTATCAAGTGACATCATTCTGTTTAGTAAGTCTTCACACGCTTTAATACGCCAAAGAAAACTAAACTCCTACTCATGAAATAGAACTTTGTCAAAAGCCCTGGTTACTGCCTCCTCCTCCTTTGACCCCTTTTGACCTGTGGTATCCCTCAGGGCTCCACCTTTGGCTCCTAACTGTTTAACATATACAAGCTGCAACTGGGTCGTATTATAAACAAGTTCAGTCACATTTCTCAACGAGCAAATAAGCTCAACCGAACGCCCGAGCCGGACGTTTAAGGGTTAAGATTGTTCAAACGCGTCCAGTGACATCAGCGCTCGGAGTTTTCAGATAACTGTGCATGTGATTCCAGGCAGAACCGGAGGCAGCAGCGTACTTTAATGACCTTTTTCCAAATTCACCAGACCGTAGGAGTAAGCCCCAATGGGAACAGAGACAACAACTTCCTTTAACTCTATGTTTGGGAACTTAGACAATGTAGAGCAGATCAATTTAAGAGTTTATTTCCCTATGAAGCCAACAAATCAATCAATTCAAGTCCTTAAGGGATCAAATGTTTTATATAAAATCATATTTTCTTTTGACTCTTTGCGGAAGCCATTTTTCAGCAACAGCTGCTCGCTGTGATTGCATTCTCTAATTGCCTCTGAATACACGACTCAAGACGTGTTTGTGCGGCGTTTACTGTGCATTACACAATAAGAACCGCACAGGGGAAAGGATTAGCAGCGGCGGAGGAGTAAAGGTCCACGAGAACGTTTCATGTGAGGTGAGAATCAGCCGTTAAATTCTCCTCAGTGGCCTCTAAGTGTTTGCTGTTGTCCATAAACACGTCGACTAAACTTAACCGTTTAATTAAAACGCATTTGGCTGTTAGTGCCTGTAAACATGGGAAATTTCAACTCGAATTAATCTCATATTCTTGTTTCTCGTGAAAACATCAAACCGTGAAGGTCTGTCTGGAACTACGAAGGAGTTTTTGGGTCGCCTTGAATAATGAAAAAATATATATCAGCAGAATAAAGTCTTAATTTTAGGAGACTGAAGTCGGAATTTTATGTCTGCTGAGAAGGAAGTTTTTTTAATCTGGGTTTTCGCCATCTATTGTCTTAGGTGTTGTGCTGTGCCACACACACACACACACACATACACACACACCCACACATACACTCACACAATCACACTTTTGTTTTTTACGGTGTTTTCAAAGTTCATTCTTTATTGATTTGTCAAACATATATTATTATTGAAATATATAGAAAAGTTGAGCCATCCCTCATTTCTCCTCCTTTGAGTAACCTGAACTTTATTCTCGCAAAATTACGACTTTTCTATCGTAAAATGTGTCTTTTTCTATTAAAACCATGACATGTTTTTTAAAATTACAACCTTATTTTCATAGAATTACGACTTTCTCTTGTGAAACACAACTTTTCTTCTCGTAAAAATTCAAACTCTTCTCTCATAAAACTACTTTTTCTCGAAAAAGAAAAAGAAGAAACTTGTTCTTTTAGAATTACGACTTTCCTCTCATGAAAGTATGTTTTCTCATAAAATAATGACTTTTTCTTGTCCAATTACAACTTTTTTTTTGTCCTAATTTTACGACTTTAACCTCCTTATCTCTTTTATTTTCTTTTGTCAACCTGGAGTTGAGTAATACTCACTCTTATATATAACTTAGCACAAAATACAAAATTTAAAAGTCTTTAAAAACAAGAAACATGCTATTCAAATATTAACGAATAAATAATTATGTCATTTGCTATAGTGGTTTTTAGTAAATGTTATTAGAAGATGGGTAAACTGTTGTGGTCGGTTTTCAGTGCCGGGCGGCTGCAGAGGATTTACAGCTGTGAGATTTTACTGCAGCAGATCCTAATGAGCTCCAGCGCCGAGCCAAGGTCACTCCAGAACCGGTGCGGCTCATTAATGTGGTTTTAATAGTTTCTGGACTGAGGTGAGGGGTCATTTGCTCCGAGGATTACATTGGATGTTGGACACAGAGACAATGTTCTGCTCTATTCATGGATATTCCTGATAAGTCAATCACAAAACCTAAACTTTAAAATGATACTTCAACTTAATTTACTTTTTTTTTTGCATTTAGTGATCTTCAGGTCATCATCAGATGTTCAATTTTCCATGAAATACTGACTTCTGATTGCCTGATTTGTGTTTAGCCGAAATCTGCGGCAGATCTTCTCTGGGTTTTGTGCAGCTTCTCCTGCATTGAGGTCAAGGTCATCAATGAAGGTCAAATCTGAAACAACTGGACTTCTGGCTTAGGTTAAAAAACGGCAAGGATCACCACAATTTGAAAACACTCCACAACAACTAGAAGTCCATTCAGGCCTGGACATAGGTGGCGCTAGAGAGGAACCTCGGGATGAAACTAATTCAAGAAATGAATGTGGTGGTTTAATCTTCAATATTTTTCATTGTTTACAAATTAAATCAATACACTGACAAACAAGAAAAAAACCATGGCAACATGTGTCATGTGGAAAATAAATAAAAAAGTAGTCATAAAGTAGAAAAAGCATAGTTTGTGGTTCGTAGCAACTGCAAAGCCAGTGAGGAAAAGAAAGGTTTACATCAAGTTAGCACTCAATGCAGTAAAATGTAGCTAACTTAGCTCCAAGTCTCTCTGCTAAATGCACCAGCCATACTGTCCACAACATAGCCAACACACACACATAAACATAAACCACATGCACGTAGCATGTTGCTATCAAACTAACTTCTTCCTGCCTCAAAGTTTTCAAACCAAATCTTCATAAACAATTAGCAATAGCGACAGCCGGCTGCTAGCACACTCCAGCCGTGCGTGACACCCGCACCGTGGAGCGTGAGAGCACCGATCGTTGTCTTTTCCTCCGTACAGTGTGAGTTGGAATCAAACAGCAACAAAAATCTACAATCGTACAGCGTTAGCTCATACGATCCAAACCTCCATCTAAACCTTCTAAAACTGAAGCTGAGTTCCTGAAACCGTCAGTTATATTCTACTGTGTCTCCTGTCAGGCCGCGGTCCTGATGGACGACCTCACTGCGTTTGTGGCGTGAGGATATCGCCTCTTCGTGAGTTCTGTACTGCTATAATTGCCTCTAGTTTGAATATTTCACTTCAATAATCATCAGTCAGTTAGTAAAGTGGATGGAACTCTGGTTCCTGCTTCTTCGGCTTCACACAAACCAGCGCGTCTTTTAGGTTATTGACGTCGATCTGAAAGAAATAATATTCCCAGTTTGTTGCTGTTGGTTCAAACCGTTCCATTCACTCCGAGCTGGAGTTTTTTCTAGGTGGCTCATCCTGTCGTCTGTATCTGTGCCCATCCTGGTCACCGCAATCTGGTGCTGCTGGCAGGAGAAACAAACCGCACCTCCACCCATAGGAATCCTCAGTGCAGTAAATGGACGGAGATGATCTGCAGCGCCGTTCTCATCGGAGCAGGTTTAATCAAGGATCACGTATCTGTCAGGCTTTGTCTATTTCTGTCATTTCTGTGATGCATAGCCAAGAGATGCTGGCTCTGTTTTATTTATTCCCTGCTCTCTCTCTCTCTCTCTCTCTCTCTCTCTCTCTCTCTGTCACTGTGAAACCTTTTTTCTGCCCTCGTTATTTTAAATCTTTAATTCCCCCTTCCTTTCGTCCTTTCGGTTACGTAATAAATTCGGAAGCGTATCTTCTTTCCAGGGAGACTTTGACTTCCTGCGGCAGCAGAGCTGGTCATGGATGGTCCGAGCTACAAGCCGACGCCCACTGCTGAGTGGCTTTTTCCCAGCAGCGCCTCGCGCACCTGTGTCCTCCGCCGTTCATCATCAAGGGGGTAGGGAGAGTTATTACCTCCATGTTTATGAGTCAGGCAGAGTCAATTATACCTCTTACAGGAGAGAGCGGAGAAGAACAAGAAGAAGAAGAAGAAGAAGAAGAAGAGGTGAGTGTGTATGTGGTGAACCTCTCCTCCCCCAAGGCTGTGTGTCAGAGAATGTTTCTTGGGTTGTGCAAATGTGCCAATTGCTGCACAGGTTGTGAGAGAAAATAAATCTCCGCCCTCTGCTCCTCCATACTGACGGAGCTCCAGCGTGGAGCCAGAACCTGGGGGCCTCTAGCCAGCGGGCGCCACTGAGGATGGAGGGGTGCTGTGAGCTTTCTCGTTAAACAGCGCTGCGCCCGACCATAATGATATCCACCAGCAGGTTTCCTCTCTCCCCTGCCCTCTCCGCCTCGCTCCCATCTCTCCTCCGCTCCCACTTTCCCTCTCACCCACACCTTTGCTCCTCTTTCATTCGCCTCCATCATCTGCCTCTCTCGCCCGACCTCTGCCCTCCCTGGTGTTCGGGTGAGGAAGTCAAACCGGTCTGGTGAAGGGGGGGGCAGAGTCTCTGTCAAACTCGCCTTCTAATGAGCAGTCGCCCCGTGTGCCAACGGGCACATGGGGCGAGCCAAAATGGCCGACACATTTTCACACTGCTGGGCCGTGATCCGTCTGCTTGACGGCTTCATGGTGGGATAATAACACGTAGGAAAAAAGGGGGGGGGGAGCAAAAAACAGAGCAGAAGAAATGATGTAACACGCCGCCTTTGGTCTGAAATGATCTGTTCTTGTTTTCAGTGCAGAAGCAGCGATCTGGGACGGCAGAACTTGTGGTGGTGCTGCTATCCTCGGGGCTTTAAAGTACAGGCGGTTTGATGGCCTCCTCACTTTCATCCAATGAAGGTTTGAGTCAATATTCATTTAGGGAATTTTACCGCTCTCTTCTCTGAACCTGGACAGAAGAGATTTGATGTCGGGTTGTTTCCACGGCGCTGGTGAATGATTAACATCGGTGTCCTCGATCTTTCCAGAACCAGAATCAGGTCACATTAGTCGTACAGGTTGATGAACAATCAGTCACTTGTGATCGGAAATAAAAGGCAGCTTTTAAATCCAGTACCGTCTATGCTCTGTTGTAGAATTTCATTTGAAAAGTGAAGGCTTTGAAGATGTTTTAAAATAAACCCACGACAGCTGCAGGTAATAGATGGGCGGTTAGAACACAAACATTCTTCCTACTCGTGTTCCGCAACCTCGAATGTGGGTTTCTGGGTAAGAATAGATGTTCTGATGAATTGGTTCAGCGAGGGTTTCCAAGCAGTGTTATGTAAATGTGATTACCCATCAGGCCTTTTGGTTTCATTTTTCGTTATTTGTCAGAGATGTTGCGGATCGGAACATTTATGTCTAGAAGTGATGATTGTCAGTCTGTCGTGTCAGAAGTGCTGTTTTGAAATCCTGCAGGGACTTTGGCGTCAGACAGAGATCGTTGAACCCCAACAAATCATAACAGGTGGGCCGCCATCATCGTGTTTGTCCACGCTGTTTGTTCACTGATACTAGTCCAAAAGTTTCTGGAGTTGTGATCTTGTCATAAAACTTAGCAATCTGTGTGCCGAGGGAAGATGGAAATACTTCTGGAGTTGGTGCTACGTGAATACAGAAAAAACTCAAGGAAAAACTGGGAACTTTCTAGGATAAAGCTTCGCTTTTGACGCTGACTATGGGGTGCCGTTTGTAAAGTAACACCTATTGGTTATTGGTACCTAAATGTCCTCAGCCGAGGTACCGGCTGAGGACATACGAGGTCCAACATTTAGATTTAGAATCAACATTTAGATATAACATTAGAATTTAGATTTAACATTTGGAGCTAAATGTGGCAAAATGTGCTATTTTCACAAGTGGCGCCCCATAGCCTGCTAGCCTCTAACCTTCAGATGGATCGGATAGTATTCCGGCCCAAACCCCGTCTGCTGGGCTTCCAGCCTTCTACCCTACATAATAGACTCCAACCTTCAGCTAAGCCCTGCTATCCTCTAGCTTTGGACCCTGCCTGCTAGCATCCAAACGTCATCTTAGTCCTGCTAGCCCCTTGCTTTTGACACTGCCTGCTAGCCTCCGATCTTCAGCTAAATCTTTGACCCTAAAGAACTTGAATTACCTGCCTGCCTCCATCTTATCAAAAAACCAAGAAACATATATTTAAGGATGAGATTTGGACATACGGGCCTAAACAGTAAACTACAATTACTGCATTCAGGCAGGTGTAATGAAGGAGGAGAAAAGAAGTCTAGAATTAAGATGATTGTTACAGCTGAACTCATGTAGGTCATAAGACGCTATTTACATTTTAAAGAAATACGGGGCTTGGTAGACATACATATAAGATCCTCCACTTCAGAAGGTGGTGGTAATTCACACCAGATGCTGCTTGCTGACGGCCAGAAAACAACAGAAGAAGAAGAAGGTTCTACCCTCAACCTTCAGTGAGGCCTGGTAGCCACCATCCATGCAGCTATACCTTCTCTACAGATCTTCAAACTTGTAAGTTGACTTGGTGGATATATTTGTCACTATTCTGATGTTTTTACACAACTCTACACTTTCAACATTGCCTGATTTATTTTTGTTAAGCGCTTGCATGACTGTGTTTCTCCTGGTCTGTTGGTCTGAAGATCTGACTAACTCCATTACTAAGCCTGAAATCCAACCTTGTGACATAGTTCATCTCTCACTTAATGCAACCTATTTCTTCACACTCTTATTCCTTGTACTTGCAACCCTGATTGAAATGAACTCAGCGACCTCAACAGGAAGAGTGATGTCACCAAAGTTCACTCTGGTCAACTCTCAACTTTAAATAAACTTCATGAGTCATATCACCAAACACTCCGAGATCTCCTCTTCACAGTTTTTACATGACAGTCTAGAAGCTGGTTAACTATTTTCTGCCAAATCTAAATTTACAGTGTATGCGCTTTCATCTATTGATTGTATCTGGTAATGTTCTGCTGAGCCCTGGACCTACATCCTGTGTGAAATGACTACAACTACAACGGTTCTTGGTTTTACACATTTAATGTTTAGAAGTGAAATGATCAGGATCTTCAAACATGACCAACACTGATAACTTGGTCCTACCTGAGACTGGACTTCAGAAATCTGTAGCTGATGATTTCATTTCTATTGAGGGTTACAAACTCTACAGGGATGATCGGTTAGGTAGGTAAAGGGAGGAGGGGTCGCCATTTATGCAAAAATCTAAATTCTTCAGCACAATAACTTCGTCAGTGACCAAAAATAAAGAAATTGAATGTTTGGCCATTAGAGTAGTTCTATCAAAGAAGTCCTATATCCCTGTTTTGGGCTATTACATACCTCTGTTTGCCTCAAAGGATGCCCTTAAAGCTATTTCAGATATTCTAGATGAATTAAATGATTCTGGATTCATCTTCAAGGGCTTTAAGGATCCTAAGATTATTTCAAAGATTGGAGTGACCTTGTGTAACTTAATAATGAAGCAACGAGGCTAAATCTTAAAGCTAACGTAAATCAAACTGTGCTGGACTTCATCAGAACAAATGCATCTTATAGAATGAAACAATTTATTTTATTTTAAAGGCTGCAAAATACGTAAAACACGTACCAGATCTACGTCTGGGTATATTTTCATGCAAATCAGTCCTGTACTTTTTAAGTAATTCTGCTAAAAAAAACAATCAGACAAACAAACAAACACGGTTGAAAACATAAACTCCATCCTCAGCAGAGGAAATCCAAACCAGATTGTCAAAGTCTTCTGCTGAACGGAATAACTTTAAGAACCCTGAAGAACAAGTGTACCTTAATTATTCACAAGTCTGAGCGTTATTTGAATTTACTTACAGAAAACTTAAATAACCCCTCTAAATTCTGGAAATCAATAGAGCCCTCCTCCGTTTCACATATCGCCTCGAGACAAAGCTGCCCCGATAAACCCGTTTAATAAACCTTGAAACATAAACCAATACCGCAACTGAAGGAAATATGGTGATGTTTGATCTCAGCTCTATTCCAGTTACTCAGTTTGAAAAGTTAAATCTGTATAAATCTTTCCTCAACCTTGGGAACTGTTTTGCCCTCTCTGAGAGCTTTTTCTACTTTGATGTAGAAACCTAGTCAGGAAACTCAAAATTAAAATTGGAATTGATTTTTGACATGAATCTTGATTTACTTTCTACCTGCAATCGATTATGGTGACATATTGTACATCATGCCGTCACTTCCCGTTTAGGTGGACTTCAGCGAAGCGTTCCTCTTTATGTTTCATCATGAATCCAAAAGTCCCTCACTCTTCATGGCATTTTTTATTACTACCCCAACCCGAACCCTAACCCGTGGTCGGACCTCGCTGAGAGCAGAAACCAGCACTGGTATCTTTTTGTTCTATGAAGTGATGCTGGGTAAACTTCCAGCTGACCTCTGGCACCAGTTGACTTCTGTTCCGCACAGTCAGCGCATTAAAAAACGCCGTCTTAACTTCCGAGGATGAACTCGCACCGAACACGACGCATCAGATTTTTCTCAGCCCCCCATCCAGAAGGATAACCAAAGATGACAAGTATTCCCCTTTTTTCCTCTGTGAGGCTTTTGCGGCTGATTGGCTTGGATGCGATTTGCATAACGCGTGGGGCCGAGATAACGCTGAAGAATAACCGTTTCAATGTGAACGGGCACTTAAAGATCTAAGGCAAGAAAATTGTGAATAAACAGAAACGCGAGGAGGAAAAATCCACCCTCGGCTTTCATCCCTCAGCCACGTCTAAATACCTTGACTGCCTCTTTGGCCTACATTCTCTGTGGTGTCAACGCTTAGGCATTCATCCCAAATCAGCCTTTCATCATCAGCCATCATGATCTGGAAGTGCCATCATAAATAATCCGACAAAATCAAAAATGACAACCGTTTCTGTACCGGCGGAAATTACTCGAACGCCCCAGCCCGGCCCTTTTTCCATAAAGTGAGAGAGGGGAGGCTGATTTATTGATTGAGGGTGTGTGTCTGCCGAGGGGCACCGGGGGGGATGACGGGGATTATTCGACAGCGGTGTGATTCTGTTGACACTTCTGTCGCCTTCACAACTTCAACATGCCAGGTTCTGGACGCGTGCCCACGCGGAGTGTCCAAATCCAAATGTGCATATTGACGAGGGGGGGAACTTGAGATGTGAAGTCTGAGATAGGAGTGGGAATTGGTGTGTGCGCTTGTGTCATTGAAGGTCGGGTGGGGAAGAGCGGGCCAGCTGGCAGCCTCTGGCTCTAGCGGGCCCCGTGGGTTTCCGCCTTGGCGTAAACTGGCTCTGCTGTGACAGCTGGGGCCTGGGTGCCAACCGAGATACTACAAACGTGGCAGAGTACAACCCAGATAAACATTTTCACACAGGCAGAAGAACACACAGGATTGGACGGAGTGTAGTTTCAGTCACAGCAGGAAGATGAGTCGTTGTTTTTTTTACAGTGTTATATGGGTCTGATGGTATCTGCGCTTTTTAAAGCCTGATTCATATCCTATGCTGTCATCCCCGAAAAGTTCCCAATCCCCTGCGTTGTACAAGATTGTTTAGAACTCCTCAAATTGAATCTGAAGTTACGTCCGACAAACGGTGTTTTTTCCATAAAGAAAGTTCCCCTAATGAGTCAAATATGAACTTTTACAGTAAAATAAAAATTTGTCCCCTTGAGTCGATTCATATTCGCCAAAGTTCGACTACATCGGACTAACAATTAGGAAGTTTTGGCTGTAAAACAATATTATTCATAAATTTCTTTTTAAAAACTCCAATTTGTGAGTGAAATATGAAATATTAGCATGAATTACGACAAATCTACAAGATAGGTATCGTCGAGTCCATTAATATGCGCCAAATATGGACTAAATTGGACTAACCATGAAGAAGTTGTTTGTTTTTCGTAAACAACCTCCCTCTATTAAGTAGAATATAAATAATCAGGGTAAAATAATATACACAATATAGATTTCTTTGAGTGCATTCATATACACCAAATTTGGACGGTTTATAAATTATGGCCTGACATTTTTGGATATAAAGCTCCCCTTACTGTTGGAATATGCAACCAACCTTTCTCAAAATCACTCCAGTTCTTCCTCGCACTAAGATCTATTTAAGTATAAATTTCAAAAAATGATCCATTTGACATTTTTTGAGTTATGTCATGAAAACACCAACATAATTATTAGAATCCACACATCCTCTAGAGGGCGGTGAAGAGTCAAACGTTTTGACACCAACAAACATGGCGATGGTAGCAGAGGTTACAAAATACGGACAGAGGTTTTTATTTGACTTCTCTCTTGACTAGAGCTTCTTCCTCCAAGCTCCACAAAAATATGAAGAAACATGAATATAATGAAGTCAGAGTATTGATCAAAGGCTCCATCTGTGTGAGTGTCTTTTTAAAGCTCAGCATATATGACCCTTAAATGGTCAGTTCACCGATTTTACAAAAAAATGTTTCCTCACCTCTGGTGCTCACACAGGTGGGTCTGAGCATCTTTTGAAGTCCGTGGGAACAATCTTCAACAGTCAACAGTTGTTTTTTATAAAAACAGTCATCCTTAAAGGTTTCAGACGCCTAAGCCTCAGGCTCTTCTCATCATTTAATGGCAGCGATGAATCAGTTGACTTATTGACTCATGTGCCCAGCCTTTCACCCAACGTCGGCTGAGATTGTCTCCAGCCCCCGCAACCCTGATCCGGATAAACGGTTACGAATGATGAGTCGATAAATGACAGGAATCGATTCTAGTGACGAACCCAGAGGGAAATAAAGGCAGATTCTGCAGTTTCCCTCTGTACGATTGAATCTTCCAGCTCATAATTTTTTCGACTGATATTGTACATTTGTGTACGAAGGTAACTGTAAAGGAAAATGTCTAGTAAGAATATAATAGTGTGATGTTGACTTCCTGTTTCTGTCGCCCACAGGTGGCCAACAAAGTCATTACAATAGGTTTCGTCAAACATCGACGATTACGCTAATTGTTTTTAAAGCATTATGTGTGACTGGAGTTAATTAGGTAACTCCAGTCACACCTTTATTATATCCCAGAAAAGTCGGGATATTACGCTATCTTCATCGGCGTTTGCTGCTACCACCACCGCCGTGGAAAGCGCTGGTGCCGCGAACCGCCGCCGCCACTGCAGATCCTTTGTGTTAAGACAATAGCTCACAAACTATTGCAGGGTTCATTTTCAAATTTTGGACCCACATCGATGCCAGTGCGAGGAAGAACTGGATTGATTCAGGGAGTGGTGGGTTATATATTTTTAGATTCTAGGGGGAGCTTAATATCCAAATGTTTTCGGGCCATAATTTCGCAAAAGCTGGTCTGATTTAATGCAAATTCTGTGAATATGAATCGACTGGATAAGATCGATCTTGTTTTTTTCATATTTTAGTCTAAATGTTTTTCTTATAAATGGGAGGCTTTTTTGAAAACGTTGCTTTTCAGATTAAGATCTTCGATTTTTCATCCCAGTTCAACCAGTTGTTTCTCTGCATTCCTGTTTCCTTGTCAGTTGGTGGTGAATAGTTAGAAGCTCTTGGGAAAAGAAATTCACTGCAAGTCTCTTTGGAACGAGATATATTTCCTCATTATGAGGTTAGAAAGTATTTCGTGTAACTCACAGTTTAATGTTTACTATTAATTCCTTCTTGGATATAAAGCTGTCCATTTTCAGTTCATTTTATCACCACAGATTATAATTTCATCGTATTTTTCCTTATAAAAGAGGATTTCTCTGCCTCAGCCTTTCATAGGAGGCCATGTTATTCTCTCAAAGCAAAATGTGTGGTCATTAAAATAGTCATAGACGCTCAGTGGGAGCGCGGCGCCCTACAGGTACCGGCTTCACAGGTGGCGGTTCTCGGCGCCAGGGAGCTGAAAATGAGGACATGGTTTTTGGAAAGCAGGAGGCTGAAGTCATCGAGGTCGAAAACCGCTGCGAGCTGCTGAGGGATGGAGGGAGGTTAATGGGAGCAAATCAGAGAACAGCGGAGGTGAGGCGAAACTGTAGAGTTTTTTCATGCTCACTGTCCGTCTCACCTCATTTGTCAGTGTCCTCTGTAGCGGCTGTGCTAACGGGCAACGCTTGAAAATAGAAAGATGTGACTCAGGATGGAATATACCATTCCTCTCAACTACTCAGTTGTCATTTTAGCAGTTTGTATTAGTTGTACACTTCCAGGTGCTGTGTTTCAGACTGAAATGTCTCTATCCTGAGGTGAGAGGTTTTTTTTTCGTCTTAATAATAAAGGAAAACTCCATCGATTTCATAGAAGGAGTTGTGATCGTAGGCATTAAGGAACTTCTGTGAAACAGAGACTTTTCTGGAGTAATGACACTTGAGATAGCCTCGGTTTTGCTGAGGACAGATGAAGAACAGAGCCAGAGTGGAGCCACTTCTCCTTGGCATCAAAAGGGGGGGGGGGGGAGTTAGCTGAGGTGGTGCTCTCAAATGGTTAAGTTGTCCCCAGGGGTGTCTCCTCCCCCTTGGAGGTTTTCCAGCAGGAACCAGATATCTCGTTTGACCTGGGAACGCCCTCAGGATCCCAGCAGGATGAGCCTGACAGCATTCCCGGGGAAAGTGAAGCAGATTTATTTATTACAGCACATGTATTTAGAATACAGGTATAAACACATAAACAGATTTTTTTTTAAAACACACAATCATTCCATCAAAATAGGCAGATGCAGGGGTAATTAAAGCGCAGAGTGATTCTATTAAAAGCAGACGATGCATAAAAGATGGCAGCAACAATTCAGACAGTTACTCAACCTTATAAAAAAAAAACACAAGGGTAAAAAGAAGAAGGTTCTGAGTCGACTTTTAAAAGAACTGAGTGTTGGGGCATCTCTGATGTTAGTCAAAGGGACATTCCGCCTATTTGGAGCAAATTAGCTGAATGTTATTTGACATCCGCTGTCGGCCTCTTTCCCGATCGAATTATGACAGCGGCGGTTAACGAAAAACGACCCACGTTTTCAAGCAAACCGTACTGCAGAATTCTGGACGAGTTGCAATCGTTTAATGGATTTTTGCAGAATTCCGGAGAAGAAACAACCGATCTTCTTGTTCTGAGTGTATGAACCAGTTTCTCTGCATCTAATCTTGACAGGAAGTCCCTGATTTGTGTTTGTAAGGTGGAAGAGAGATGATTTGGTAACATTATTGAAGTTGAGGTCGGCATCAATGATGACATCAAGGTTTCTTACGGGTTCTTTGGGTAAAATGAAGAGGGAACTTTGAAGGGGGCTGTGAGACGTTGGCGTTTTGCTTCTGTACCTATAATAACAAATTCTGATTGATTGATCTCGGGTTCAACGATATGTTAGGTCTTTATTCCAACTCCTGCTAACTATCACGCGTCTTCATCGGAGCCAGAGGAAGAGGAGGTGGATAGCAAGCATTATTATGACAGGTGCTGTACGATTGGACTTGGATGTCACAATGTGAGGAGAAAAAGATGGAATTAAATGGAGATTGGGTAATAGGTGAACAGGAAGTGATATGCAAACGTTTTCAGCAGGTGTGTCTCAAAAATACCCCTTTTCCAGTAAAAAACACCTGGTGCTAGTTCGGTGCTGGTGCTAGTGCCTGTGCCACTGCTTAGTTGGTTTAACTCACTTTCTAAGAACCTCTTTGCTATTCCTTTGGCAAGGAGCCAAGTCCGAGCCACGACATTACGTCACCGTATAATGTTAGTCACTGTCTGGTTACCCAGCAACGCTCACACCGTTCTCAAGAACAACAACGAAGATGGAGGAGCTCATCATCTCCAAGCAAGTGCTGTTTGTGGCTTTACAAGCCATCATTGAGATCTAGAGCAAAAAAAAAAAAAAGTTATTACTAGTTAATCGGATGGAAATCGGCGGTTCAGTGTTTGCGCTTGGCTTGTTGATCACAATAGCCCCGCCCCCGTCCCCTGATGTAATCGGTTCTTGGCTCTAGACCAGCAAAGAGTTGGTGCTCTTCTGGCACCATTTTTGAGAGCCAGGAGTTGGTGCTTAGGCTTTCGAAAAGTAAAGAACTGGTGCTAAGTCAGGCTCTGGCTCCGAACTAGCCGTGGAACCAGCTCGGTGGAAAAGAGGTATAAAAACCCCTGGCCCGTAAGTTTGGCCGAAAATAAGAATCTATGTTTCAATGACTTGACGTCTGTTCTGTGAAAACAGTTGAATGTAAAATCCTCATTAAGTTTAATTAATCTTTCCACAGTGCCCAAATTAAATATAATTAATTATTAGAATAACCTTAAACTGCTGGTGGAAAGAAAAAGGATGGAAAAGTATCCGAGGCTAATGCATATTGTAGCCTAGCACGAAGCCTAGGCTAGATTAGCTACTATTAGCATTAAAACGCAGCAAGAGTTGCATCATGGAAGATAAATCCGTCAGAAAATCACAAGCCCAACTATTTCGTAGGAGCGCATTTGCTAAATTGTCGGATTACAATGAAGCAGAAATCTGAACAGCTCCTACAGGGAGTGAAAATCCAAAATATTTCCAGGAAGAGGGAGAGAAAACAACAGACATAAGAGGAGGAAAAAAATGTGACGGTGTGTTCCGTTAGATAAGAACAGACCTACGATCTTTCCACCCATCCATCGAGTGCGAGAGATTTCACCATCAACTTATCTCTCGGCCCGAGAAAAGGTTACCCCACCAGGCAACCATCCACATTGCAGCAGAATAAACATTTTCACGCTGATATGTTTTGACAGCTCGCATCCCTCAATATTAAAGTCTACTGAATATGGAATGAAAAACAGCTGGGGCAGAAGGTTAGATCAACATTTCCTCTCCTGATGAAATGTACTCACACACAATGGCATTCATGCATTCAGAAAGACATTCATTTTTCACGCACCCCCCGCCCACGCATTCACTTAGAGGAACTCTCATACATTGTGACAACACTTGTGGAAAGAACGCAGCGCAGCATAGCGGGCTTAAAAACACAACATGACACAGACATGAAAAAGAAAAAGCCCTGTTCGAGTGTGGAGTGACATACGGGGGGTGAATCCAAAATCCCCCCCAAAAGTTGTGAAATTATTTAATATGTCAATGGAAATTAATCAATAATAATAATCATAATAATACATTTTATTTATAACGTGCTAACATTTGGATAAAATCTCAAAGTGCTACAAGGTAAAAGCAGATAAAAGTATCAATAAAGTTTTTTTTGAATAATACAAAAATATTAGCAAAAAAGCATTGAAAGTCATTGGTTCTGCTAAAAAGGAAAGTTCTAAATCCTTTATTATATATAAATATATATATATATATATATATATATATATATATATATATATATATACATATATATAATTATTTGCTATTTATTTTTCATCTAAATGCATTTGATTACTGCAGAAAGAACAAAATATTAGATATTGACGATGATAATTGAACAGGTGGGTCGGACGCATGTTTGCGGTTGGGTTACATCACCGTTTCTGTTGGCGCTCAATGAAGAGTTAGAACACCGACTGTTGAAGTTCTGAAAGATTGTCCCATTCTTACTTGATATAAGAGAGGAGGACAGGTTTGGACTACATGTCAGGGACATTCAATAATGCACTACATCCTTGCCCCTTAAGTTCAGAGGTCAGACATTATGGTCTACAGATGATTAAAACAACCCATCTGGAATTCCTTGCTATTGTTTATTGAGAAAAGAAAATGTAGTCGAGTACAAACTCCTAATCTTTTCCTTAGAAATAACTGAGTCCTACTCCATCATGATGATATCACCTGTCACTAATGACCCTTCTTTCCCCCTAGAATGGTCCAACCAGGTTTTTTTTTTTTGACCCCATCTCAACTTTATTGAGATATGTTGCTATAGTTTTTTTTAAATCTAGTATTTCATATTTTACTCACTAGGGGGAGTTTTTTATGAAAACAAAAAACATTGTTTTCCGGATATTACCCAGAAATCCTTCATGGATCATTTTCAAATTTTATACCTAAATGGAGCGCAGTGCGAGAAAGAACTCGGTTGATTTTGGGAAAGGTCGCTTGTATAGTTCTGACACTAGGGGGAGCTTTATCGCCAAATGTGTCTATCATGTATATATCATATTCTAACCATATTTTAATCTAATAGTTCATAATTTACTGAAATTAGGGAGCTTTTTTCCTCTTTTAGGGAAAATACTGTGGCTGGTACAACGCGGGGGATTGGGGACTTCTTGGGGACTTCATGGGGACTTGCTGTTGCGGACGACAGCATAATTCTTGATGTTGCTGTGGTGCACCTTTAGATATTTAGTCTTTGTAATCTTTGAAGGCTGAATTGTTGCCGACTCAACTACAACCTTCAAGAACCATCACGACCTTAATGAACGAGAATCTGCACAAACGTGGTCTTTGAGCTGTTTTCACAGGAATCCAATGTATAAAAAAAAAGATTCAAAGTGCATCAAATCATCTTTTTATTAATCTTTTATCAAGCTGCCTGTCTTTTTTGACATGTGGCGTTTGTAAATTGATTCCAGGTTCTGTGAAGTGAAGAGGAGCCGGAACGGCAGGCGGCTGGTCCGACTTACAGCCAGACGCGTTAGATCGACTTCCTCACAGATATCGTATCGAGACATCCGGGCGGGCCGACGCGCGGCGATGAAGAATTGTTTATGCACCTGTCACTTCGTCTTCCTGCTGAGCTGTAATAAACACAGAGAGGCAGTCGGCCGCCCACCTAGCACACGCAAAACGCAAAGAAAACAAAATCCTCACTGGGAACATAAAGGCGGCTGTGATGCGTACAACGCCGATCGCAAATGCTTGCGTCTTCCGTTACTTGAGTACCTGGGACAGCGGCACTTTGTTCGCTCCATCTTTGATGAATTGCGGATACAGTGAGCTGCTCTATTTACTGCATGTAGGTCAGACTGTACCTGCTTAACCAAGACGCGGCAAAAACCTCCTCGTGCCCAAAATATGTACGAGTTTTCTTTATAGTGCAATTTGTCTGAGACACGTCGGGTTGATGTTGCACCCGCTGCAAAAATACTTACCTGCTCAAGGACTGTTTTGTACTCTTAATTGGGAAAACACGACTTTCGACCTCTTGCTTTTGAGTCAACTTACTATTATTATGGTTTCAATTCAGGCCTGTATTTGTAAATGAAGTGAAAGATTGTGTCTTTATTGGGGTTGTTTAGGGTCAGGGTTCGTCCTGTGGATACTGCGGTCATGTCACAAAGTCGTTGAAGGACATTAAAACCATTTGGACCAATGATGTCAGACTTCTGGTGTCCTCCCACCAATTCTCCCTCCTATCTCTACACCCCCCCCCCCCCTCTCTCTCTCTTCTCAGGAAACATCATGACCTCACACTACCCCTTTTTTTTTGGCGAGGACTTGAGGGGCACTTCCGGGAGTTGTGCGGCTCCTGGAACACAGGAAGAAGTTGTTTGCGTGGATTCTCCTTCATCCTGGCGATGGAATTCTTGAAGGTCAAATCCAAATCAAATGGACCTCTAGTTTGAAAATAAAGGCATTTCACCTCCATCAAAGGTTCTTCCTCTGCTCCTCAGAGAACGTATTCAGCCTTCAAGGACAGGGGGAAGTTCCGCTTGAAGAAGTCCCTCAGGGGAGATGGTCATATCTTTGTCCCGTCTCGTCCTGGTGACCATCTGGACTCTGGCCATGAGACACAGATCCAGGCCCGATCTGGAAGGTTTATATGGTAAAAGCAGAAAAAAGTCCAGGTCCACAAGTGATTGACCTCACACCCCAATATTATCCTCAGTTATTAGAAATATCTCAAGATATTACCTCAGTGGGATTTTGATTTGTTTTGCCCTTTGATGATCCAGAAAGAACTTTAAGACTTGGACCTAAATAATAACTTTCTTCCCATCCAGATGACCTCTCCAGATGTTTTTGTGTTTTGTATTATGTTTGCATCAGAGTGCCACCACGGTCAACTTCATTTCCTGCAGTGGAGTTCCCTTCCTGCCTTAGGCACAAACACACACACACACAGACACACACAGACACACACACAAACACACACACACACACACACACACACACAATAAGAACATCAAGACAATAAGAACATCAAGACAATGATTCTTCTTATAGCCTGTTTCATCGCGTTTCGCTGCAGTTGTTCCTGTTCCTGCTTTTGTCACGCATCGATTGAGGGGCAGCAGAGTTTCATGACCATTTCCTTTGATCTGCACCGGTCTGACCTTCAGAATAAACTTTTAATGTCAGTATAGTTCATGTAGAGAGCTTACGGTCTATTTACATTTATAACTGTGTAATAACACTCATAACATAAATTTATAATTTACTGGTTTAACTGGCAGGATCCTGGTAAAGGTCCAGATCCTGTTATTATATAACTAAAATCTGCAGATATACAGTAAATCACCATGGTAATCCATGAAATGTGATGGATTGGTGGAAAGTATTAGAGCGGGACACAAAGTGTTCGGGCAGGCTTCAACTCAGAACAGAAAAGCAGAGGTTTCTTTTGTAACGGATAGATATGAAAGCGATGAAAACATTCCTGACCTGAACTGACGATCAAGTTTCATGTCAAAACCATATTAATGATAAACAGGAAAACACCTGCACTGAACTGAGTGTCAAGAAAATCTTCACAGAATTCCTTAAATTTCTTTCTTGCACACTTTTACAAAAAATACAACTAAGTTCTCTTACAGTAAACCTTTAATGTTTTGCCCAACGCTTTGTTTGAGCACATTTTGAGTCTTATATAACTATAGTATGACCCAGTGGCAGCTTGTATATGCTAAAGACTAAGGGGCCAAGGATGGAACCCTGGGGGACACCACAGGCCCACCGAGGAAAATATTTCTCATTTATTTCTAAATTTAGAGCTTCTGAGACATTAAATAAATACATGCCCCAAATAAATAAAATATGCAAACCCATAATTTCCCCATAGTTTTGGGTTTCTTGGTGAGGACGTTAGAGGGTTAAGACCTCACTTCATGCAGCATGTGTCCTTTCACGTCGTCCCTGGCAACAGGACTTCTGTCGTCACTCCCAGTGACTGCAGGAGCCGAAGACCGACAGGTTTGTTAAAACAGCTGGACCTCTGACTCCTTGTCCAGATGACAACCAGATTTTAAAATATGGCACAATACAAAACTTCAACTTTTTTTTTTTTAAACTCTTAGATGTCCTCACCAAGAGAAAAAAATGGGGAAATTATTTACATTTAACATTAACAGTAAAAAATAGTACTTATAAAATAATTTCATGGTGAGATTTTGTATTTAATTGAAAATAGTCATTTTAATTTGACGGCTATTAGACTTTGTTTGGTTGTGTCACGTTACATTCTTCTGTTAAGTAACCCTTCACATGCTTTAATGTGCCAAAAACAAAATCCTACCTATCATATAGGTCTTTCTCAATTGCCATGGTAACCGCCAGTTTGACCTGTGGTGTTCCCCGGGGCTCCCTCCTTGGCCCCTTGCTCTTTAGCACATCCGCGCTGCCACTGGGTCATGTTATAAACAGGTTCAGTCCCATTTTTTCCATAAGAAATTGTGACTCAAAATATTTTCAACCAAACAGTTGAGCTGGACATTAAAGGGTTAATTGATTATTTGCAGACTCAAGGACAATACGTCCGAGACAGCCTCTGTCATAACAGACTAGCGTAGCGCTAGAATGGAATGAATCCTAATATGGTGACGCCATGGCCCCGCCCCATTCTGCCTCGGATTGAATTGGTACGATGAATGAAGATCGTCAACGTTCTTTCAGTGTGGAGCTACGTGAGAAACGTTATGGTGACAGGATTGAGGTGGAGTCGGGTTCATGATGGAGACCAGAGACCTGAGAATCAGGCCAAAAACGGCTTTAGAAAACTGATGGATGGATGGAAGTGAATTAGGGTTAGGGTCCTTTGGGGACTACGACCCCAGCAGGGAGGATGGGTGACATATCGGATCTCCGTTTTTGTAGAGTACCTCGGTTTTGTGGAAAGACCCAGGAGGGGAGCAGCAAAAACGCTTTTTGAGATCTGAGGCCTTTCAGTTTGGCGTTTGCGTGTTTTCTCCGTCTCTGTGCAGACTCCCCTCTGGCTCCTCCGGTTTCCTCCAACGCTCTTAAAACATGCAGGACAGAAGAATCACCCATGGTGGAATTGCCTAGAGCTGTGAATGTGAGCGTGGACGGATATTTGGGGTTTTATTACCCGAGGTTTTAGAGTTTTGTCTCCACCACTGTTACATCTAGTATCGTTTTATCTTCTCCTGAACTTTATGGCGGTGAGATTGAGACATTCGGTTGAGACATTCAGGTGATATCTCCTCTCTCTTCTTCAGTGTCATCATCTCTTCTCGTCCAACCTCAGCAAAGACATTCCGGCCTGATAGTAGGAGATAATATTTGTCCGGTGTCAGTGCTGGTCTTTTCTCATCTTTACTCTGCCCGCCTTCCTCTTTCATCTTTATTTACTACCTGTTGATTTTTCTCGCCTCCTTCTCTCCCATAATTTTCATTTGAGGTTCGCATGGGCCCCCCTTTCACAGAGTTTTACGGCCGTCTGAGGTCAGGTGATTTACAGCGAGAAGACAATCTGCCCCCACTTCCAGCCTCCTTGTTCCAGAGAACAGACAAAAACAGCTGGTCGTCTTGTATTTAGGAGAAAGCCACATTTTTACCTAGGTAAACGGGTTTTGAAAGGCTTTGATTTGTTTCACATGTTGGGTAGTACTTGTACTACTTAGATACTTAGTCATTCCACATCAAGGGTTCGCTGATATGCTGGCAGGCCGGCTGGAAGGAAAAGATGTTTTCATTGGTTTGACTCCCTTTGAATGAACTTGCTTTTGTTTGCTTTTCCATCACGGAAAGTACCTGCTGTTTTTTTTTTTTTTTGTTCTATCAGTCGAGGCTCCAAGTATCCTAAGCTGGAAATAAAAGACACCAGAAAATTTGCTGTTCTATTACGATCTATCGACAGTTCAGTCAGGAGGACTAGCCCCTTGCACACTTTGCCCTGTTTAATGTTACAAAGGTCCGAGTATCGTCCGAGTGTCGTAATATCTTACAACATGTGAGCATATAGAATAAAACCGCTTCTGTTTATTTGCTGGGAGAATTTTCAGTCCGCTTTGAAGTGTCAGTCCCTGAAACCAAGGGTATTTCCCCGTAAAAGCCCCCAATCCCCTATGTGTACGAGGAACTCCTCGAATGAAATGTAAAGTTATGTCCAAAAACAGTGTTTTTTGTAAAGAAATGGATGGATAAATAAAATAAAAACCTCCTCCTCGTGAGTAAAATATGACCTGTTTGAGAAAAATATGACGTACGCCAGAAAGATCTATTCAGAAATAACTTTCTACACATTTAATTTAAGGGGTACAATCAGAGCTTGTAAAATGGAGGGGATTGGGGTCTTTTCGGTGATACAGGTCGTACGCCACAGCTTCTTGATTTTCTAGCTTTTACCCTTCTGTGATAGTGCGACCCTTCTCCAGGGAGTCCACAGAAGTCATCCTGGCCTACTGGAATCATGGAATTGGTTGTTTTGGTGGGAGGTGGAGATGCTGGGGGGGTTCCACTATTTGGATTGTTCTTTAGTTTCTTGCTGGAAGAGTCCGTCTTTGTCTCACTGGACCCAGATTTGATTTGATTTTTTTATAAAAGTCACACCATATAACTTCACTATTTGTAGCCCTCCACAGCATCATATAAGGAAAAAGTATTTAAGTCAGTCTAGGTAGAACTTTCTTCATGAAAAAACCCAGTCAAAGTACTTTGGACCGCTCTATAGTGATATCTGTTACCCATTGAACCTGGTTCCCAGTTTGGTGCTCTGTGCTGCCCATTCATAATATTATTTCAATAAAAACAGTTTCACAGTCATCTAGAGACCATAAAATAATAAAGCAGTTTCCGGCGCTGCCTCGCTTCTTCCCTACATTGTTTTCTAGGTTCCTTTTTATTATTTTTTTTTTTAAATAGGAAATGCATTTGCTGCTATGAAATGAGATTGTAACTTCATCTGTACGCTAACCAGCCGCACAGCTGGAGACAGACTCTGACTTTACACATCGATCTTCTGGCTTATTATAAATCAGGGCCTGCTGTGTCGAAACAATGAACTCAAAGCAGATGCGGCCCAGAAGATTGTTTTCAAGCAAGAGTTTGGATGTTATTTGCTGCCGAGCAACCTGCAAACCGTGACGTTATGACATCACAGCTTGGGGAAACGATGAGCTGCAGTGATTGGTAAGATAAATGTTTCCTTTTATTTGTTTAGTCATGGAAACATTTGACTTGTCTATTTAAATACTATTTCCAATAAGTAGATGCTTCCTGTGGTGTTTCCAGTTTGTTGTTGCTGTTGTCTTCATAATCTTATCCATTAGCCTGTGTGTGTGTGTGGGTGTGTGTGTGTGTGTGTGTGTGTGTGTATGTGTGTGTGTGTGTGTGTGTGTGTGTGTGTATAATGTGTTTATATTTATGAATATATGTGCATATATTCTTCTTTTTTTCTCATATTTCATTCCTCCTTTCAGTCCTCCTGAAAACATCTGGACCTGCTCCTGATGAGATGGAGGATGGTGTCCTGGTGGATCTCCTCCCAGACCTGGATCAGGGCGTCTGGATCGTTTGTGGTCAGTGCTGGTGGCGTCTGATGCAGCGATACAGAACGTCTCAGAGGTTCTCAGGTGGATTCAAGTTCGGGGAACATGAAGACCAGTCAATGACATCGATACCTTCATCATCCAGGAACTGCCCACACATCCTGACCACATGAGGACGGGTATTGTCCTGGTACAGGAGGAACCCAGTGTCCTCTGGACCAGTGTGAGGTCTGATAGTGGGTCTGAGTTTCATCCTGGTACCTAACAGAAGTCCGTGGAGTTCTGTGAGACCATCCAAAAATCTCTCTCCCCGAAACATCACTGACCCAACACCAAACCGGTCCTGCTGGATGAAGATGCAGCAGCGTTACGTTCTCCACACCGTCTCCAGACCCCGTCACGCCTGAAACATGACCTCAGTCGGAACCTGCTCTCATCTGTGAGGAGAACGGGTCTGGCAGTGCTCCTCCTGTTCCTCCTCACCCTGAGGATCAGATACCAGTCTGGCTGCTGGGTCGTTGTCCTTCTACGGTCCTGTCCAGCTCTCCTCGTGTAACGGTCCGTCTCCTGGCATCTCCTCCACGTCTCTTGAGACTGTCCTGGGAGAAACAGCGAACCATCTCACAACTGCAGGCAGGGATAAACCATCCTGGAGGAGCAGGACCACCTGTGCAGCGTCGGTGGTCAGCAGGTTCTGCCTCGTGTCACAAGTAGTGACAAAGATATATATATATATATATATACATATATATATATATATACTAACAGCCCTGGTTGACCTGAAAATAAAAGCACATCTATTGGGCCATTTCATCAAATCACTTCCATTTTTATCCCGGGGATATTATTATTACTATTAATTATGCATGAAAATGT
Organism: Lophius americanus; assembly: GCA_037951165.1. NCBI lineage: Eukaryota > Metazoa > Chordata > Actinopteri > Lophiiformes > Lophiidae > Lophius > Lophius americanus. Next base: position 683,203 of record JBBDHG010000407.1, read on the forward strand.
ACTGTGTACATTCTTTTTCATTGTTAACCAAAGTATCCTGCACAGTGAGCAAGGGTATGATAATAAAACCTACCAAGAACAGATAAATACAAACAAAATAAAATACCTAAAATAGAAAATAATTAATAAAAAGAATAATAGTCAAAGCACGTTGGAAAATATAGAATTATGCTACGTAGAGCACATGAATAAATAATTCATAAAAGGCTGCCTGGAACACATGAAATGATAAAAAACTGCCTATAACACTTGAAAAATATGGTAAAAAAGCTACCCAAAATAACCGAAGATAATTAATAAAACTGCCTAGGACAGGTAAAAGTAACCGGTCCAGATGTTGTTCAGGAGGGCCTACAAGAACCCACAACTGAACCTCCTCAGGAGTTCTTGTGATGAATTTTTCACTTTCGTTTTGGGTCAGTTGGTGCATGAATTTGGTTTCTATAGTTTATTCTTAACCCTTTAATGTCCTCACCAAGAAAAAAAACAATGGAAAAATTATTCCTTAGCATTTTTGAGTCTTTTGGGGGCATTTATTTAATTTACTATCATAGATGCTCTTAATTCTGCACAAAATGACCATTTGTTTGGTCAAACATGTTTTTTTTGTAGTGAAGGAAAATCTGATTTATAAAATTATCTAATAATAAAATCTAGTATTTATTGAAAATAGTCCATTTTAATGAGTTCAGATCAACCTTTTGGTAAAGCTTGTTCTTCAGAAAAACTATTTGAACCTTATTAGACTTTTTTTGGTTGTACAAAGTTACCTAATTCTTTTTCTGTGGCATATGACATCCTCACATGATGTCATATGCTTGTGGGGACCCTCAGGGCTCTGTCTCCGGCCCCTTGCTTTTCAGTTCCGATTATTCACAGGTTCGGTTACATATTCCAATGAAAAATAGAGATTCAAAATGTGCTTAACCAAATAGCTGAGCAGAACATCAAAGGGTTGTATCATTTTATTCTCAACAAATGTAGATCCATAAAGAGTTGGAAGTTGAACATTTCGTTCCTCTAATCTGTTTGGATCAGTATGAGAGAAGGAGGCCAGGAAAAATGGAAGCTGAGTTTGACCAGCTGGGAGTTAAGTCGCCTAAATACAAACCCTGAGACGCTGTTTTGATCAGGGAGACATTCTAAGGACACAAATCATCATTTATCAAGTGGAGCGTGTGTGAGTGCCTGATCACATCCTTTTCTCCGGCAGGTTCTGGAGCAGCGAGGTGCTCCTTAGAACGGAGGTGAATGCTCGGCGCTGGAACATCAAAGTGGAGATTGTTCAAACTTGTCAAACAAACCACAGTTATGTAAAGTCTAATGGCTTCAGTGCAACACACTGTGTCCGCCGGGCAGACTGCTGCTCATCACATTACATTAAATTCACCTAATGGGACCACTCACTCACTGTGTGTGTGTGTGTGTGTGTGTGTGTGTGTGTGTGTGTGTGTGTGTGTGTGAGAACATATTTGTATGCTGTGCGGCTGCATCTCTGCTGCTTTTTCATGACTTCATGTAAGGGTTAGTGTGTGCGTTAGTTTGCTGTTTGTGTGTGTTAGTATGTGTGTGTGTGTGTGTGTGAGAACATATTTGTATGCTGTGTGGCTGCATCTCTGCTGCTTTAACATGACTTCATGTAAGGGTTAGTGTGTGTGTGTTAGTGTGTGTATGTGTGTGTGTGTGTGTGTTCATGTAAGGGTTAGTGTGTGCGTGTGTTAGTGTGTGTGTTCATGTAAGGGTTAGTGTGTGTGTGTGTTAGTGTGTGTGTGTGTTCATGTAAGGGTTAGTGTGTGTTAGCGTGTGTGTGTGTGTGTGTTCATGTAAGGGTTAGTGTGTGTTAGCGTGTGTGTGTGTGTGTGTTCATGTAAGGGTTAGTGTGTGTGTGTGTGTGTGAGTGTGTGTGTGTTCATGTAAGGGTAATGGACTGTGGAGATGCTCATTCAGTCCTAAAGACACGTGTGTAATATACGTTATCACACTCAGAAATGGCTTCTAGCCATTCTGCCCAGGCATTTAAAAAACGATTTCAGAATTTACCTTCTCTAGACAAAAGTCACACTTGTGTGAGCAAAAGAAATAGACAAAATGTTAATGCGAACGCCTGAATGGACTGGAAACTGGACCCCACATAAAGCAGCAGACAATCTGAGCGAGCGTGCAGCTCCAGGCGGCCTCGTGAACCAGATGGCTCCGTCATATGTTTAAACCAATGTAGGTAATATATCACAGCATGTGAATCTGTATCCTGTCTATTTATATGCTGAGAGCATTTTAGGTCCACTGTGGACCAGGTCGTCCCCCGACGGACGGGATAAACCTCCAAAAGGTCCCCACTACCCTGCATTCTACAAACAATTCCCCGGTTGAACAAAGTTAGGTCAGGATTAACGTCTATTTATTGATATAAAAAAATTCCCTTGGTTAGTAGAATATGAGATATTGGAGATAGATGTCCTTGAGTCAATTCATACGCACCAAACTTGGCCTAAATGGGACCATCTGTTAGGAAGTTTTGTCCCAGAAATACTCATTTTTGCGAATAAGCTCTCCCTAGTGAGTAAAATATGATACATCCATAATAAATCTGCTCAACCCGATTCACAAGCATCGAATTCGGATGGATATTTGAGATATTATGGCCCCAAAATGTTTTAAGATAAACTTCCCCTAGTGTTCCAACACTAGGGAAACTTGGTGATTCCTAAGAGGAAGTAGGAAAAAAAAAAAAATCATTCTTGACTTTGGAGACAGCAGCTAAGAAAAGCTCTGGAGATTTCACTTATATCAGATGTTTCAATGTTGACGAATCATGAGAGACAAAAAAAATACAATGAGCGATTGATAAGTTGGGATGCGTCTGTTCTCAAAACCGTGACACGTTTATATTTTAACGTAGACGCTTGAACAATTATACCGCTCTCTCTAGTCGTTGATCAGCTCACCATCGTCATCATCGGTCAAAAATGATTACCGCTGAGTTCAGAAGGTTCTAAACCAGGTGCAAAGGGCGGGCGTTGGTTGTGTTTGAGGCTGCACTAGTGGCGGCCATTGCAATCGTAGACTAGTGTGCAGGAGTGTGATCTTTTTCCAGGAAGTCCACCAGCAGCATCCCCTCTGCAGAAAACAGACGACATCAACTCGCAGGTTGCATTCTCATCCTGGACTTGGTTTTCTTCGGAGGTGAAGATTCTGGGTGTTTTCACTACTCGGTACGTTCTTTTGCCTCCGGCTGGAAGAGGTGGATCAATATTTCGTCCATGGTTACGAATCATCTGAGAGATTCTCAGGACCTCGTCAAAAATGTGCAAAATTCTTCGTCGACACGTTGTGTTGAAAACTCTCAGAAGAGTAAATAGTCAATTTTCTCCTGCTTCTCCGAGGTGACGGCAGGGTATTATGTCCCTCTCCTCAGCAACACTCTCCAGCTCATTCTGGAGGATCCCGATGCGTTCCCAGCTCCAGAGAACGGCGGCCTACGGGAGCAAAGGCACTGCAGACGCCTTTTTGATAACATGCTCGCAGCCAATAAAGAAAACATCTTCATCAACTTGACGTCACACAGGCATGAACCCTAAGCTACAGTAAACAAGGTGTATTATGTTTCTGCAGAAAACTCTTATCCAGACAATTTAAAAGCTTTTGTTTGTGACATTCTGAGCGCTGTGTACGCATCGCCACGGCGACGACCTGAAGCCAGTACGCGCTTTGGTGCTTAAGAGTTATTTTCAGCAGGTATGAAACAACTCGTTTACTCCATCTTTGAGTACTGTGCATGTTAGGGTTTAATCGTTTTCTTTAACCTTCAGGTAGCTCTAAAAGTGTTGTTTTGGCTTTGGACCGCTAATTCAAGTTTTAAAATACAAGAATAGGTCGTCTCCTCTAAATTGTATCAATGTCATGTAAGTAGTGTGGATGGTCACATGACCAGGCCTCTTTACTTCCTGCCTGCATCTCTGGAAGGAGACGTCTGCCTCATCTTGTACAACAGGAAGTAAAATACCTTAATTAACAGATATAAATAATATATAAAGGGTCTGCTACTGCTATATAATGAGAATTATATGCCTGCATAGATCATGAGAGAGAAAATGTAAGCGCTAGCATAACGCGTAGTCATAGTGTTATGCTAGGACGTATGCTAGGTGTCAAAGATTTTGGCTGTTTATTCTATTTATCTTCTGTTTTTTTTTCTACACAGCTTAAAAGTATTAAAGGTTTTGGATCTTCTAGCCTTAAAAGAACCTCAAAGTGACGTTTGCTACATCACAGTCATTCCTACAGTTGATAAAGATGCACTTGAGAGTAACTGTGATAGTATCTGCTCAGATAGAGAGAACCAAGGCCAAAAAGGTCCATGGTGACCAATCATGAGGATGAGGAAGATTCGTGACCTATGCCCCAAGTGCAGCAGATGGAACAAAACAAACTAAACCTGACCTTGTTGATTTGTTCCTGCCGATGTTTCCTCCTAATGTGAGGGAACTCACTGTTCAGACGTCAGATGCCTATTTAATGCAAACCCAAGGGGAGGCACTTGATCTGTGCGTGGATGAGATGCTGACTATTATGGGATTCTGCTCACATCTGGCTTTTGCTCTGTGCCACGGACGCACATGTATTAGTCATGTGACCCTGATGTCTACAATGAAGCCATCTCAAATGCAATGACAAGGAACCGCTTTGACGAGAAGATGGCCCCGACTCATCTGGTGGATAATTCAAAATCCACAGACGACCCTTTCCACAAAGTGCGGCCGATCTTCGGTGCAACGAATGACTCCGACAAGATGATGCCTCGCACAACACAGCTATGATTGATGAAAGCAGGATGTCAGGGGCGAACCAATCCCGTTTGGGTACAAGCTTATGGAGCCTTGCTTCACCCAGAGGGTACATGTTTCATGAGGAACCCTACTGTGGAGTCCACACACATCTGCCTGAAACTGGCTTAGGACAGGGTCCAAGTGTAGTCCTTGGTCTGGCTAAAGAAGCAGAACCTAGGACTACACTTGGTTCTGCTTGTTCAAAGCAAGAGTCCTTTCCATGCACAAAAGTGCGTGATAACCTTTTCACCTCACTTAGCCTCATTGATGACATGGTCAAAACCGGGTCATGGGTCCCTTGGCACACAGACAGTTCCGTCTGCATGACATCCCCTTTCACAGGTGTGAAGGCTTTTGAAAAAAACGCCTCGTGGAAGCACTGAGGTCCTTCCAGAGGGGGAGAAGTCACGGCTTCAATGGAAGGATAACGGTGTTGTGACCATGGCAACCAATGCCTTAGAATATTCAGAGGGTCAAGCATCCAGGTGGAGCAAAGAGAAAAATGCCTTTTGTCAAAGTGTCACAGCCTCTGTGTTTCCTTAGGTGTCTAACCAAAGCATGATCCTCCTGTCAAGATAGAGATCTAGATCCGCAAAAGGTCACAGAAGTGCTGGTGGCTGGCTGTTGCAGACGGGGCCACAACCGCACTGTGTTTGCATGCGAGAAGGGTGACGTATCACTCCACAGTGAGCGCTTCGAGATTTTTCACGGTGAGCGAAATCTAACCAATCAGCCTTTGAGCTGTGCTTCGCTCCTGTGTTACATGAATCACATTTATTGAACCCGGTTCATAGATATTTAGATTTTTGCCACTACTATTACCCTACAGTACGCCCTTATACCTGTTTTTACACTGTTTTTGAGGTACAGTACAGAATAATACTGTACACTCATTTTCCGGCCATGATGCTAGTGGTCAATAAATATTAAGTCAATCTTTGCTTCTGCCACAATGTGATTAATTTTAGTTTTGTAAACTATTGTCAGTTCTTCTTTTCTAAGTTCAAACACTCGTAGCTCTACGGTTATTTAACCGTTTTATGAGACTGTGAGATACAGTCATTGCATTGTTGTCATTGTTAGTTCCCCTTCAGTATTTATAGCCTTGGTATCTTTATGTACCTAATAAAGTTCTGAACACACTTGTAACCATGCCTAGTTATAATTTGTTACACGTGTTAGTGTTATTTTCTTATTTTTCCATATGTGTAAATAGGTCAAATTGAAGAATTTGTATAAAGTAGAGTATAAAACCTACATTTTCACTAACATAACCAACATGAAATGAAGAAATGCATAGATATTATGTGTGAGGGAGTTCTACGGAGGGAAATGCATGCACTTATTTTCCAGACAAGCGTTTCTAACCTTTCCAGAAAAACATTCCTTAAAGTAAATATGACATGATCATGAGTAAAAAAAAAAACTGAAGATGTGATGATGAAGATGATGTGACACAGTTGAAAACATCATAAGAAACTACTCAAATGGAGTGTGTGTGTTTTGTGAAAGGACTTTAAATGGTTTCTTTTGTGTTAGTGCTTCCTGTTTTTATTTACTAGTTGTTTCCTGGTGTCCTTATACCTCACTAAACACTCCTTCCTTCTTCGCCTCTCCTTCTGTGAGTGTGGGCGTTTCTCCTGACTCCTAGTGTGTCTCCTCTCTGACTCTTGCATGTTCTCTCACCTTGTCTTTGTTTCTCTTTGGATTTAAGTCTTCATCTTCCTCCCTGATGTTATTACTTTGTGGATCTCCAGGTCCTCTACTCTTGATCCTTTTTTAACATTTTTAAATCATTTCCTGCATTTCAATTTAGTCTATTATGTCAGTACCATTTTTTTGGGAATAGATATTTGTGTCACATTTTTGGGATGTTTGCATTTTCACACGGACTCAATCTTTTCTTGTTATAAATAGAACCTGAAGTTTCCTGACGGGGTAAGACCCGCCGACTTCTGGTGCTGGTTTCTTGTTTTTTAGTCTCCACCAACTGACTGCCACAGGAGTCTTGCCTTCCTCTTCATCATTTTTATGTCCCTGGCCCATTTTTATTTTTTAATGGATTTGTTTTTCACATCTTTGGACAAAGACTCACTGCGTATTTTTGTCGATAATTGAGTTTGCATTCTCAAAACCCTCAACAGCACTCCTGCTTCTAGTGTCATTTGCGTTTTAGGTACTTATTTTTGATCCACACGCCACGACTTTAAAAGCATTAAGAATGTTGGAAGCACCGTGACCGAAGCGTCCAAAACATTCATTTTCCTTCTTTTGTAAAATAGCCTAACGACAGTTGTTCAATCACCCAAAGTGAGTATGACCCCATGTTCATGGATGCTCTAACATGGTGTCATCTGGCAAACATCTGGCAGAAAACTAGAGTCTGGAAAGCACCATTTGGATTTTCCAGCTATAAACCCAATAAAGGAGTGTAAAAACTCTCAGACTTAATCAGTCATTTACTTTTCCAGCTTTGTTGCCGTCGTACTTTGCCCGCAGGCAACCGTGGTGACACCAGTGTCCCAATCTTTTAATTGCTATGGAGAGTTCCTTAAACAGATTTATGCTTTGGTTTCCACTCATAAAGTCACAAAGTGCCCGATACTTCCCGAAAGTAAGTTTCAATCAATTTAACAGTTTAAACGCCTTAATAACGCCCTTAAAGTAAATATTATGTCAGTTACTTTTTTTTTTGGACTACATATTTGTCTCACATTTTTGGACTCTTGCTTTTTCACATGGACTCAATGTTTTCTATGTTATAAATTAAGCTTGGTGTTTCCTGTCGGGGCGTAGAACCGTCGACTTCCGGTGACGTTTTTTGGTTTGCAAGAAAACCTATATTTGATTAATATAGTGTAACACACCATTTAAACAGGATGTTTTATTTTCATTTTATATAAACGATGCGGTGAGTAAAGTAAAACACAATATATGGAAGACAAACCTCCTCAATTCGATTCATTTGCACCTAATTTGGACTAAATCAGAAAAAAAGGTTAAGAAATTATGTCTTGAAAACTTTGGAGAGAAAGCTCCCCTAAGTGTTGGATATGTACAACTGACCTTTCCCAAAATCAACCCAGTTCTTCCCTGCACTAAGTTAAATGTGGTTATAAAGATTGAAAACAATCCATGACAAAGTTTTTGAGTTATCGCGTTCTGAACGAAGGACCTGCGGTGGATGTGCGGCAGCGGGGATGACGATTACGTCACACCCCAACTTTTCAGGGATTTAATTAATCTTAACTACTTCCCTTTTTCTCAGATCTTATGCTACCCTCACTAAGCTGAGGGTCTAATGTAGTTCCATGTCAGCAAACTTCAGAAGAATCTTGAGATTTACTTCACACCCAAGCCGGTTCACAGACTCTATTTTGGTAAAACTCCACTCCTGAGGTCAGGCATGACCTTTTCCCACATGACTTAAAAGGCTTAGTCATGACTTCTGAATATTTAGTTGATCCATGTGACACTGCCTGACCCTGCTTAAGTTCTTAAATGTGACTAACATTACCAATATTACCTTGTAAATCTCTGTGTGTCAGAATTAGGAGCATGTTAGGCTCGTCGGCTAGTCATAAAACGTAATTTAGACTAACGTGTCACGACAGCGGCCATGGGAACTTTGTCGGAGAGCAACTTTACGAACCCTGTCAATGTTTGACGGCTGGTCCGGGGGGGGCTTTTGTAATCACAGCGAACGGACAATGTTGTTCTTATCGGCGAGCGTCGGTGCGCCTCAGGGCGATAAAACATGTGGTAGTAATGTGGATGTGTCGGCGCGCTGGTTCAGAACGCCGTGACTAATGGGGAACCCCCTAACTGTTAAATGGCATGCAAACGGATTTCACGCCAGTTGATTTACAACTCTGCACTTCTTCTTTTCGCCTTCCCCTCCTCTCCTCCTTTATTCTCTCCCCTTTCTCCCTCATTTTCGTTCATTCTCAACCCTCTCTTTCTCCTGCCATCTAAACAAATTAAGGAGCTAATTAGAAGGGAGGAGTAATATGGAGGATGAGGCATGCCAGAATGTCAACAGATGACAAGCAGTGCAGATGGTGGTGGGGGGGGGATGTAATGGAAAGAAAAAAAGTATTCCCCAAAAACCCAGACTTGAAAGGAATTGATTAATGAGGCCAGATGTTTGGCTTCTTTTAGCATGAATCATCGCATTCCCCATGACAAAGCAGAAACTACTCCCTGTTTCCCCAAGCAGAGACAACAGCAGGCAACTTACTTCCTAGACAATAGACTCAAATCCGGCACGTTTCAGGCTTCAGTACCTCTCTGTTCGTCGGGTCAGGACCGCGCATCCACTAAAAGTGTTTGGAGATCCCTCCACTCCTGAAGGGACCTCCAAAGATCAAAAAAAAAAAAGTCTCTTAAAGCTTTAATGTCCTGACCAAAAAAATGGACAAAATGTTTATTTGCATATTTTTATCTTTGGGACAGTCTAAATTTACCATAAGGTGACAAAACGTTTGATGAAGCGTGTTATTTAAACTTCAAATTTGGTATTCCTAAAGAAAATAGCTAATTTCTTGGTAAAAAAAAATGTTTTTAGAAAACAATCTGACCATTATTAGACTTTTTTTTTTAGTTTCATCAAGTCGAAAGTTTTTCATATGCCAAAAAAAATCTCAATAGTCATCATTAATCAACTTTGACCTGTGGGGTCCCCCAGGGCTCGGTCCTTGGCCCCTTACTCTTAACACATACATCCTGCCACTGGGTCGATTTATAAACGGGTTCAAATAGAGACTGAAAATGAGATCAACCAAACAGTTGAACGGGATTTTAAAGGGTTAAATAGATTAGACCCGGGCAGAGCGAGGTTGGAGTGCTTTCCTCTCTCTGACGAAGATAATGCTGGCATCTGGGCAATCAAAAGTGTATGACCCTGCTGTGATGTGAGAGCGCCGCCGATCACTAAGAGCCACAGAGGCGTCCTTTAAAAAGTCATTACCTCACAGCTTGTGCGCGAGCAAACGTTGACTTGGTGTCCGTGATTAAACTGAGCATGCGGCAGCGACCAACTTTATTTTCATTTATACGTTGCTCAAACTAGCAGGTTATGGTTCAAGGCAGAGTGGGTCACGCTGTAGGCCTAAATATTAAGGAAAAATAAAGGTGCAGTGTGCAAAATGAAGAAATGGAATATATTATTGATTTTTTTTAGTGTGCAATCAGCAGAAAATGAAGTTTGGTACCACTTTACAATGACACTACTCTTGTAAAGGATTTATAAATGGTTTAAAATTATGTAACGATCAAACACTTTATAAGTCATTAATTAACATTTATAAGCAGTTTATAAAATATGTCAATTTAGCAATGCGGATCACTATTTGGCAATATCAAGTTAGCAGTACAAGTTAGTGGGCTCACTATTTGGCAAGCATCAGGTCTGCGATACCTTTTGTATCTCGTTATAGCAGCTTATTAATGATTAGTAAAGTGTTTACAACTGAATTATTGAGCTAGATACAAACCATTCATGAATTCTTAATAAAAGGATTCTCCTTGTAAAGCCACCTCTGAGGACCAACTCATGGTCCTCAGAGGTTGAGTGTTTCTTGTAACTCCTGAATAAATGGGTCAACCAGAAAAAGCATCAGCTGAAAACCGTTGTTAATCTCAAACGTCGGAGGGAGGGTTTCAAATCCTAAATGGAACTCCACCGCCCCAGTGAAACCTCCGGCGGTAATAAAACATGAGGAGCTGGCAAACGGAGCCACGAGGCAACCGAGCTTCAGTCGTCCCCGCGACTTAGTGCTGATCCCTCGCCAACAAAAGGAGGCCATCCATAATTAACCCTGAGCTGTCAAGTCAAGGCAACAGTCACAACATGTCCTCACATGTCGGGCTAACCTTGTTGTCTGCTTCGTTTTCTCCGCCGTCAACTCTTCACCCAGATCTGTCTTCTCCTAGGTGAGGACTGTGAGAGAGCGAAGGACCGCCTTTCATCCGCCGTGTTTCCTTGACGGCGTCTCTCTCCGAGTCTTTGGAAAGCAAACGCTAGTGGGAACATGAGGGAGGAAAATGTGTTTCTCATTTCCTTTGGTTGAGGATGATTTATTCCCTGTTAGTGAGGAATGATTGAGCTGTTTGCTATCGGGTAATCACTCCTATCAACATCTGTTGATCGCTGCAGAAAAACCCAACAAAGTACGTGGTTTCAGTTTTTTGCCTACTTTTTTAATATCTCCGCTCTTATCTCTGTAAATCGTATTAAATCTATCGCCATGAATAAAGATTTTATATCCGGAGACGGTGAAATGGGTAATTAAAACGTGTGGATAAAATCAAAACGGGCCCTGAAGGTACAGGGAGAGCAAGTGACTGAGTCAAAGGGTCGAAGAGGCCGAGTCGGGAGTGAAAGGAGGAACGGAGAGAAGGACCGGCAGACGGTGATTAAAAAGTGAAAGAGAGACATTCATTTGCATATCTCGGACTGGAAACTGAAAAAGGGGGGCTAATCAAATATGTGAGAGATGTAAAGTGAGAGCAAAACCCAAATCAGACAAAAGCCGAGTGGACAAAAGCCGGACAGAGAATGACATTCAAAGATTCGTTTAGCCTTGGATTGAAAGTTGTTATATGTAGAAGTAGGAATGAGGAAACTATAAGTGCTGAAATCAGCTCAAATTTTTTCCGATGTTGTTATGTCACCCCTCTAAGGATGGAAAGATCCATCCGTTGGTCGTCTTACCTGTTCAACCAGTTCACCAGTCGCCTCATCCTACCCAAGAGCAAAACTCAGACTTAAGAAGAGGTTTATTGAACCTTTACTGGTCTGAAAACTAAACTTGACTTCTTGAACTCCCTCTAGTGTTAGAAATATGCGACAGACCTTGAGCAAAATCAATTCAGTTCTTCCTTGCATTAATTCTGAGGAGGATCTAAATTTGAAATTGACCCATAAAAAAGTTTTTGAATTATGACTGGAAAACAGTTATTTTAAAAGGCTAGTGTAAAAAATGATTTATAAAAGAAAAAACGCCTCGAAATCAATTCATACGTATCAAATTCGGACTGAATCGAACCAATGGTTGAGAAATTATGGCCATAAAAGTTTTTTGGAGATGGAGCTCTCCCTAGTGTTGGAATTATAGAACAGACCTTGACCAAAATAAATCCAGTTGTTCCTTACAATAAGTTCTATGCATGTATAAAATCTGAAAATGATCCATGAAACAGTTTTTTACAGAGTTATGTACGGAAAACAGTGTTTTATGTTTTAAGTGTTTTTAAAGGCTCCCACTAGTGAGTAAAATGTGAACTACGAATAAAACTATTACGTTTAGACGGAGCATCAAACATTGGAGAAAAATATGGCCTAGTGTTGGAAATATGCAACCAAACCTTTCAAAAGTCCAACTTAAATCAATCCAGTTCTTCCTCACACTAAGGTCTACGTGGGTTTAAATTTTGAAAATGAGCCATGAAATAGTTTGTGAGTTTTCTTCGTGTTACCACGAAGGGTCTGTAGCGGACACGACGATTCCATAATAACCCCGACTTTTCAGGGAAAATAATGGTTGATGAAATTGGAGGAAGACCCCTGATGAAGGTCTCTGACCTTGGCGAACATCTGGATTTGATGACGAGTTTCTACTTTTAAAGTTGTTTCGGACAATATTGGTGCTAACGTAGCAGTTCTGGTAAGTTGAACACACAACACGGCCTCACCAGCTAACTTAACGTTAGCTAGCTGTTGCTATCCAGACTAAAACCACTGGAGTACCCATAAGATTCTCTGGTCTTCCAGTTGGTCTAAAACGCAGCTGTCACTTTATTAAGTAGCTCTAGTTATAACACTAGCTTTTTAACTCATTTCTCTTCTGTGTGGATGTAATTAGCTTAAATCTATGACAGTGTTAGCGCCTCTGCAGTCGCAATTATTGTATAGCCGCCAGCTAAAACACAAGACAGCTGTATTAGATCCACAGATACTAAAAAAGAAAGCCCCCACATATACAAACATATGAGGTGATTCACAGAGAGAGGTTCCATCTGTGGGAAGTTTGGAGACTTTGTTGTTTTTTTTAGATATTATCATGAAACATTTCAGTGGGATTTATTTCTAAAACAGGAGGCGTCGGCTCAAAGCAAATCTCCAGACACAACAACCCAACCTGACGGTACCAGTGGTGATCAAAGACCGACTGTTGCGCAACCTAACGCTTCCTATGACGTCGTTGCACTTGAACGCACCACAATGGCCGGCACTTATCTTCCGTCAATTACTCTCTATCTATCCAAGCAGGTTGTGTTTTCTAGAAAAACAAGATGACGTGCTGATATGAAATCTGTTGTTACGGTAAATGCTCGCCGCATCGACACTTTCAGCCGGTCTTGGGTTGCTTTGATACACACGACCCCTTCATTGTCAAATAATTGTGTGGGATCGATGCATGAAAGATGAGAAAGAGGCGTTTTGTGTGTTTGGTTCTTGATTGTGGTCATTGAGCTGCTTCCCTCCCTTCTGTTTCTCCTCTTTCGCAATGATTTGCTTTTAGCGGAAAACACGAGCGATTTCTTTCACCCGCGGGTCGGGCTAAAGATTAACACTTAGACGAGTAAGTGGGTCTAAAATGACCCGGTTTGGTCCTTTTTTTTTTTTCTTTGTAGTTTAAAGTTCCAATCATTTCATAATCAAGGTTTTTCCTCAAAAAACATCTTTTTGATGTCATACCATTTCAATTCTTCATCAACCAAATAGTTAGTACAATATATTTTTCAACTATCAGTATGTCCAAAACCTGTGAAAAAGTGAAAAATAAAACATATTTCAAACATGAATTCATTTTTGTGTGGCCCAAAATATAATTGAAAATTGAATAAAAATGGTTCATCTTAACCAAAAGGACTAAAATGGCATAATATTCTATATAAGATTCTTATACGGGTCATTTTTTTCATACATAGGCTCTAAATTAAATGTATTATTATTATTATTATTACTTGGGCAGGTAAGTTAAGACCCGCCCAGGTAGATGCGCACACACCTGTTTGATTTGAGCATAATCAAACAGTAAACAAGTTTGTAGAAATCAACTGTTTCACTAAACGTACACTGACTGGTGCCTAAAATATATTTTCTCCACATTCACGCATCACTTTTCAGGGACATAGCGAACCTACAGGAAGTTCCCGACTGTTTTGTTGCTGATCATATTTGAAAATGGAAATGATTTGTAATATGTAAATAGTTATTTATCAACAGTTATTCATTTTGAAAACATGAAATAAAGTGAGAATAAGCAGAAAATATTTATTTTGAAACGTTTATTCGTACGCAAATGTAAATTTGTTTTGATAAGTAAATAGTAACTTATTGGTTTTTGTTGACGTCGAAATAAGATGATAAGATAATGATTATTTATTTTTTCAACCTAAATTTGTAAGTTGAGTTATTTATGTTGTCCTAAGATAGAAAATACCAATAAATGGAGTAAGTAATTAACTTTTGTTTGTCTAGTAATAGTGAACCCGTACGACACATCGGCTACAACCGCTAATAAATTCTCCACCGAGATTAATGTCGCACAAACACAAACGCCTGAAATACTTACTAATGGTCCAACAATCCAAGTCGGGTCTTAAGCACAGTATGAAAGAGCTAGCAGGCTAGCAGGCTAGCACAGCTGTAGTCCATAGGTCTCCGAGACTTACGCAAACATCATTGAATCAAGAGTAGCATATACATATTACATATATATATATATATATATATATATACGTATATATATATATATAGAGAGAGAGAGAGAGAGAAATGACCGAAGGACATAAATCAGACTATTTATAGCGTTTACGGTCTGATTTCCCTCCGTCTCCATCAGTGGGATTACACCAGTTATCATTCCACACGCGTGTGGTTTGCATGGGTAATTGTAAATTAAGTGGATTACTGCGCACTATAGTCCCTGAGGGACTCGCAGAACCTGTGAATGCAGAATCCGATCACACTGCAGCCCCTGCAGGTCCGACGGCAGCATCAGCACTTTCTGAAGCCGCGGCATCAGCAGGAGGTCCTTTCAGTGATACAGATTTAATAACAACCCCCCCGACATTTAATGACGCTGACACTCTTTTAGTTTCAGCTCCCCGAGGTGACGCCGGCGTTTCCAGTGATTGACACATTCAGCCTCCAGCGGGTTCGGAGAGCAGGTGTTTCACGAGCAGGTTCTGTTCTGCTCAGCCCAAACCGAGATTCTGCTTTCGTTTTTATTTTTCTAATTCGAGTGTTTAAAGTCGTGGTTTTTTTTAATCACATTTACAGCAATGGTGATGAACTTATTTATCGTATTTATTGTTAAAATGTTAGATAAAAATGCAAATATGAATATACTAAATTTAAATATATATGTTAAAGTTAAATATTATTTTTCTCTATGCGTAGAACTGGTGCTAAGCTAGGCACTGGCCCAGAACTAGCCAAGAAACAACCTTGGTTCAAAATGGGACTAGATGGATAGAAGTGGTTTTCTTCATTGAGCTTTTTTTTTGGTGCTTCCACTGACGTCCGTGTAAATTTGCATTTTAGTTAAAAAATATTTAAAGTTCTCAGGTTTAACATTTAGATATAACATTTACGTTCAGACTGGAGCGACGTCGCTAGCATTTAGAGGTAACATTTATATTTATATTTAATATTTAGCCATTCTTATTATCACATATTTCCTAAATATTCAGATTGTGATAAAAAAAAAAAAGAAAAAGTTTTGACACTGCTTAATAAACGTTGTTTGGAGCTAAATGTGGCAACAATAAAAAGGTGGTCGTTAAAATCAGCATGTGCAACTTGTCAATATCCGACCTTCAGATTCACACTGAGAAGAATTCTTTATCCCTCCAGTGGCCTTCAAACCATCTAAATCCCCCTTAAATCAAAATCTACCTTGAATGCGCTGCAAACGAGGAAAATGCGGCAGGGATTTCTTGTTTTAATGAGGTCCAAACCCGATCGCCGCATCTGACCTGAAACGCTTCACTCGCCAGCCGACCTCCCGGTAGAATTACGGGGTTAAAATTGTCGAGATTGAGCGCCATTTGCCAGCAACAGCAAACGATGCCCTCCCTCCCACACCCCCGAACATTCAAACCCAGCTCCGTTTGCCCACAGCGATCTCGGCTCGGGGGTCGAGAGGTCACTTTAAATAAATAAAGAATAGGGAGATCGCTCGTCATCCCACACGCGGAATGAGTGGCGCCGTTAGAGAGATAGCCAAGGCTGCACCATTTAGCATCCAGTAGCCTGGAGCCAATCATGAGGCCGACAGTCTGAGAACAGAAAGTCCGAGTCCAGATTGACTCCCACTCACTCTGCGTGACTTCATCAGTCACAGCGCTCCGTTAGCTAAACCCCTGGCATGTTTGTCACCGCGCTGTTTGCCAATGTCAGTTATGAGAAGAGACATGGAGTTAATTCATCTCCCTGGGTTGAAGGCAGGCGAGTCTTTCCACCAGTATTTCATTGCAATCTTGTAAAATCCAGACTCTCTCTCTCTCTCTCTCTCTCTCTCTCTCTCTCTCTCTCTCTCTCTCTCTCTCTCTCTCTCTCTCTCTCGCTCTCTCTCCCAGCTTTTAACCTCTTTAGGTTCGCAGGATTTAGCAGTGGGAATTTAAAATAATAATAATAATAAAAGCGAGATCAAAAAATAAGTTCCATGATACCCTGGATAGAACTTATCCATTCTTAGGGCGGCGTCAGAGACTAGGGGCGAGGTTTTCGTAGCAGACCGGACGTTTTTCTCCACCATGTTTGAGAATGTTGAGCCTAATATCCAAAACTAAGCCGGTTCTGGGCCAGTGCTTAACTTGGAGCCGATGACCCTGGCACCTAAAAACGGATGTTTATAGGGATACAGTGACCTTCTTGGGTTCAAACGTGAGTAATACCAGTAATACAAAGATGAAATAATGAAATAGATTACAAATGATACAAAAGAATGAAGAAAGCGGTACAACACTCTTAAAACCCGTGTTTAAGAACGACCAAAAGCTCAAGCAGGGTTTTAGTTTTCGCCAAAACGTTCTGTCCACTATGTTTGAGAAGTCTCATTGAACAAACGTTGGCGGTTTCTAAGCTGGTTCTGGACCAGTATTAACTCTGGACCGTAAAAATGGATGCTTAAGAGCAACCAAAAGCTCCTGGGTTACATATTTAACATTTAGATTTATAACATTCAGATTTAACATATATATAACATTTAGATTTAAGATATAAACATAACATTTAGATTTAGGTATAACATTTAGATATATAACATTCAGATCTAGATTTAACATTTAGATATATAACATTAGGATTTAGATTTAACATTTAGATATATAACATTCAGATCTAGATTTAACATTTAGATATATAACATTCACACCTAGATTTAACATTTAGATATATAACATTAGGATTTAGATTTAACATTTAGATATATAACATTAGGATTTAACATTTAGATATGTAACATTCAGACTTAGATTTAACATTTAGATATATAACATTCAGATTTAGATTTAACATTTAGATATATAACATTAGGATTTAGATTTAACATTTAGATATATAACATTAGGATTTAGATTTAACATTTAGATATATAACATTCAGATTTAGATTTAACATTTAGATATATAACATTAGGATTTAGATTTAACATTTAGATATATAACATTAGGATTTAACATTTAGATATATAACATTCAGATCTAGATTTAACATTTAGATATATAACATTCAGACCTAGATTTAACTTTTAGATATATAACATTCAGATTTAACATATATATATAACATTTAGATTTAACATATAAACATAACATTTAGATTTGACATTTAGATATATAACATTCAGACCTAGATTTAACATTTAGATATATAACATTAGGATTTAGATTTAACATTTAGATATATAACATTAGGATTTAACATTTAGATGTATAACATTCAGACCTAGATTTAACATTTAGATATATAACATTCAGACCTAGATTTAACATTTAGATATATAACATTCAGATTTAGATTTAACATTTAGATATATAACATTAGGATTTAGATTTAACATTTAGATATATAACATTAGGATTTAGATTTAACATTTAGATATATAACATTAGGATTTAACATTTAGATATATAACATTCAGATCTAGATTTAACATTTAGATATATAACATTCAGATTTAACATATATATATAACATTTAGATTTAACATATAAACATAACATTTAGATTTGACATTTAGATATATAACATTCAGACCTAGATTTAACATTTAGATATATAACATTAGGATTTAGATTTAACATTTAGATATATAACATTAGGATTTAACATTTAGATGTATAACATTCAGACCTAGATTTAACATTTAGATATATAACATTCAGACCTAGATTTAACATTTAGATATATAACATTCAGATTTAGATTTAACATTTAGATATATAACATTAGGATTTAGATTTAACATTTAGATATATAACATTAGGATTTAGATTTAACATTTAGATATATAACATTAGGATTTAACATTTAGATATATAACATTCAGATCTAGATTTAACATTTAGATATATAACATTCAGATTTAACATATAAACATAACATTTAGATTTGACATTTAGATATATAGCATTCAGACCTAGATTTAACATTTAGATATATAACATTCAGATTTAGATTTAACATTTAGATATATAACATTAGGATTTCACATATATATATAACATTTAGATTTAACATATAAACATAACATTTAGATTTAACATATAAACATAACATTTAGATTTGACATTTAGATATATAACATTCAGACCTAGATTTAACATTTAGATATTTAACATTCAGATTTAGATTTAACATTTAGATATATAACATTAGGATTTAGATTTAACGTTTAGATATATAACATTAGGATTTAACATTTAGATATATAACATTAGGATTTAGATTTAACATTTAGATATATAACATTAGTATTTAGATTTAACATTTAGATATATAACATTAGGATTTAACATTTAGATATATAACATTAGGATTTAGATTTAACATTTAGATATATAAAATTAGGATTTAGATTTAACATTTAGATATATAACATTAGGATTTAGATTTAACATTTAGATATATAACATTCAGATTTAGATTTAACATTTAGATATATAACATTCAGATTTAGATTTAACGTTTAGATATATAACATTAGGATTTAACATTTAGATATATAACATTCAGATCTAGATTTAACATTTAGATATATAACATTCAGACCTAGATTTAACATTTAGATATATAACATTCATATTTAACATATATATATAACATTTAGATTTAACATATAAACATAACATTTAGATTTGACATTTAGATATATAACATTCAGACCTAGATTTAACATTTAGATTTATAACATTAGGATTTAGATTTAACATTTAGATATATAACATTAGGATTTAACATTTAGATGTATAACATTCAGACCTAGATTTAACATTTAGATATATAACATTCAGACCTAGATTTAACATTTAGATATATAACATTCAGATTTAGATTTAACATTTAGATATATAACATTAGGATTTAGATTTAACATTTAGATATATAACATTAGGATTTAGATTTAACATTTAGATATATAACATTAGGATTTAACATTTAGATATATAACATTCAGATCTAGATTTAACATTTAGATATATAACATTCAGATTTAGATTTAACATTTAGATATATAACATTAGGATTTAACATATATATATAACATTTAGATTTAACATATAAACATAACATTTAGATTTAACATATAAACATAACATTTAGATTTGACATTTAGATATATAACATTCAGACCTAGATTTAACATTTAGATATTTAACATTCAGATTTAGATTTAACATTTAGATATATAACATTAGGATTTAGATTTAACGTTTAGATATATAACATTAGGATTTAACATTTAGATATATAACATTAGGATTTAGATTTAACATTTAGATATATAACATTAGTATTTAGATTTAACATTTAGATATATAACATTAGGATTTAACATTTAGATATATAACATTAGGATTTAGATTTAACATTTAGATATATAAAATTAGGATTTAGATTTAACATTTAGATATATAACATTAGGATTTAGATTTAACATTTAGATATATAACATTCAGATTTAGATTTAACATTTAGATATATAACATTCAGATTTAGATTTAACGTATATGAAATATTTAGATTTAGAATCAACATTCAGACGTAACATTAAGATTTATTATTTGAAGCTAAATGTTTTCTGTTTAAATCAGAATGTGCTTCTTTTAAAAAAAAACGGCGGCCTATCGGGAAACAGCATTTTAGAGTTAACAAAAGAGAACAAGAATACTTGAAAACCTTTTCTTGATTTTTTTTTTTTCTTCTTTCAAATAAAAGCCATATTGTTGCGTCGGCAGAAGACCACACTCCCTGTGAGACCACACACTCCAGATTACACGCTTACATCAGTGCAGCTCTGTTCTCCTGGTTTGAGGAGAGACCTCACAAGCTTTTAAAAAAGTAAACCCCTTTGGATTTGTGTCCCACGGCCAAAGTCAAAAAAAACAAAATATGGCCTTAAGCACAAGCACAAGCCAGGTGCTTGGACCCAAACGCACCCCGCAGCCCTGAGGTACAGTATTCTCCGCCTCACACACACTCACACACACTCACACACTCACACACACACACACACACACACACACACACACACACACACACACACACACTCACACACACACACACACACACTCTCTTGTTACGGGATCACAGCTCGATACATCATCCAGAGGGGAGTTTATCAGTGACTGATCAGCAGCAGCCTGAAGACTCTCAAAGACTGTTTTGTCTTGCTCTTGCCTGAAACTCCCTGAACCCTCAGATTACCTTCCAGCCGTGAGCATTTGTTTACCGCCGCCTGAATTTGCAAGTCTTTATCGTGGCTGCCTGCCTTCACAGGGGGGGGAAGTGTTTATACAGGGGTTATCAGTGTGGGGAACCAGCGGTTATTCTGCTCTATCAGACAAGGATGAGAACTTTTTAGTAATATGTAGTAAAATGGAAAACGACGTCCAGACCTAACAAATGGATGAAGAAAAGACGATTGATTGATTTTATCCTCCCAAGAGTCGGGGATATTATGGAATCGTCATCGCGGCTCCATATCCTTCATGTTGGTGCGATAACTCAAAAACTATTTTGTGGCACCTTTTCAAATTTTATACCCATAAAGACCTTAGTGTGAGGAAGAACTGGTGTGATTTTGGGGAAGGTGAGTTATATATTTCCTACACTACGGGGAGCTTTATCTTCAAAAGCTTTCGGGGTCATAATTTTTGAACCGTAGGTCGAATTTGGTCCAAATTTGTTGCATTTTAATCGACTGAAGGTTCTTTTTTATAATATATTATGTTTTACTTTACTAGTTCATATTTCACACTAGGGGGAGTTTTTTTCACAAAAATACTGTTATTTAGACTTTAACCAAAGGCCCGATTTAGGACAAATTTTGTGCGTTTATATATATATATATATATATATATATATATATATATATTAAAATATATATATATATATATATATATATATATATATATAAAATTTTACAAAAGCTTGTTTTTCAAACTTCATCCAAATTTGGTGGATATGAATCAACTCAAGGGGATCTCTTGTCTCTTATAGATCATATTTTACTCTAGTAGTTCATATTTTAGTCACAAGATGGAGGTTTTGGGGGGGGTTTTTAACCAAAAAATGACTGTTGACATAAGTTTACATTTAAATCTGAGGGTTTTGATTGATTGTCTAACGCAGGAGGTTGGAAACCTTCTAGGGATAAACCCTTCCTGGGGATGACAGCGTATCACTAGTTACAACAGATGATGTGTGATAATTAGTCCATCAGAAAGTCTGTGGCGCTCAGACTCTCCAGGGAGATTGTGGTTGAAGGTACTCTGCCCTGAATAGCAGCAAAGTGATGCGTCCCTTGGAATTTGGATACTGGTAGTGGTGGCTGATGGCTCCGCTGAGACTGAAAAATTATGGATTTGTGAGGACTCAGCGGAGATTGGAAGGTGGGGGACAGAAGCTGATGATGATGATGAATGAAGGATACATACATACATACATACATGTGTGTGTATATATATATATGTTCACACACACATACATACATACATACATACATACATACATACATGTGTGTGTATATATATATATGTTCACACACACATACATACATACATGTACACAAACATAGATACACATCCATACAGACTTGTGCACACATTAAAATAGAGATATATATAAGTTATAATAAGTTAAAATACTGATTTAAACCAAGGTTTAAGTTACATATGGAGATTTGTACATTATGGGAATAGTGAAGAGTATCTGACTGATATTTTATGATCCCATTTAAGGCTAAACAGGAACGACTGATGACCTTTATCCCTTAAACTGGTTTCAGATGGAAATGAGACGTGTCACATCAGGAAACTGTCTCTGTGTGGAACAAAAGAAAAATGGTCGAACGGGTTTTTACTGTACAGCACACAGAATATTTCCCAGCCTTTTGGTTGACACTCAGAGGAACCTGAAAATATCTTCAAAACAGTGCGGAGTGCTGTTAGTGGACCCTCTGGGTTTTCCACGCCTTGCTGAGACTTTGTTTCCAGCTCTGTGACTCTCTGATATTACAGCACACTACAATATCGGAGAGATTAATCTCCTTCATCTTGGTCCTTCTCTCTTTTTCTGTTTTCATTTCAACTCAAACCCAAACCCGGCCCGGAACGAGCCTCGTTCAGAGAACCGGAACACTGCGGTCATTTACAATCCCTTGGCAAAATACCAGCGTGGATATTTTCATCCCGGGCGAGGCGTTATAGTTCAATATCAAATAAGATTCACAATCAAACACTTGTGAATGTTGCTCTCTCTCTCTCTCTCTCTCTCTCTCTCTCTCTCTCTCTCTCTCTCTCTCTCTCTCTCTCTCTCTCTCTCTCTCTCTCTCTCTCTCTCTCTTTCAACAGAGCTACTGTATTTTTTTTCCCCCCCATCTGTAAAACTTAGTCACTTCCTGCGTTTTTTCTCCGCCAAAAAATGGAGCAATTTCCTGTTGATGCCAATACTGTCACCAGGATTGAATTTGCTCAGACAGAGACAATCCGCAGCATATGGACGCTCACTCTCTCTCTCTCTCTCTTATTCTCTCTCTCTCTCTCTCTCTCTCTCTCTCTCTCTGTTTTCGAAACCTCGCTGTTGGATTTTTTTTTTTTTGCAGATTAAAAGGGCGGTTCTTGCCTAACAGTCTGGTTCCAGTCCAGCCTTGGAGATTTCTCCCCCTCTGGTACTGCCGGCCGGCTTGCGGACCTGTAAGGAGAGAGAGAGCAAGGTGTGAGGAGAGGAATGGAGGAGTAGAGTAGTGGTTCTGATGGGGCAGCCGTGAACTCTCTGTGCACAACAACAAAAACAAAACAAAACCCGACAGCTCCATTCAGATCTTCTCTGTTTAACATGAAAGTATTTCAGCAACCAGAACCAGAAGATTCTGTCGTGAAGAGTCCAGTAGTGGGAAGTAATGATGTCCGATTACTTCCTTATTGTATTTAAAGGGACTTTTAGGGTGAAAGTACTTTAATTTAGTTTTTTTTTGTTTTTGTTTTTAATTATAGCTCAAATAATCAATCAAACTTTATTCAAATAGAGCATTTCAAAGCAGATAAAATGATATTTAAAGTGCTTTTATAGTTTATTCACAAACGGAGCGGAAGGGAAAATGTAACATAAAGAGTTCAAATTAAATTGAAAACAAAATAGCTAAGATGAATTTGGAGATTAACGCAAACGTTAACATTTCAACGTTTGTGGAGTTCAGACAATAAATGTGTGAACCCGACTCAGCTGCCAGAATCAACCTGAAATCTTGTAAAACTGATACTCTGACACAGTTTCTACAACAAATCCCTGTGAGACTGTGTGCGGTCTGAATACCTCACTACACACCATGTGTGTATCCGATAATCATCGACTGACTACACACCATGTGTGTATGTGACAATTATCAACTGACCACACACCATGTGTGTATCCGATAATCATCCACTGACTACACACCATGTGTGTATCTGATAATCATCAACTGACCACACACCATGTGTGTATCCGATAATCATCGACTGACTACACACCATGTGTGTATCTGATAATCATCAACTGACCACACACCATGTGTGTATCCGATAATCATCGACTGACTACACACCATGTGTGTATCCGATAATCATCGACTGACCACACACCATGTGTGTATCCGATAATCATCCACTGACTACACACCATGTGTGTATCTGATAATCATCAACTGACCACACACCATGTGTGTATCCGATAATCATCGACTGACTACACACCATGTGTGTATCCGATAATCATCGACTGACCACACACCATGTGTGTATCCGATAATCATCCACTGACTACACACCATGTGTGTATCTGATAATCATCAACTGACCACACACCATGTGTGTATCCGATAATCATCGACTGACTACACACCATGTGTGTATCCGATAATCATCGACTGACTACACAACATGTGTGTATGTGACAATTATCAACTGACCACACACCATGTGTGTATCCGATAATCATCGACTGACTACACAACATGTGTGTATGTGACAATTATCAACTGACCACACACCATGTGTGTATCTGACAATTATCAACTGACCACACCATGTGTGTATCCGATAATCATCCACTGACTACACACCATGTGTGTATCTGACAATTATCAACTGACTACACACCATGTGTGTATCTGACAATTATCAACTGACTACACACCATGTGTGTATCTGACAATTATCAACTGACCACACACCATGTGTGTATCCGATAATCATCGACTGACTACACACCATGTTTGTTCCTATAATTGGACATCTGTAACTGGATTATTTATATTTGTATGCATTTTATTCCTTTATTTTGATTTACATGTGCATTTTTATTTCTTAATTTTTGGATTGGTTGTATATATATCTATAAATGTGTATATGTATATATATATATATATATATATATATATATATATATATATATATATATATATATATATATGTATTGTGTTTAAATAAACATGTGTATAAGATGTCCTATTATATAGTATGTCTTTATGTCACCTTTAGAGTACCTTTTAAGATATATATACACATTTATATATATATATTCCCCTTTGGGGATTAATAAAGTTTCCTTCCTTCCTTGCTTCCTCCCTTCCTTCCTTTCCTTCTTTCCTTTTGTCCGTCCGTCAATCATTCGTAGATGGTACTTGACATTTGTCCCGACGGACAGAAAAGCAAATAAACACAAATATTGTGCATTAGTTTATAGACTTTCATAGATGACGTCATACCACTGCAAAATCTATAATTTAAAAATCAGAAATGTGTTTTAATTACAATGTCTCAGCCTTCATTATTATTATTATTATTATTATTTTTATTTTTTTTAATTCTGTTTTATCTATTTTTCTGTATTTTAAAGTTATTTTTTATTTATTTATTAGTCTTTTTTTTTTTTAAATGGCTGAGGAGAAACATGAATTTGTTTTTTTATGTATGGAAATACATAGAAAGGCAGAAAAACAGGATATTCTGAAATCTAAAAAATCTGCCCTTAGTCCTGACCCAGTTATCTTTCACCCTCAGAACAGAACGGCGCTCACATCGTCTGTCAGACGTGACATGAGGAAAGTGTCACCACTAGCTTGTTGGATGAGTTATGAACAATTAATGAATGATTAAATCAACTTTAAATGAACCAATAACAGACGGAGGTTCGACTCGGAGCTCACGACGTTTGTTTAAAACCACCAGAGATAATGGAAATCAGTTTGAAGGTGTATTAAAATACTGGGGGGAAAAAATAAATGAAAGAAAACTACCAACATATTCGTATATCAGAATATTAGCAGGTGGAAGAGTCTTCTCTCTTAAACGGGATAATCCATGTGGGGTGGCTCGCCATCAATGGAGGGTCTTTCCCAATCAGAGTCCTAAAACCTGAGCTGAAAGGTCACATTAACAAACAATTAGGTTATAAGTTTGATCGCTGTTAACAAACAAAGCTATCAAATCAAACCAACCTTTTAAAAAAACAACCCGCCATCGTTATCACGGTGGCGGTTATAACGAACCGCTGGATTGATGGTGAACCTGCCGACGCGTCCTTCTCCGCTTATCTCAAACCAGTTCAATAGGAATCCGGCGTGGAACAGCCCGGGTCGTGGCGTTGGATGAGGTAGTGACCCATGTGACCCGTAAATGTATATGCTGGGTTCCGGTTGTTACTGGTTGGTAACCTGGGTTACAAAAGACTTCAGAAACAAAATAGGGCCGAAGAACTGTTTTAATTTCCCTATTAGTAGATGTCAGGCATGCTGGGCGGTCAGGAGGTCGGCGGGTCGGTACCGGCCTCTAAAACACCTTAAATGAGATAGAAGGAACCTGACCCCAAAGAAGATCTATCAATATCCATGTTTTTTTACAGAGATTTATTTTACCGTACATGTGTTCCACGTAAAGGTGATTCACACCAAACACGTTATTTTGGTTCAAACGGCAGTTTGGAAGCGTTTAAAAATCTCTTGAATTAACATTAAAATGAATAATACACTATTACGGCGTGATGGTCGGTAACGTTTGACGTAAACAACCGACAAACGCGTCTTTGAATATTTGGTTCATTTGCCAAACTAACACACGACTCGAGGGAGAGGAAGGTTAAAGACGAGTTTATGTTCCAGTGGTGAAGAGGGAACGAGGCGGGAGGGGAACGAGCAGCGGAGCGTGGCGGAGGTGGTGGCAGGAGGGTTCCCGGCACAGGAGAAGACGATTAGCTTCCTAAATTACACACAATATAAAATTACAATACACACAAAAGAAACGACCTTTAATACAGAATTCAAGCGACCGCTGACCTTCCAGTGTAGGCGATGAGTGGATGAGGAAGAGGCTTCTCTGGCAGAGCTGATTGATGAGGAAGTTCAGGTGCAGCACCGAGGAGGTCAGACCGGTGCGGAACCAGTTTATGACACCGACACACATGAACTCCCAGCGAGAGGAAAACACAAAGTGCAGGGATGAGGGAATACACGGAACCACAGAGACAATGAAAGGAGTTGTAGCCGTGGATCGAACTGTTTCTGCTTCTTCCCTTTTACTGGAGTGAAGAAGTTCTTTCACTGCTTGGGTCAAGGAAGTTTGTCCTTTTACCAACTCTGAAAGAATCTGAGGATGCTAGAGCGTCGGATTCTGGAGTTTGGCGGTGCATTAAGAGACAAGAGGAGGCGGGATCTGTCGAAAGGTCGCGCCAGGCCAAGATGGCTGCTTGGTTTGACATCAACAGCAGAAAACAGGCAAACCCAGAGGCTGCAAGACGTCCATGTTTGCTCTGGTACCACCATCCTCATCCTCATCATATCACCAACTCTTCCTCACACCCTCTCCAGCACGCCACTCTGTGACTTGCGGTCAACATTACTTTCCTAGATTAGCTGTGGAAGCCGACAATGGCCATCGAAGCAGATAATGATTAAGTTTTTCTGAGCGTTTTCTCGCGTTAGTGAGAAAAAAACGGCCGTTTACTGTTATTTTCTGAAGGTTCATTAGAGATCAGGAGTCTCATTGCTGCATTAACTGATTTAATACGAAAATCATCACGTTTGTTACGTTTCGCTTAGCTCTCCGGGTCATGAATAAAACCTTAATCAACATCGTGAATAAGACAAATAATCCTTAATGTTGACTGAGGAGTTTCCGTTATTGATAAAAGCATCAGCTTCTGTTTCAATCAAAGGCTTAAAAGGGACATTTTTTTATTTTTTGCAGATGCTCTTCGATCGGTGTGTAAAGCGTCGCTATGGCGATGCCGGAAGATGCATGACTTTCCATTTTCTTAAGCAAATACAGTCCAACTAAATTCTGTTAATCTCAGTAATACGGTGCACCGAGATTAAGAGGAAGATTTGAATCAACTGACTGGAAGGAGTTCAAGTATCTTTGTGTCCTGTTCTCAAGTGATGGGATAATGGACCGGTGGGAGGACAGGCGGTCCGGTGCATCATCAGGAATAATGCAGGTTCCGTATCGGTCTGTCTCAATTCACCGCTCCGTCTTCATTCCAACCCTCACTTTAGGTCTTGAGCTCTGGGTAGAGACAGAAAGAATGATGACAAGGATAGAAGCAGCTGATATGAGCTTCCTCTGTAGGGGGGGTTCGGTTCCAGCCTCAGAGATAGGGTAAGGAGTGCAGACGTCCGGAAGGAGTTTGGAATAGAGCCGCCTCTCCTTCTCGTGGAAAGGAGCCAGTTGAGGTGGTTCGTGCATCAAACTAGGATTCCTCCAGGACGCCTCCCTCTCATGTCCAAACTGGAAGAGACCCTGAGGTAGAACCAGAACTCGCTGAAGGGACTGTATTTCCCAATCTGGCCTGGGAACGCCTCAGGCTCCCCCAGGATGAGCTGGAGAGTGTTGCTATGGAGATGGAGATCTGGAAATCCCTTCTGAGCCTGCTGCCACCGCGACCCGGCCTCCGATAAGCGGGAAAAAAATGGAGGGATGGATGAAATGTTTAAAAATTGAACCCAGTGAGTCCAAGAGGAAAGAAATAACCTCATGCTCTGAGGATAAGCAAAGCAACGGTACCTTCAAATCCAACCGCAATGCCAACCGGGCCCATAGAAAATAAATTGGTCTAAGTGAGATTAGTCAATTTGCACTTGAATTTTGTTTGTGCTCCCCTTTCTGAATCCTCATATTGTGATCACATGTTCTGGTTCCACACACAACAGCGTCCCGGTCCATTATCTTACAGCACACCCAGATTGCCGTGGCCTCGGGTTCTGTGTATGTTCAGGTCATCACTGGGGTTTATTTGTGGTTTTCATCCCCTGTTTCTCTCATATCTATGGTGCTTTGTGTTTGCGCGTCACCATGGCAACAAAAACACTGGCGGTCGCTGGTTTTTGTCCTGATAACGACTTAATTATCTTGTAACCACGTGAAAACGGCCAAAAATAATGATCTGCCTCCGCGGCCGTTCTTGGCTTCCATCCTTAGCAGCGGGTTTAAGGCTGAAAATACCAAGACAGGTGCCGCCCTCTGGATCAGCACCCAGACCCCTTCATCACCAGGGCGTTCTGACACTCAGCGCCGGCCAACCACAAGATCCTGGCCGGTCTCCCAGCCGGTCCTGCTAATTAGTAACCCCTATTCCGAGCTAATTGGCCAATAAAAAAATGTGGATGGCCTCTTCACCCACGCCAGTGTTGCACCACCAAACGGTAGCGAGGAGGATTATGCGGGTTTATGAGGCATGGTGACACAGAACCACTCCTCTGCTAGTCATTTTGCATGTACTGTCACGCCGGCGGTCACCTGTGTGTCACTCTGGTTTACTGCTGGATAAAAGAGAACTTAAGGCTGGGGTTGACGACTAACGCGTTATTCTCGTTTAATTTCACTTTATAACTATTTTGCTGTGATAAATTTAAGTATAGTGTTACTATATATGTGTTTAGATTAGCATATAGCTTATGCTAAGTTTGTAGCATCTGGGTTTTTTTTTTTTTGCCTTGCAAAGATTTGGGACTTTCTGGATGTCTGAAAGAACAAATACCATACAAGATAAAAAGAAATAAAAGAAATAAAGTATATTAAAAAGTCTGTATTTTTTAACAGTTACAAGGTTTCTTTTTTATATAACTATGAATCAATGAGCTCTGGAAAAAAACAAAACAGAAATGAAGGCTGCCAGATTAAGAATATAATAAAACATGCTGATACCTGGGAACTGAATATAATGAGATATTTTATTTAAATGTAATTGATTTATTTCCTGTGTGTTCTTGGAAAGAAAAGAAAATCCATAATCACTTAATGAATGAATGAAAAACTATTTGAATATTCCGTGCCGTGATTTCTCATCTGTTCACTATCACAATCTTTAATACCACAAAATCAAATTATATTTTTTACATAAATATAATTAGAAGCCGAAACAACAGATAACTCGAACACAACTCAAGTATTTTTAATACAGACTATAACATTATTAAATAGTTTAACTTTTAATACAGAATACAGATCCAGTCCTTTTCAACACAAAATATAACCTTAATCTTTTTTTATTAAAGATTTTAAGGCTTAGTATTACTTCAGAGTTACTAAAGAATGAAAGTTCAGAAGATTTATTGCAAAGTATCACATCGGTCTATTTTTTTTAATACAGAATATAACTTCAGTCCGTTTTCTAAATACAGAATATGACCCCAGTTCTTTTTACTGCTGCATATAACTTCAGTCTCTGGACCTAAGAATAGAACTTCAGTCCTAGTTTAAGTCTGATGAGACGAGAGTGAAAAAGATAAAATGTTTAAATGCAGAATATAACTTCAGTCTTTTATAAATATGGAATTTAACTTTGGACTTTTAAATAAAGAATATAACTTCAGTCGTTTTTTTCTAATTACAGAATATGACTCCAGTTCTTATTACTACTTCATATAACTTTTTTTTTGTTTAATAAAGAGTATAACGTCACTCCTTTTAATAAAAGAAGTTTAAGGAGCTGAAATTGAAAATGATAGAATCTTTGAATTCAGAAAAACTTCCTCTTTTTTTTCTAAATACAAAATCAAACTTTGGACTTTCAAATATAGAATATAAAGTAAGTCTTTTGTTAACGAATATGACTCCAGTTGTTTTTCTAAATGCAGAATATATCTTCAGACGTTTTTTTATTCATAATATAACTTCAGCCTTGCAAAATATCAGAGCAAAACTAAATTTAATTATTTTAAAATGCAAAAAATATAACTTCATCTTTTTCTACTAGGGAACACAACTCAACAAGTATCCTTCACTGAGGCTGCACTTCTCTCTGGCTCGTTTCCCAAAAAAACTTTCACGCTTTCACAATTAGATAATTTGCACATGTAGAGGACTCCGGTTATGAATGGGTGCATTCCTCTAGTCCCGCCCCTTCCGCTCTCTGAAGCTGACCAATCAGCGACGCCGATGCCATTGATGGGACGTCACGTCAGCTGCCGTCGTGTCGGGATTGGAATGTTACCGACTAACAATCGGAACAACTGAGCACTCGGTAATTGGACACTAGGATCACGGAATCCCGTCTTCTGGAGCGTTTTTCTCAGCTATTCGCCGCTCCGAGCTCTGCCATCGTTTCCCTCCTGTCGTCAGGACAACTTCGCCCGCCGCGCGGCTCCTTATTCCACATCGGCGCGTGCGAGGAGAGGCTGTGAGGGGAGGTTGTTCCAAATAAGAAGAGAAATGCAGGGATTTGTCAGGTTACAGTCGCGCCGCTGAGTTGCCCTTGCGCTTTTTGGACTCCCCGTCTCCACACGGGACCATGGAGTGATAGGAGAGGCGGATTCTCCCCCGAGGCGTTTGGATTCGAGCGCGGCGGCGGCGGCAGCGGCGACACCGACGGGGATTTTCACCGCTTGATCGATGCGTTAGTGAGTTTAACATCTAAAGCGGGTCGTACCGTTCCGTCTGTGAGAGCCTCGGGGACCCCTGACGCCCCTCAGCCGGGGGGAAGAGAGTCTCCGGACCGGCAGTTTAACATTTGAATAGTCTCCTCCGGCCGGGCTGAATGAGGGAGAGGGGGAGACGGAAAGGGGAGAGCGGCGCTGCACGTGAGAGGGTCCGGGTCTTTCTAGGGTAGGGGCGCTCGAGCCCACCCGTAGGCGATGCGCGACCGGGTGAAACTCTACAGAAGAGGGAGAACTGGACTACACTTGTAAAATCGCCCACATGCACTGGATCAATTTCTGGACTTGGGAACCGAATACGCAGAAGGGGGGTTGGGGATCCTTGGAGGCTGCCGGGGGATGGAGCGGAGTAGCCGGGGCTGGTGAGAGCCAAACTTCGGGCCACTTTATTTCACTTATTCCTACACGACTCTCCCCTGTTCCCCGGACACATGCAGGCCAAAAAACGCTACCTGATCCTGCTCTCCGCCGGCGCCTGTCTAGTGCTTCTCTTCTACCTCGGAGGGGTTCAGCTTCCAGCGGCGAGCAGGAGCCGGCATGACCGCAGCAGGAGCGGGTACCGGCCCGACCTGCCCTGGCCCCACTTCTCGGACCCGTTACACCTTTTCCTGCCCTGGGATCAGTCGGACACCGAGGAGTACAACCTGCACATTTCTCCGAGGCAGAAGAGGGACGTTAACACGAGTGTTTACAAGGGGAAGCGGTGCCGCGTGGATTCCTGCTTCGACTTCTCCCTGTGTCAGAAGAACGGATTCAAAGTTTATGTTTACCCGCAGCAGAAGGGCGAGAAGATCTCCGAGAGTTATCAGAACATTTTATCCACCATCGAAGGGTCCAGATTCTACACCTCCGACCCAGGACAGGCGTGTCTTTTCGTCCTGAGTCTGGACACTCTG
Source organism: Lophius americanus (assembly GCA_037951165.1). Taxonomy (NCBI): domain Eukaryota; kingdom Metazoa; phylum Chordata; class Actinopteri; order Lophiiformes; family Lophiidae; genus Lophius; species Lophius americanus. The sequence continues at coordinate 715,570 of JBBDHG010000407.1, forward strand.
GATCGGGACCAGCTTTCCCCGCAATACGTCCACAACCTGAGGACCAAGGTCCAGAACCTGCCTCTGTGGAACGACGGCAGGAACCACCTCATATTTAACTTGTACTCGGGGACGTGGCCGGACTACACGGAAGACTTGGGCTTCGACATCGGCCAGGCGATGCTGGCCAAAGCCAGCATCAGCACCGAGAACTTCCGGCCCAATTTCGACGTGTCCATCCCCCTGTTCTCCAAGGAGCACCCGAGGACGGGCGGGGAGAGGGGCTTCCTCAAGTACAACACCATCCCGCCTTTCAGAAAGTACATGCTGGTGTTCAAGGGGAAGCGCTACCTGACAGGTATCGGATCGGACACCAGGAATGCCTTACATCACGTCCACAACGCGGAGGACGTGGTTCTGCTCACCACCTGCAAGCACGGCAAGGACTGGCAGAAGCACAAGGACGCGCGCTGCGACACGGACAACGCGGAGTACGACAAGTAAGTTCGGGGTCACGTGACCTGACCGTCTGACAGTTTGAGGCGATTCGCTTTTGGGAATCTGTGCGAGTGTTGCTGACACTCACCTTCCCCCTTGTTGGTGTTGCTTATTTCCAGTAAATGTAATGTATTTGATAAATATGTGTGCTAACTTTAGTGAAGGTAACTTTAAATTAATTCAAACTTGTTAGACCAACAAGTAACTATTTAACAGGGTTGAGTGAATCACAGCATCAAAACTGCAATATAAGTTTCTCAGGTGGAACAGAATAAACACAATTAAGTAAATCCAATTAATTAGATTATTTTATTTTTATTTTCATAATATATAATGCCAGAGTTTCCCAATTCAGTATAGTTCCGACATTATTTTTCATTTTCCTATATTCCATCTAACAAAACTTATTTTGTTTGAAACTGTTGAACATATCTGGATTAAGTAAATGTAACAAAGTAATCCATTGACAGTACAATAGACAAAATCTAGGGTCATGCTTTTTTTTTGTCTTCTTCATTTGCATAATATATGTAAATGACCATCATAGAATATGTGTTTACTCACCCTTTTAAAATCCAGGCTTGTAAATCACACTGAGTAAAGTTGGACTATAATACAACTGTTGTAACTATGAGCCGTTATGAGCGTTGTAAAGAGGTCATAGTTAACTAGCCTTTTTTTTTATGACGCCACACTACATGACTGGCTTTTACCCTCCTCCTCCTCCTTGCTCCTTTTCACGCATGAAGTAAAAGATCTCCAGCTAGTCTATTAGCTCCCTGGACCACCCCCCCGCCCCTTCCCTGTCTGGCTTCCCTATGAAGGTATTCTCCCTGCACCACTGCCACCGCCGTCCCCTTCCAGCCCCTCTCCATTGGAGCAGTGCAGTTTTGTATTTTTGTATTTTAACCAGGTTTTGCACAGACATGTTTGATATGCAACTTGTTCTCGGTGCAAATTAAGTGAAAGTCCATGTTGGCAGTTCCTGAAATTAGTACCAGCTTAAGGGTGTTGTCATCATGACAGAACGTCACGTCCCTGTAGGGCATGAGGAACAGTCGAAAAACACAGACTGCGGTGTGTAAAAAAAACAGGATTGTTTTCAGAAGATTTGCTTTAAATGAATTAGTCGTGATGGGTTAATTATCGCCATCCTCTCCAGGAATTAGTCCGTCGTTTCCACTTCGCCTGCAGGGTCAGTCGTTCACCGCTAATTTTCAGGGTCTCATGTTTGTCAGGGTGGCAATTAATGCTTCTCCCATGGGATCAGCAGCTGTGCTCGTAGGTCTGGTGTGTGTGTGTGTGCGCTGTGTTTGGTGTTTACATAGCTGGATTACGTAGGGAACTCCGCTGTCAGGTTCACTTCTCCACGAGTGACATCGGTTTGATCTACGTATATCGGGTTATGTCTTTGTAAAGCCTGGCTAACTCTGACATGTGACAACAGCTCTTATTGGCAGCTTTCCAAGCGGGTGTGTGTACCTGTACCTGTCAAGGTTAAGGGAAAAGTGTATGTGGGAAATACCTGGAAAGTGAACCTGTACATATTTCCATCCTCCTATCAGTCAGAAAGTCAGAGAAAGGAGCGGCGGGGAAGTGAAGACAGATCTTAAAACAAACATGCATCGGGGCTTGAGGGACTCGGTGACTCTTCTTGAACTTGACATGAACCTCCAACTTATCTCAGACAAATGGAGAGTGCAAAAACAAAAAAAAACGGGAGCGCTATCAAAACTCCACCAGAATGTACTTGTCCATCCATTAGTCATCTCTCGCTCTCTCTCTCTGTCTCTGTCTGTCTCTCTCTGTCTCTGTCTCTGTCTGTCTCTCTCTCTCTCTCTCTCTCTCACACACACACACTCATATATGCTCACTCTTTCCTTTAAAGCGTCCCTGGATGTCTTTCGCTTGTTTTCACCCGGAGAGACACGATGTCGTCCATCATTTCTTCAAAATTCGGGGGTTTCTGAACCGCCCATATCTGGTCCACCCACGGCTCTGACTCCTTAAGGATCCAGAACACGGTCTTCCTTAGGCCTTATTCAGCATGATAATATTATTTTCTTCTGATAATGCTATTTCAAGACCCACACAGTCAAATGAGGCGATCAGAGCTCCACATATTTGTGCCGTGGTTTCGTCAGCAGGCTGGCAATGCTACAAGTCGGATACAGAACAATTGATTCACATCAAGTGACGTGACGTTGATGCGTGGGCGGGTCAGTCACTTGCTACGGGGGCACTCTTGTGTTCTGGACAATAACGCTCTTCTTTAGCTCTGTCATTTTCCTCCTTCAGTGACACTTTGAAAAGGAGTGTTCACTCTGTCAACCTTTCGATCAACTCAAAAACAGGTCGCCAGTGATATGAAAAGATTAAAGCATGCTGGACCTTCACGACAAGTGTGTTGGAGCGTCGCAGTTGTCCTTCTTCAAGACCCAGTTTTTTGCAAGTGGCTTCCACTTTCGGCGCCAGATCGCGTATTCTGAACCGGACATAGAAGAGCCTCTGTCTCATAGAGCATCTCTGTTTAATCAGAAGATTGACACAGCGGTGGAGCTCTGGTCGCTCGTTCCACACTAACGTGTTTCATGGTTGATTTATTCTGATCAATACATCTTGAAATGTCTGTTAGTCATCTCTTTTCCAGCAGCACCATCTCAAAGTCACCAAATCCATTCCATTTCCCCACAACGCTCTCGCTGTGTTTGAATTTCTGCTTTGCTTTCTCTGCTTATAATGTGCATCTAAGTGATTTTAACACTTCCCTGTAAACCATTTGTGAGTTTACTTTACTACTTATGCTTAATGGTTGTAACTCATGCTTAGTTTAATAGCATTCTTTTGGCATTTTGGCAACACAGTCAATCCAATCACTCCAAGCATTTTCCTTTTATGACTTAGTAGTCTCTTTGCATTTAATCAAGTGAATGCATTTTGATCTAATTTAAGTCACTCTCAGAGCCAGTCCGTGCTTGCAAGAATAACCTGACGTAATTCTCTCAGGTTAATGGGTCTAAATGCAGAGTGCCGGTGTTGGTTCTCCCTTTGCACAGCCTCAGGGTGGGCGGGAGATGCCTTGCAGGGGGATACTGTGTTGCAGGAATGCACACACGTGTCAGAGCAGCTGTTGAGAAGGGAGTACTGCCGAGGCAGGTCGACTGGCTGTGCAGTATACCTACATACCTGGATGATTGTTGAATGTGACCTGATAATATAGAGTATACATTATTACTGCTACATTCTTTGCAGATAATGGTAATCGCTGGTCTTAAACATCCGGACGTTCGCCGCCATAAAAAGACTTCCGCACATAAATATACACGCAAACGCCACCATGTGGGGTGAAGCACAGTCATCCAGGCTCCATCTTTTCCTCCTGACCTCACCCCCTTACCTTCCAGTGGAATGTTTCGATGTAAATCCCTGCATCGGCAGGCTCTGAGCCGCCGTCCAGCTACCTGAACGAGCTCCCACCCAACCCCCAACGGCTCGTGCGCACTCTGCACAATTATTCAATTGATTTACTTAGCTTCAGTACCTTTCAATTGAAGTCACTCCGGTTCACTTCCATGTCCGAGCGCTGATGAGACGGCCCTTTCACTGCTACATTATCCACCGGGCTTTCAGAGCTCTCTGACAATTATCCAGGAAGTGGACAGTGAAAAAGGTTTTACAGGCTCAACCCTGGAAGGATTTCACACTCCTTGGGGTTCTGCCGTGATGCCGCGCCTTACAGTTCTTCTCATCGCATTCGGACATTCACAATTATTACATAATCGTCTGATTTAAGTTAACTACTATGATTTTTCCTACTCGTCGGAATCTGCCTCCATTCATCTGCATAGAAAGAGGCGGGGGAAACAAATGTTGTATTTCCTCCCACCTTCTAACATTTGATGTTTGACTGGCCCACGTCAATGACATCATTGAATTAACCACCATCGACTCTAACTGTTTAATTCTTTCCAACTTTCCGATGAGCATCTAGAGTCATGAACATCATGAATCTTTTAGATTGATCGATGGATTAAGACTTTATTAATCCCCAAAGGGGAAATTTAGTCTTAACAGCATCTCCAACAAACAGACCTTTCGAAAAAGTAATTCAAAAGTTTTGAAAATCAAGGAGGAGGATGCGTAATCCCAGTATATTAGTTTGTTCTGCATCAACCCCAAACATATAATCACAATATGAGTATCCAAAAGTGTCCAAGTGGATCTTCATCAGAGCAGAAAAGGAGACTGGAGATCAGCCAGTTTTATAAGGTGGTACCTTCTGAGGTCACAAACGAGTTCTATCAGCCTAGTTGACTTTAAGGTTTGATTGGAAGGTAACATGAATTTGGTCTCTGGTGAGAGCATGAATGTCCACATGACTGAGTTGTCCATTGTCTTTGGTTTTGTATTTTGCTTCTTTGTAGTCATGGATATCCCTTTCATATTTATTTTGATTGGTGCGCTCATCTAAGGATCACAAAGTGGTTTTAATCAACTGCCTGTTGAAAATGAACTCAAATGTTTCTTTCCTCTTCGTCAGGTATATTTGTGTTATTACACTGTCGTTACAAGTGGACTGTACTGGAGGTAAACATAGATTAATACAGCCAAATGGTTAATTGCAGTTACATTTTCACAATGGACATCCCTGTCTGGAATGTACCATTTTCCAACTTTTCGATTTCAATCGGTGTCTTTCACTTCTCGTTTCTTCTAGTTTCAGAAATGAGTCACTTGAGGCGTGGATTTTTTATTGTATTACAGACACTGAAGAGTCCTTTCCCTGCTGCCTACACATTTGTCCATGCAGCGGCGTACGTCTTTTAAATGTGTAGCCTGTTATTAAAGCCAGACTGTCGGCGCCCTCTCCTCCACCCGTAGGGAGATTATCATGGTGAAATCAGAACGTCCACGTCTAATATTGTGATCCAGTCGCTTAATGCAAGTCATTACTACCGTTGAGTGCTCTCTTCTCTTTGAGCTTTCCTCTGACTCACAGTGGTGTCATCAACCCCGTTTAATACTTAACCAGCTTTGTTGGCCCATATTGACTTTGTACTTCAGCTATTTCATTGGCTACCGCCGCTCAAGGTCACCTGGGGGACTTCAGAAGAGAGGGGAGGAGCATAAGCAAGCGAGCGGGGGGGGAGATTAAGAGTATGGGAGTGGAGAGGAAAAACTTGCCTAAATGTATACGTGTGTTTGGAAGGAGAAGAGAGAGTGGGAGTGATAATAGTGTGCAGCAAATGTCGGAGTGTCCTGCGTGAGTTGGGATGAGCGAAATTGAGAGTCCAGAAAATTGTCGTGGGATTGTTTTTTTTTTTTTTCCCCATTAGATGTCGATGACACTAACATTAACCAAGTATTTTAATTATTACAACTGTATCATCAGCAGATCACACACACACACACACACACACACACACACACACACACACACACACACACACACCACACACACACCATTTGAGAAAAATGTCTCAAAAGCATGCAAGGCTGAACGGGAGGGAAAGGTGGAAGGAGGGCCAGGCACTCGATTGCTCCTTTCCTCTGTTTGGCTTCCTTTCCCCTAGCTTTCTTTCTTTTCACTCGTATCCCCCTTTGCCTCCTTCTCTCTTGGAACGACTCGGAAACACTGATGTGATTTGGCTAGAGATGGCTCCCCGCCACATTTCCACTTCTTCTTAATGACGGTGCGTCGGTTGACATTTTGTTGACACGACGCCACAGACTGAGAGGCAGGAGCCAATCTGAGCAAAGCGAAGGAACCCAGCAACAATTCCTCTTTACCTTATCTCAGTGAAACACCATTATGCGTGGGAATAAATGACATTCACCTGAATGCCAGCACAGTGGCCGGGCCTGATAGTGGACTTGTGTTGGAGATATGAAGTGGCGAGCGAATGGGAAACACGGCCGCTCTGCCACGCCGCTGTTTCGAGGGAGTGGGCTTCGCACTCCCCGCGTTGTTGTTCCTTTTCTATCGTCAGATTAATAAATCATGAATATTTAATGATTGCCTGCTCTCTCTTAGATAAAGTAGCCCGCTGCTGATGGTGAATGTTAATGATGCGGAGGATAATAAGTTTGAGTGAGGTGCAGCGTAATTAGGACTCTTTGAACTGTGCGCAAAACACCTTTTAAGCCTTTAACTGGATTAATCTTCTGTTTGCCGTTTTACATCATCTCCGTTTCTCTGTCTCGTCATTTCACCCTCTCTTTTTCGAGTCTGAGTTCACAACGGCGTCTGTTTGGGGCGAGTCGTCGTTAAGTGAAAGAAAGTCAACATGGCTGCATAAGTTTTGCTTCTGTTGTGGTTGTTTTCTGCTGCTGCATCGGTTTCTTTACCTTTCTGATTCTAAATGTCAACTAGAATGTAACGCTAGACATTTTCATAAGGCATCAAAGGCCAATTATTTGGTAGAGTTTTCATCAAAAGCTCTCTGGAGCAGTGCTTATGTCCTTGCACTTCAACATATTTGACATGTTTTCTTGTTAAATGAAAAATTAATATCATTGTCACCATTGGAACAGCTGCATTTAATCCAAAAAACGTATTAGTGATTTTTTTAGATACTTCCTGTGCTAATGGCTTATGCTTGTCTATGTCAAAAGCTGTGACTAATCGGTAATAGACATTTGTTTGGCCAATAAAATGTTCCTAAATAGGGAAAAATGCACATTTTGTTCCAGAACTAGATCTTCAAGGCCTTTTCTGCAATTTATAAAACGAAAAATGTAGAATCCAGGAATGATAAGCATATGTGTATAAAGCTCTCTGTGGATTGATTGAATCATTATAGAAATTCCTTTGTCAGAGTTTGACACAAATGAGGAGGACTGCCTGTCGGAGTCACATTTAACAAGTAATCATTTATAAATAAAAGTGAAACAACTGTCAAATCAGAGTTATTTCAATCAAAAAGAGATCTTTCCAGGACTTTGTATGTGAACAAGTCAATGGAAAGAAAAGACTCATGCGAGTTTTGCTTTCATATCGGTCTGTAAAAAACAGCTAGCTGCTTGGCTTACCTCTGGTTGACCAACATCAGGCCAAGGACGTTGCAGGTAAGGTCAATTGTGGATAAAGATCACAAAGAGGAAAAAGGCAGTTTTACAGTTCGTCTACTAGAGCACTTGACATCCACCTGGAGTTTACTACTTAATAATGGATTGCAGTCCGTAAACAAAATAATCACACTGCAGAGTATGAAGAGAACAGCAGTCAACAAAACATATATACATATATACATATATGTCATATATGCCCTGTACCCTTTTTGTTCATACAGGCAGTAAAGTCATTTGTATTTGATGCGTTATGTGTGCTTCCATGTGTTTGGGTCTTTGTCTTCATACGTAGCCGCGAGTGTGCATGCAAGGATGGCTGAGGTCATGACCCCGATGTCTGTCCCCTTGCTGAGTGACGAAGGCAAAGCCACGCTCACTGACCCAAATTCATTGAAGGATTACTAGCCCAAGCACCGCGACGGCGGTGGCGCAGGGAGGGGCGGCAAGAGTATGATGGTCATGAACTCACAAACCGGATCAGACGCTAAAGCCAAAGTGAACGCCCCCCCCCCCCTCCCAGGCCAGCTGCCGACTACTTGGTGAAGAGAGATTGATCAGCTGGGAGGGATCCCCCCCCCTAAAAAAAGAAGATCTTTGAGGTTGTTAAGGCGGTAGGAGCCGGATCCCGATATCATTCCCCTATTAAAGCTGCTCACTTCCACCCGAGAGATTAAAAAAACAGCGTGAAGGCTTGTTGTGCGCGTGGAAGCGGTAGTTGAAAGAGTGGAGAAGAAAGAGGCATCGGAATGCGTCTTCCTTCCCTGGACTGTCAGGGAAAGTTCGAGGGGAATGAATTGATAAGAGACAAAGAGACATTAGTGAAAGTTGTGAACCCTTTCTGTCGCTCTCCCTCTTTCTCTCTCCCACTCCCACTTTCTGCCACTCTCATCTTTAACTAGCACCGATACGGTGATGTATAAAGTTTGCTGCAGACAGGCAAGTGAGGCAGTTTCTCGAAGGCTTTGACAATGCAGAACAGAAAGAACGGGAAGCCGATTGGTTTCTTGTTAAGTCCATTAAACCCGACAGGTTCGTATGGGACTGGTTGAGGGGTACATGAGGAAGAGGATGGGCACCTGACTGCATTGTCATTAAAATTCTCTGTCGAGGAAGAATAAAAAGAAGACAATGCTGCTGCCTGCAGGTTTGGCAAGCAGAAGAATCCGTATTTAAAATGATCTCTGCTTTCTATGAGGGGCATGGGGCATGCCGAGACGGGGCGACGCTGCTCTTAGCCTACATTCCTTAATCCATCCTCCGAACATTCCCACGTTCAGCTGTCGCATTGTTTTGACATTCAGCTCCTTGATTTGGTCCAACATCAAGCGAGTCGGTCTGAGAACCAACAATTTGTTTGTCTCCTTTTTCTAGCTGCATTATGAAAATGCCACAAAGTGTAATTCCAAATATGCTGGCAAAGATTGTGGTTTCAAACCTTTAATTCTGGCAAATAAATATTGTCATAGCCCCTGATAAGTTATGGTCCTCAGCTCTATGTTGCTATTTTAGTGTCCAAACTCGATTCTGTTCTTGTTTTGGCTTCATGGTTGGCAAGTTTTCTCATTTTCTCACAACACACTGAAGCTTTTCTCTAACTATTAAAGACCCAGTTAGGCCTGTGACTTCCATTCATTGAGCTTATTACTCTCAAAAGTGTAATTTTTCAGAGTTACAGAGGTACATATGGTGTTTTTAGACGTGTGGCAGGACCTAATTTTGATTTGGAAAGAAAAAAAACACTGAGGCCTTCTCTGAAACTGTTGACCTTTTGTCTAGCCATCTTCATTATGAGGAAGATACAAGCGGCTTCCATTGCAAACAAGAATTTGTCGCTATTTAAGATACCTGCTTGGACGGGAATGTCAATCTCTCTGTATGGTTACCACCATCCTGTGTTTATATATTTCTTAAACGCATACTGCCACAGCCCCAAAGACATTTCTCTAAATTAGGAGAGTTGATGGAGAATTAATAGTATTAGCTGGGGAGAACATTGACTCCCCCCCAAAAACTCCACATGAACTTTTTTTCAATGCTGATTTTGGACGTTGAAGAGGGGCTTTACGTTGGGAAGGTTTACGAAGCCCTTGGCCTGAGTCGGTAGTCCAGATCATTGAAAAAAAGAACAATATGTTCCAGATATGATGATGATATCCAAGAAAATGAGCTGCAGCTTTTAAAAGATTCATTTCTTTCGTCCAGGAAGGCCGGAGAAATGTCACTCTGCTATTACATTTTTGTCTAATACAGAAACAAATTTAATCTAACGTCCAGCTCTAATTTGTGATTTAAGAGCCCATTAGTGCTCTGTTTTACCTCATGTCTTTGCTCATGGGACCGCCGGTCACATGTGGACACATGTGGTCAAGAGGACACTGTTACTGTCAGTGAAGTAGCCTGTAGTTTACTGCTTTAACGGCACTGTAGGGTGTGTTAGTGTATGAGAGGTCAGGCAGAGTGTGTTTTCATTGGGAAGAGGGGTGTTAGCCCCTGGTGCCAGTGCTTTCAGGGATTTGTCCCTCTTCCTGAATGACTCCCGGGCTTTGGAGCACCTGACCAGAGTAATCTCATCAATGAGAGGCAGTGGGCCGAAACTCCGGCCTATATCTGCTTCTGATACATCTGACCCACATGTGATAATACACAGAGCTCATTGTCAAACGATCGATACTTCCTTTCATATTCTAAAATATAAACCAAGGGGGAAACGATGTACTTGTATTGGCAGGAGTCGTTGCAGGCTTCACCTCTGGTGAGCCCCATGACTCCCTCGGGGCGTTGCGGTAGCTTCCCTCGGGGGAAAATATTTGGAGTTGGGGTAGTTGCAAAATTTTATGGCCGCTTTTATGGCCTCGGGAGGCTGTTGGCCAAACACCTAACAATGGCACATCATTGGGACGGCGAATCGTTGACGTCAACTAGCACAGTGACCTCTCTCCTTCACGGCTCCCCCCCCCGAGGAGCAAAAATAAACACTCAACCCTTCTGTTGATATTCATATTCAAATAGCAATTAGGAAAAGGGGAAATTTGAGTATGGGCAAAGAGGAGGTGGGGGAGCAGGGGGGGGGGGGGGGGGGGGGGATGAAGAGGGCAATAGCTTAAAAAAGCATTATGTCACTGAAGAATGTGTGCATGCCTCAGTGTTTAAGGGGCCAGGGCTTCAAGGAGAGAAAGAGGGTTTTGTTAGAGCAGATCGGGCTGCCTGGCAGGCTGATGCAAAGGTCCATCATGCTTTATGGCTCTGTTGGACTGCCACTCTCTGGGTGTTGAAAGTTTGTGGCTGCCCCTAGGCCCTCCAAGGGGCTCCTATTGTGCTTCAGTCTGCTCTCTATCCAGAGAGGATACTTGTGCCTTGTTGACATTGCAGCCTCCCCATATGGTCCCTTTTGCTCCTACGTGTTTCAACCCATCTACCGTCAGACGCCGCTCTCTACTGCTCTAGCCGCTCTCATTGCACCCTTTTCCTTTTGCTGGCGAGGCCCGGGGGGTGAGGGTGGGGGGCAACTGGAAACAGTGGTCACTCTCACAACCCCAGCAATCGACAACCATGCCGCGCGGTTTGGCAGATTTCGCAACAAGTCACGCATCAGTAGATAAACCAAATCTTAACTACCGAGGAGAGGAGGGTAAGGTGGAGGAGGAAACGGTTACCAGGAAAGAAGACATCTGGTCTCACCGAGGAGAGTCTCAGAATGCTCAGAGTGTGGCGTGTGATTGACCAGAGAGCGGAAGCAAAGATTGGGTAATCGCTGTTGTTCCCAGTTTCCTTGACAGCTTGTTTCGTGGTGCTTGTGTGTGGTGATTAATCATGAGCGTGATGGGACCTCCTTTTCAGATTAAGCAGAAGGAGTCCAACCTTGTTTTGGGAAGCGGCGTAGGACAAAACGCTGCTGGTGGTAATGCTGGGTATCTAGTTTTAACGCCTACCCTTCTACACCGTGCCTTCTATAATTTTTCCCCCGTCTTTATCCGCCTCTCTTTTTCCTAAGCCTCACACACCTGCTGCCTGAAATGCCCACTCCACTGTTTAATTCCAAATAGACGTGAAAACGTATTTCAGGAGACCCTCGCCACCTGTACAATCTCATTAAACCACAGATAGGAACATTTGAGAAATAAAGGCATTTCTGGTTTGAGTCATTTCCACTGAGATTTAGTGGTTCTATGGTATATTTCTGAGGGTTCTGAAGACAGATGGCAGATTCAGCTACCGTCAGATATATCTCCTCTTATAAGCTAATGTGCTACCTCCTTCCTTCCTCTTGTTTATCTCCCTTGCCCCATCTCAGCCTTTTCTTGTTTTAGTGGCTTAATATTTACCTTGCTGCACCCGGACCGGCGGTGTCTATCCAACCACATCCCAGCAATAAAACGAGGGAAGAAATGCAGCGGAAGAGCCTTATTGAGGCACAGATGGAAGCCCAAAGCAGAAAGAAGAGGAGCAGCAGAGCATCCTGTTTTATTTAGCGGCTCGACGGGGTGTGTTTTCTATGTGGAGGGTGAATAGAAGTGTTTATTTCCCCAGAAAGGTTTGACACGACAGCACTTTGTTTTCAAAGTGTCTGCATTGTGTTTGCGTTTGCAGCTCGTTCGCTAGACACGCCGTTCTCTGGTTGTCTGAAGAGACCCAAGTGAGCAGAGGGAGGAGAACATTTAGGGGCTTCAGCTTATGGAAGGTGTAGATCCTAGAGACGTAGAGACGCAGCCTCTATTGTCACTGTATGAATGTATGTGTGAATGGGTGGATACAAAGCTGTGATTGGTCGAGCAGACTAGAAGAGCTCTACTTAAGTACAGTCCGTTTACCATTTACAACAATAGATTTGGCTGATCTTATTAGATAAAAAAGGTGTCGACAAGGTTTTCCTGTGGGGACATAATTTGCAGTTTGTACAAAAATACAGTGAATAACATTGTAATTTGAGTATTGAGTGATTCCCACCACTGGTATTAAATGGACTTTAGTCATTTTTGCGTGCAGGTTTTAAAGATGAAACTTGGATCAGGAAGTAGGACTGCAGATAGCGGCCAAACAATAATCCGTGTTATGATTTGGAGATCCCAGTTAGTTGTCAAGACTTCTCGCCGATTAAATAAACCGTCAGGCTGGTGTTTGACTCTGTGTTCTTATCTTAAGTCAGCAGTTGTGGCTGAGAGCTCCACAGCTGTGAGCCCTCTCCCCGTTTACCTTCCGAGATTAGCATATCGCGCAGGTGACATTTTTTTTGAAGCCTTTTATTACTTAAGGTGTTTATTGGACAAATATCTTCGGCTAAACGGAAAGCGATTGCGTCGCTGATTTTGGCGCGTCTCTATGAGCTGGATGGATGCGGCGAGGCTGAGTACAGGGTTGTGGTTGATGATTCATGTTCATGTCACCATTTTTCTTTCGCCTCATACAGCAGATTGTGGTCTGTTTCAATTTGTTGAACAAGTCTGTTGCGTTGCTTTGGGCGCAGCTGCCCTTTTAAGCATTCTCTGCTTGTGATTGGTCCATTTTTAACATGTTCTTGCTCTTCAGCTTCTTATCTCCCAGACGTTTTGTTTCTTGTAGCTCCCTGTCGTATGTGAGTAATACTGTTTTTAACATCAATGGAAGTTGTCTGGACTGCATCCGGGAAATGTTTGCAGAGGTGATGAGTTGCAGGGAGCAGCAGCGGCTGGTCAGAGACTGGCTCGTGGAGCGCTTGATTTGCTTTGCAGTAGATTGTAATATGGCTGAAGTACGCGTTTTAAACCGGCAACGTCCCTGCAGCATGTTCATTTAATTATGTGGAATTAAACTTATAATGCAGGTGCTTGTGCTTGTGGACGGTCTTCTTTCTGGCTCAGAGCTGGCAGAGGAGGACCGGTTAAAATTACAGGGAGTCCAAAAGAACTGTTTTCCTTAAAAACGTGTCTACATGTCTGTGTGAGTCAATGAATTTCAACCACTTCTCCTAGTTGAGTTACACTTTAGATGACGTCGTCCAATTTTCAGTTGTTTATTGGACTGTCTGCTGTGGGATGAGCTCAAAGTGTTTTCAGTATCATTGCTTCTATATTGAGGTTAGAGGTCAAATTCTCGGTTCCCCTTTACTCAGATGTGTGTGTAAGAGGAAGAGCTTCTATTTGCTGTTGGGCTGACGCTGGAGTTTGAGGTATATCTGGTGACTGAAGAGTATTTGCTCACAGCTACATATCCCACTATCTATAAATACTCATTTGTATTCTACTGGGACTGCTGACTGTCCACGAGTTTAAGGAGAAAACATGAGCAAAAACGGCTTAAAACCTTTTTCTTACTGCGTCGAAAATGTCTTTCCATTTCAGCGCTAGGAGTCATGTCGCCCGCCCGGGTGTATTTGTTACTGTTTGCTTTAAAAGTGGAGGATTGGTTTTCTGTCTGAGCGTTTGCTCTGGAGCAGACGATGGGGCAGACAGAGCTCTAGACAAGTATGTGTTAAGTTTACACTGCAGTCTGAGCGCTGCATGTTGATTTGTGTCTCCGCGTGTGCATAAGTGCCTTCTCTCCAGCAATGTAGTGCTGATTCAGTGTTGTGTCTCTCCATTCCCACTTAATTCCTGCTATCCTCATTGAATGTTCTGCTTTTCAAGCCTCCAGGCAACCCTCCCGCTCGGCCTCTTCCTCCCTGCGCACAAACTCACCCTCCCTCCCACACGCATACTCAGCAGCATCTTGTTTGACTGAAACCCGCTGCTAAATCTAACGGTGGCTGCTCATGTGGAACCCCTGAAGCTACAAAACATGAATAATGTATCGGCAAGAAGAGTTTTTATTCATGTAGTTTTTGCTCTTCATATCAAGTCGCATGTCCACACATACAGCAGCCAAGTAGTCAAACAGTGCAACACAGCCTCTTGTTTCTCTCTCTCTCTCTCTCTCTCTCTCTCTCTCTGCACAGCCACCAGCAGCCCCTGAATCCACCAGTATTTCCACTAAGCAGCAAAAGAGGCATCTGAGTTACTGCACTCTCTCTGACACGGGGGAAATTTAATTTGAGCTTCGTCCAGGATCAGAGAGTGACCTTAAAGGGCTTAATTTGGGCGAGTGCCTAGTGAATCTACTGCGTTCATGCGGTCTGGGGAGCAAAGGAGATTCATTATTCAATAAATTGCCTTTAATGTGAAGTGTGAAGTGAGACCGAAGGAGCATCAAAGCCGGCGGCGGCATCTCTGGAAGCTGATAAGCTTTTGAAAAGACAACACAAGGGAGGTTTTTGGGGGTATTGGAACAGACGGATCACAATCTTCAAGGCCAATAGTCCACTCTTCTATGACAGTTAGCAGGGTACATCGCCGCCGCCGCCATCCCTCTCCCCTGCTCCGTCTGTGTCACTGATGCAGAAAGCGCTGCAGGTGTGTGTTTGATGTGTGCCTCATCTGAATTCACACAAAACCCAGCGTTCTGCCAGCTTCCTCCAAATAGTGCCGAGTCGCTACGGCGTGAAGCAATTATAGAACAGCTTTATTTTTCTGATTTGCTTCCCCGTTTTCTCCACTTAGCTCGCTCGCCTTTTTCTGACCTCGAGCCACGAGGAGGGGCCAACCTGCTACTGAATCCTACCCACCAGTTTTTTTCTTTTTTTGAAAGACCTTGATCTTAATTGATCTAAAATGTCACTTGGAGGGTAGGGAAGAGTCAACAGTTTAAAAAACAGCTATTCACTGTGAGGGTAGACGAGGTGTTGACATTTAAAGCAGCAAACACGGAGGGGACGATACACTAGCCGGTGGTCCCTGAGCTCATTAAATATGTACAATGCAACTTTTTGACCGATGTTTATCACTTTCTCTCTTTCTTTTTCATGTTTTTCGTCGTGCTCACAGATACTTGTTGTGTGTTCATTGGATTATGATACACTGCCCCCAGTGACTTCAGGTGGTACTGCACCTTTTTGTCCGAATCTGAAAACTCTCAGAAAAGAAACGTAAAAATCTGATTAAATAAGTACATTGAATAAACAGAAGGACTGAGGCCTCTATTGTCATTTTGAAGATCATCAGTCAGGAGAGCACATGTTTATAATATCTTTTTTCATGAATTTGATGAATTTGAAAGACGCGTCCTTTTGGTTTATAGCTCTTGTGTCGTCGTGTTTCCACTACTGGCTAATTTCACTTTAACCCTTGAGCGCACTCACACCATACCTTGTATTGACATAAAAGAAACTGCTGTGTCTAAACAGACACTCCTCAAACACATTCTATTGTGCTTCAATCTGCCGTGACGTGTCTTTTCCCTCCCCTACGCTGCTTTCTCGTGTGACATACACAGACCAAAAGAGGTTTTATGGGTTTTTTGTACAGTATTGTAATAATAATAATAATAATAATAATACAATTCATTTATAACGCACTTTACATTTGGATCAAATTTTAAAGTGCTAAAACCTTTACAGACGGCTCTGTGCTGTTGTGATCAGAATCAATGTTCTGGGCATGTTTACCGTTAACAATCCACATCACGATTACAAAGACGCACAATCATCTTCAATACATGCTAGCAGCTCCACAGAAAGAAGCCCACGCAACCTTTCATTTGAAGACTTTACCAGTGTGTCTTTATCTTTTCTTCTCTCGACGGAACTAAACAAAGCGCCTTCATAGACTTTCTGCTTACGTATATATCATTTATACTTTACTAATTTTCTTGTGGGTCATAACATCCACCACATCTATTATTCTTCCTGACAAGAACAGGGTGGTGCTAGCTAAAGAGTTTTTTCCAACGTTGTAACATACGCGTCATTCAAATTAAGCGGGGACACCTGTCTTCACGGTAAAATGCATTTCCTTGGTATCAAATAGCATTAGATTACATATAAATTATATATACGGTTACATGGGTATCACTGAAATTCCAAGCATGGCTAGATGCTCCAAGTCAGCGAATACAGCAGAAGAGCTGTGTCACATGTTACCCTGTCATTAATATGCATTTTGTCTCATCACTGTCAGTCAATACAGAATGGAAACATACAATTTTAATAAAATATCAATATCCTGCCATCATAGGCTCCTGCAGAGCCATGAAAGCATTAGTTTAGCCATCTAAGCTAATCAGATTGCAAAGGCGGGATTAGCCTCAGCTAGTCCAGTTATCCCATAATCACTTCAAAGCTGTCGACACTTGCTGTCATCTCCAGTGGCTCCATCACATCTTGTAAACTCAAGGTGCACAGACACTACAGGACACCCTTACTGCTATGCATATATTACACGGCACCCTCAGAACTCCTTTATGGTGCGAGCCTCCAACTTCCTGGTGTCACGTTGAGCACGTTGTCATTTGATGGCGTCCTCTCCGAGAGTCTGCTCTTGTCTAAGAAAATGTGTCATGTATTTGGATTTCCAGCTCATACGGAGTCTACAGCAATAATAAAACTCCCTTCAGAAGCACATCGGTTCAGAAGCACCTCGGATAAAAGACGTTTCACTGTTATTATATTTAATAGCAAGGTTTTCACTTAATTACCACTTGACCTGCTGAATCCACTTCCTACTTCTCGCCACATCCTGCTCAGACCCTGACGTCTGTCCTCCTGGGCTCAGCGGTGTGTGGTAGCCGCGCCGACTTGTTAATGATTGTCAGATAACATTACCCAACATAACCTCGCCAAGGCCATGTGTGTCAGGCTGTCACTCCGTATCAGTGTACCGCACGCATGGATGCACACGTGCATACACTAAATAAACATGGGATGGGGGGGCTGGAAATCAGGGCTGAGAATGACTAAGCCTGCTGGTGAAAAAAGAGACTGCCCCCCATGACTGTTTGAAAGGGGCATTGGGTGTAGAATCGCCCGGTGAGGGCACTGGGCGATTCCACGCCTCTCCAGTCACATTGACATTTCTCATTCCTTCATGGTAATTCATAGCATTTACTGACGTAACGATTCGTAAGTCTTTGACGCAATACGTCAGGCTACTTTCAGCGAATATGCACAAATCACTTGCAGTGGTTGTGTTTACGTACTGAGCCATGTGTGTCCGAATGATTTTTATTAGATGGGGGAGACTGTCTGTTTGTTATGATATAGCAATGTCATCCCCAGCTGCTTTGAACATCTCCGTTCATCAGAGAGCGCTTCACTTGTTAGCATGTTAGCGTGTTTTCTTTTGCGAGGAGGTTTCATCACGGCAAACAAGCTACTGCCTCCGAGTCAAATGGCATCTGCATATATAATGTGAATGGATTAATTAATAGCCAATGGATGGCAGGAGCATGTCGACCATTTATGAATCAATACAGCAATTATTATATCAATAGTTGCTCAGAGCATGACAGGGCAATTTTCAATTTCAATTCGATTTTAAAATGTTTCTCACTCAGACCAAATCAAAATTGCTAATCCTCCTACTTTTTTCGGATGATGTTAGAGCGTTAAGGCTATGGCGGTTCACTTTGCAGCAGCATCATGGCGAAATAATCGTGGCGAATGATCTTCTGGAGAAATCTACCATATGTCATGTTCCAGTAAATCCAATCATTCAGTTTGTTCAACTCCTTTGAATTATAAGAACCAACTATTTCAATACATGCAGTGCAAGTTCTTCATCATTAGTGCGGGGTGACATGAAGCATTTGGCGTCATTG
This sequence comes from Lophius americanus, assembly GCA_037951165.1. Lineage (NCBI taxonomy): Eukaryota > Metazoa > Chordata > Actinopteri > Lophiiformes > Lophiidae > Lophius > Lophius americanus. Next base: position 733,720 of record JBBDHG010000407.1, read on the forward strand.
TCAAACAGTGATGTCATCTAGTCCACAAAACACATTCATGAGTGTTCAGCAGTTTCTTATGTTTTGTTTGTAAAGAAAGCTCTACCAGCAGGGCTCAAGGAATTCTCTCAAAACTTGTCATGGCTGATGAAAGCCTTTCTGAACATTTGCTCCGCAGCGACGGTAGTAACAGAGGTGAAACGTGTTAACACTAACCAAGTCCTTACCAACAACATTTTATACGTGTGTCCTGCAGCTGAACTTAAAAGCGGATTGTCGCTGTTGGCAGCTAACCCACAGAAGGAGAAAATCAACTTACAAACCGACTAACTTAGATGCCAATAGAATTTATTGCAATGTTTGGGTGCGAGACCTTCATCAGTGCTAGCCCTACCTGGCGATTTTGTGAACATCCGATTACTATCCCAACCTGAAAAACCCTTCCATTTTATTCTCCAACGTTGCGACAACCTGCTCCGATTAAGCCCTGCCAATCAAAAGCATTTTCTGACGAAGACCAACAGAATGTTCCAGTTAACTAGTTGCCACCATTCTTTGTTGTCCTCCACCATTTTTCGTGCATATTTCATGGCAACATCCTGTATGACAACAGATATTCCACCTAAAAATATCGCTTGATGAGATCATGTCATGGCAGTTGCACGTCTTTTCCATTCCCTTTTTAGCGGCGGTTCAAGTCCCGCCCCGCAGCTGCATGTCTGGCTTTACATTAATGCATTCGCATTGGTGGGATGTGTGAACTGAATGGTCTTTTCAAACAATAGGTGTTGTGACTGCTGGCAGAAAAGGGAGCCAGTTTAAATCAGAGACTCGAGAGGGGAAATGCCAAAGGAGAAGTCGCTGACGTTCTTATTTTCATATACATATATAAACAAACTACTTACTGTTTGGCACACTTTGTCACGCAAATCCGGTGGTATAAAAGAAACAATGCCGTCGCAGATTCATTCCTGATGATCGCTTTCACGGAAGCCCTTTGTCTGCAGCTGTAGTTCTTTATGCATCACTGGAGACGATGCAGAATTCATTTTAATGAATGCTACAGGACATTTGTTTCCACTTGTTTAAAGTATTATTGAGGGAAGTCATATCATCTTCTTTAAGACACACTGAAGATACAAAGTTTTGTGAAGGACCTCACTATGGAGCATATTCATTTAGTGCATGGCCCACTCAGGAGGGAGAGCTCGTATCGTATATGGCTGTGCTAGAGGTCGCAAGTCATGCAGAGGTAAGGATTCTGTCAAATTATTGTAATTTATAATGTATCTTTCCTGTTTGTTCACTAACTGACATAAGACTATGGAAGGTACATATCCAGAGGGACCTTAGGCCACATTTCACACATTTAATAGCCCATTGGGCAATAGCAACCACTGAATGCTAACATAATACAGCTGCTAATGTTAGCATTTGACCACCTGGGAAAAAGTGTGCAATAATTCTGAAATATCAATGCATATATGTACAACCCATTTATTTCTATCCCAACCTTCGAAGGTTGGTTCTATCCCAACCTTTGCAGTCTACATGTAAGAGTCCTTGAGCAAGACCCTGAACCTCAGTATGGTCCCCAGGTTTGTCACAGGGGCTGTCCACTGCTCCCAAGTGCAGTATTTGATCTGTATCACCTGTATGTACCTGTACGTCATTAGTGTTAGAAGACATAGTGAAAAAGACAATTTGTCAACATACATCCCTACTTAAGGCTAAAGAACAAACTGAAATGTATCTGGATTAGCCGTAGGACCATATGGACCTTGAGTTCAGTGGAAGGACAACATGACCTGATGTTTTGAAGCCAATATTCCTGTCCTGTTACGTGATGTCAACCAAAATAGATAGCCAATGAAAACTCAGTGCAGTGGAGTACCCCATATAGCCGTTAATTCGTTCCATGGTGCATGACTATATAGAAAACTGACGTTATAGCAACTGAACGACCTATGTAGAAACCTTAAATGGTTCCTGACAATCCCCAAAAAACCCAAATAACCAAATTCAAACTGCCAGAAAAAAATGGAAAACTGAAATCTGAGACCTCTAAACACTATCTCAATAAATTATAAAGTAAAAAAATAATGAAATCAACCTCAGTATGGTCCGAAATGTTGCTTGTTGTTATGGTGCAGGAAAGGATGCGGGGGTTGTATTACTGGAGAGAGGTGAACGGACCTCAGATGGGTAACTGGCAGGTCATTACCGGTACAAGACAGACGGGAACAGACTGTCCTCAGTGCGCCCTGAGAGAGTTGCGTCGCCAGGGCCTGGAGTGTCCGGGTAATTTAGCCATTTTGACATGACACCTGCACAATTATAGTGGCGCTTGTGTATCTTTTGTGCGACTCCTTTGAGAGAAACTTTACTTTTCCTATGATAAGGTCTTCGTGTTTCCTATATTGTAATTACAATAGATATGTTTTCCTTTATCCCTAATTGGTTTTTGGTGTGTTCAGTTGTATCCAGTGTGCTTTACCGATTATGTTCCACAACAATGTAACAAAACATTAGATTACACTACAGACTTAATTGAATCAAATGCATTCTATTTAAAGGCTTAAAAGTCAATATTTCATTCTTACGTTTTCTATCTTATTAGATAATGTTATCAAGGACTAACGCTAGCCAGGAAGTAGAAGGATACTGATGTTAGCTCTTTCAAATGATGGCTAAAGGAGTTGTGGAAGGTTTCATCAGTTGTGTTGGGCCGATGATGTCCCTCCATATTCTCACTATCCATTATTTTCTTAGAAGTTGGTCACTTGGGAAAAGGCAATTGACTTTTCAGATTCCAAATGTTCGACAAATTACCTAGGCACAAAATATGAGCTTCTTAACCTGAGCGTGACGCTATAAAAGAATGGCAGCCATATGAATATGGCCCATTTATTGCATCTGGTCGATTAAGTCATGCCTTGCACATTTGAGTGTACCGTCTGAAAACATCCAGGCACTTGTTAGTTTAATTTCAGAGCATGCTACTGGTGGACTGGTCCAAATGATCGTCTTCCACTCTTGCGTCCAATCAACCTCTTTCCATCTTTAAATGGAGGTAGACTTTTTGGACACACTTGCTTAAGGCTCAGTCATATAATGGAAGGGCAATGTGCGTCAGATTGTCTCTGATGGTCCTACTGCAACCTGGCGGAAGAACAATTGTGGCAGTAATTTAGCACATGGGTGCTTCCTCTGCAGGGGTTATTGTATCCGTCACGCTCGGATGCAACCACGCCGACCCCTGCTTGTGTTTTCAGGCCCACTGGCTCCTCTTTAAACTCGATGGCCTCCAACAACGGACTACATGCGAGAGACGCCAGACAGAATTGGGAGGCAAACGTGGAGATTAGGAGCGGCAGAAAATGAGTTAATGCTAGAACCACCAGCGCACAAAACTAAACGAAATGGATCAATGAGCTGGGTATTGCCAAAAGGATGGTTAATCATCTGCAACTTTAATATGTACAGACATGTTTTTTAGAGGAATCAACATGTTGAAGTTTGGACGTTGAAGTGAGTCGAAAAAAGGGCAAATAAGTGTTTTGAAGTGTAGTGTTGGGGAAAACGACCAAGAAAAGGGCTGGAGATGGAGGCCAGACCACAGGAGGCCTCCGTGTGGAACATAAACAGAGACCATGTGTGTTACTGAACCCAGCCAGACCACAGAGACCAAAACACAGGAACAGGGCAGGCTCTGTGTGTGTCCGTAAATATATATGTGTATGTATGCATGTGTGACAGTGTTTGTTTAAAACCACAACATAGAAAAGGCAAACATCTCTTTCAGCCAGTGTGGTCAGCACTAACCCTCAGCTTCACCCAGACCTCATTTAAAATGATGTTTTCTGTCTCTGGGGGTGTTTTCTGACTTTAACTAATCACCTCTGCTCTGCCAGTAGTAATTAAGGATTTCTCAGTGGATGTACAGGCCATGACGATCGAGCGGCGTAGTGAGGTAGCGAAGAGCAGCGTCTCCCCGAACAACGATGTATATTCACAAATGGGACGAGATATTTGTGGAGGCCATAAGATACACTTGTGCCAAGAATGCTGTTGGCTGTAATTATTATTGCAAATGGATTATATACCATTAAATGTCACCCAAGAATCAAAGTCCTATGATGTAATAGACGGATCAGTCCATTGTAACCACTGATAGGTGGAATAGTTTTCTCAGTACAGTGGTACCTTTCAGAAGATTGGCTATATTAGGCCCCATTTGAACATTTTTTTGTTGGAGGTCATGTGTTGTATTGGACCCACCATAAGAGGTCTATGGGACGACAACAAGTGTTGACCCCGAGAGAGGTTCAAGGGAGTTAAAGGCTCATTGATGCGAGCAGGTAGCTAATCTGATCTAACAGAAGTAGCACAAACACCTGCAACTGTTCTTGGAGGTCCTGATAGAAGGCTGTCAGAACAAACAGTTCCCACACTGACCCTCGTCTAAGGGTCAGTGTCCTCCTGTGCATCAACACTGGACCGTGGAGCACATGAGAGAGAGGTTGGCCTGACCTTATTAATCTTGTTCTTATACATACTATTAACTCTCTGCATTTGACTCATCCCTGAGGGAGTAGTGGGGTTTCAGGGTCTTGTTCAAGTACCCCACAGCGTGCAGCAGGGAACCAACCCCAATCTCCCAACTGGGGATGTCTGCTCTACTCACTGAGCTAATGTTGCCCCAAATTAACTTTGACTTGATTAGAAAAACCCGCTTTGAGTAGCTCTCTTTGAGTTCAGGAAACAAGACAAGGCTTTATTGAATCAGTGTTAAGAAAGCAGACACGCAGGGCTGGAAGGAGAGTTTGCAAACACCAAAGAAATCAGACGCTGATGATGATGTTTTTTGTGCACCTTTTCCTTTCTTTTTTTTTTCTTTGCAACCACATTGAGGCAATTAGCAAATGAAGTTATGTCTCTGTTGAGCTTACATCCCCTCACTTGCCCACTCTTTCTTTTCATCTTACTCATTTCCAGACAAGTCAGGAAGTGGGCTACAATATTCATAAATAAATCAACATTAAACATCATTACCACATCAAAACAAAGTTTCCATCTGATGACGGCAGACAGAGGCAGAGATTGCTTCCAGTCTGAGTTACTGCTGCTCAAGTTTGACACATTCAGAAACATTTACACTGCAGAATCCACTTTAATCGTTATTGCACCGTTGCAGATCCCTCGTGAGCAACAGCAACCGTGACCCGGGAACTAAAAATGAAATGTGTCAGGAAAAAGTGTCAGAAATTGGGGAGCCGGTTGTCGACATTCCCCGACGGAAACATTAAAGCGGTTGTGGATGTGCTCTGCCTTTTTAATAATTTTCACAGAAATAAACGGGGTGTTACCGAGGAGATCGCTTCATGATGAGAATTCCAAGCAGTAGGTAATGTTAGAATCACCCAAGAACGCAACTCCCCATTCCAAAGTAGACGAAAAGACGCTGGAAGTAAGAGGTACTTGTGTGAAACGAACTTTTAAAACGGTTTGTGTAGCAGCTCTCGTAGAAGTTACGCAGCTGCTTTCGAATACGAACAAGGATAAAAACAGGGTTAGAAAAATGAATGGCAAATAAACGTTGTTTGAGGCTAAAACGTAAGTCTCTCGATGCCTACGTCTCATTCATAGAGATGGACTCGACCAGGTTGAACCCTGCCTCTATATCCAATGTCAGCTGGTATAGGTTCTGGCCCTCAGCATCCCCGAACAGGATAAGTGGTTTCTGAAGATGATGAAAGAATGAATAAAGGTTAAACAACCAAACTCACTTAATAATAACATCTGGAATAAGATGAAATATTTATTGCATAGCAGGATCGAAAATAAAGCCTTTTGGAATAATAATTACTACTTTATACTACTACTACTCTATAAATAGATTATATAGAATGAACAAAACCAGCTAGCTAAAGGCCTTGGGGCAGGGAATATCGGAATACTTTATTTATTCTACATTTACTGAGGTTTATTGCCAGATATCTTACAGTTATGATCCGTGATGTCATTGACAGAAATCGACATCCTTTACACTCTGAACTGCTTAAGGGAACTTCCAATAATCCTGGTCCATTTTTAACTTAATAGCAAAATAAGCCTGTTCAGTTTTAAGTTAATGGAGGATTTATTTTCTCACACGGATCGTAACTGAAGAGCAAATAAATATTCACAAAGCCTCATTTTGATGTGCGACATATACCGATTCTACTCAGACAGGAAAAACCTACATTAAGTCTATAATGTGATAAATATAATAATGGACACATCACATATTCCTTACCTGCCATAATCTGCTCATTTTCACGCTCGTATCCATTCTTCAACGCTGTTGAATTTATCTGTGGGGGGAAAGGCATGGAGAATGGAGCTGGGGGAAAATTTAGCTCACTGGAAAGCCAAGGTGCTGTGATTACTAAGTGTTTCAAAGGAGGTCCGCCGAGAAAGGAAATGAAGGGTGTGGAGGGAGGGTAGGATGGCGGGACTGGCGAGCCAGAGTGGATCAGGCTGGGTGAGACGGGTCCTGTCTCAGGGAGAGCGCTGACCCTATCCCCAAGCTCAAGCTTTCTCATATTGATTAGTTATGCCATGTCAGCGCCATTGTTGGTCGCTTGTCTGCGAATCTATCTCCTTCCGTCTGTGCGACAGCCCCCAGAGAGACTAAAGCCTAGTCTTAGCCCCTTCGCATCCCCTTTGTCTGTCATTTACAAAAGCTTTGTAGCCAAGAAAGAAATGACTGGTCTGGCCGCTGAAAGAAAGGACTTGAAAAATGGGAATATGTACTAGCCCCCCTTTGTGTTCCTCTTCTTCACTCACACAATCTCTTTTTGCCTTTGTATCCGCCTCGCTTTTCCCAGTTCCCAACCCTTTTTCCGTTTTTTTTTTTGCCAGCCCGTCACTCACTGTGCTGGAAAATCCTACTTTCTCTTGAGTCAAGGATCAAAGCTCAGAGCTCAGCCTTCGCCGTCGTATGAAAAGTCACATTCCTGGGCTTAAGGCTGATCCGCGAGGACCTGCCCTCAGTGCCTGCTGAAAAGTGCTGCTGTTGCAGCTGTTTGTCCAGGAGAAAACACGCCTTGCACTTTGACTTTCCCTTTCGGTCTCTACATCCCCCTTTCAGGTTTTCCACATAAATCATGAGTCATGCAGGCCCACCTCAGCGGCTTCAAGTGAACGCAGAACCTCGATTGTGTGTGTGCGTGCGTGCATGCGTGTGTCAGCCTGGCGAGGGATTACTCCCCATAGGATCACACATGGGGAGGGTGGGCATAAACTGACCTTACCTTGACCTCTTTGGCAAGGGAGGGCGAGGAACTTGGTGGCCTTTAAAAGTAGTGAAATGGAGGACGAGCCAGTGGAATATCTCAGTTAGGAGTGATCTAATGGGAAGAATGATGAATATAGAACGTTTGTTGTGATCCACCAGGGATTGAATGACTCCTCTTTTCTTGTTCCAGGGTCTCTGTTAAGTCCAAAGCGGATGACATTTATCAAAGGGATGACAGCTGGGCTTAGGATTCCAAGGTTGAAAACAAGAAATGGGAATAAAGAGTGAGAGGAAAGAGTAGAACTCGCATCTCAGTAAGGGATCCAGCAAGTTTTTCACATCTGCTTTTGCAATATGAATGCCTCATTGATGAATCCTGTTGAGGGCTTGAGCTGCCTGGGGCAGTTTCAGAACCTCCAAGGAACCCTGTTTTTTGAAAGTCTGAGCAATGGACTGCAGAAAGCCTTTTTTTTTTCCTTTTTTCTAAATTGCGCACATTTTCACTTCTCTCTTTTGGACCCTTTTTAATTTCCTGATAACTGGCAGAGTTACTATCACAATGCCGAGTGAGTTTCGAAGAAAAGTTTCACTTCTGTTCCATCAGATCAGCTGAAAAGAATAAATGCTATACCTGAATACGAAACTTGGCTCTAGGGGAAATGGTAAATGGACCGTATTTGTATATAGCGCTTTTTTTAGTCTGCTGCTTTTCAAAACAAGCCGGCATTCACTAATTTGTGCAGACCTTCACGCAGTGATGACTGAGGCTGCCATGCAAGGCGCCACCTGCTCGTTCAGAGTGTTAACCATTCACGGCATCATTCACGCACACATGGAACAGCCATTGGGAGCAGCTTGGTGCTCAGTATCATGCTCAAGGGTACTTTGTCATGTAGACCGGAGGGGCCGGGGATCGAACCAGTGGCCTTCAGATAAGTGACATTGAGCCACTGTCACCACATGCTCCCCCTCCTCCATGTAAGTCATATTTCTGCTCTTTCAGCCGACAAAAACACGCACAAACTTCTTAATATCATGCATCACAAACTGTGTGGAATGATAATAATTGAGTGGGGGGGGCCAAATAGGTTTTGGATGATCAGAGAGGGTATGAAAGGAGTATGAAATCCATAAATAGAACTCACTGGGTTTCAATTTTCAAAGGCATATCTCTGTGTTTCCGTGGCCTTTATCCTTTCAAAGCTCCATTTCAAAAATCAATTTGTTAAATGGTTATCAGGTTCAGTAATCGATTGGACGGGAAGCAGCCGTGGGCTCGCTATAATGCAGTCAGTGGCTTCCATGATGCTCAGGGTGGTAGGTGAGGAATCCTCATGGCACCTCCATGTGTGTGCGTGTATAGTTTATACCACCTTGGTGACTGACTGTCCTATTTGCCTGGTACCATCCTTTAGAATGAAACGCTTTAAGTTGCCTAGCCTCTTCAGCCGCAGGCAAATATCTCCTTTGCTCTCTGCTTTTAATCCTTTTTTCTCCTGAAATAGACGTGGACAAAACAGACTGCTTGCTTTCTGCATGAGTCGGAGATGAAGCGATAGAAGAGAGGTGAAGAGGAGGATGGAGGGAGGGAGGCTGAGAAAAGAAACGGGAGGAATATGCTAGAAAGGAAGAGCGAGAAGAGCAAGACTAGCATAACAGAACAAATCTGACTCATCACAATCCGCTCAATATCCCCAACAATTGCCTGTGAAGCCCATCAGACTGAGACCTTTACTGCGTTCAAAGAGAAAAAAAACCCTCAATATTCTCCGCTCTCCATCAAGGTAGAGTTTATTATCCAATTACTGGCATATTGCTGGGGAGGGAGGAAGCAGCTAAACATATTTGCCATTCAATTCAGTAATAGCCCAGCCAATCTCTTCTCATTACGCTCCATGCCGGCAGCGTGGTCGCTCAGTGTGGCCAGATCTTGTTATAGATGCCGGAAAACTGATTCGCATTTGACCGGCCTTGGAGATTTTGGTGCAGCGGAAATCCTGCAGTCCACCGGTTGTCGGCGCGTATTTTGACGATTCCATAGTCATTCGTCCTTTTTTTTGAAAAAAAAAATCTTAATTCACGTGGAGTCGGAGAGGACTTCCTCGTGAACGGATGCCGAGACGCTGCATGATAGTCGACAAAGTGATAACACCACCATTACTTGTTAGGATTATTCATTAGCTTCACAAACTCTCAGGTTTATTCTGTTTGATTATAGTTAGTCATAGTAGAAGTAGGAGCCTCCGTCTAGAGTTCGACAGTGACAACGTGCAAAAATACCCCGCCAAGATGGACAGATGGACCTACTGTCAGATAATCAAATCAGAAAAATTCAGCATAGAGTTGGAAATGTTTTGAAATAATGCCGGTTGAAGAGAGGAGGAAGGTTTCCATGACGCTACAGCATCAATCCCGTTTGGGTTCTTCAACCTGTGAAATAACCAAAGTTTGCGAGAACCTTATTGCTAGCTTGAAGGCGAATCAGTCATTGTTAATTCCACATGTCAATCACGGAAACAAGAGGGTGAATTCCTGACTCCGCCAATTAAAACCGAGCGCGCCTTAAAGGCAGCGCATTTCTTTTGAGTCAGAGAGGCGTCATGGACATTAATGGCGGCGGGGCTTTCTGCACATGGAGCCGCGGCACGGCTCACCTTTTCGCGCCGCTGCTGGAAGTGTTCAGGTTTACTCCGACTGAATAAATCAACTGGGAATTAGCCTGCCAAAATTCTAAATGGCAAAGGATGAAGGCAGCTTATATAGTCAAAGACCCAAAGAAGGATTTTTTTATTTTTCTTTCCCGCGCCGACTGAACCCTCGGTGGATCGTTTATCTACCCGCCCCTCGCGTTTATCTCAAAGTGTGAATGTGTAGGTATTAGTGCATCATTTCCCCCCCCGCATATGTTCATCCTCCCTGAATTAAAGCGTGAATGTGAAGGTGTGTGGGTGTGGGTGGGTGGGTGGGTACGTGCGGGTGCCGGGGCGACCGGGCCATATGGTACGCATAGCAGACAAATCCGTTCCAGCAGCTCCTGACAAACAACAGAAAGTGAACAGGTCTATCTTCGGGGACGTAGCCGGAGAGCATTCCCACGGAGCCTCATTAGGGACTGTGGCAGCGAGGAAGAGGCGGCAGTGGCAGGTGGCGGTGGAGGAAGGCTAGAACAGGATGTATAGGTATCTGGTGGTGGGAGAACAGAGACGGAGGAAAACGGATCCCATGGGAAAATCATGGGATGGTCATCCACGGATACTTTCTGCCGCAGTGAGAGGCGTTTGGGTTTTGTTGGTCAACGGGGAGAAAAGGGTAACAGGAGCCACGCTTTTCTTTTCTCACACTTTTAACTGGCTTTCTCCTCTCGCATCCCATGAATTGTCTGCTTTTACCTCCTTTTATTAAACATCCCAGCATCATCCATCTTCTCGTCCTCTCGCTTTAACCACCTCATATCCTCACTGCCCTCCGCCCCGGGTTTTGTGTTTTGGCGCCATGCGATTTGATTGCTTATGTTTTGCCACAGCGGGATATTCCCTGACGCCCGCACTCAACAACTACATCTCACAGCATCTCACAAATGACAGGCCGCTGCTTCCTAATGGGGTAGAGGAGATCAAACGCCTCCAAACATGGATGCTTGGCTGTCGGGGGAAAACCAGAGGGAGTTGACGGGGGAGGCAGTTAGGAAGCTGGTGGTGCATTCAGGGGCTCCGTGCTGTTAATTGACAAACGCAGTTGAGTGTTGATTAATGCAGAAAACATGCAGCGTCGGTGAAAGTGTGTGAATATTATATGTTTGGGTTCTTTGTGATATAATTTGAGGTACTTTGATGGTTAGATTCCTGCTAAGTTGGCATGAGGTGACTCGGGGCTCTTCAGGCGTACAGGTAAATACACGTTTCACCCGGCACTCTGAAGGGGTCTGATGTGTCAAATTTGTGCCTACATGTCCTAACTGCTACCCGAGACTAAGGCGGCGTTCACACAACTAACTGTAAGATTAGAGATGCACTGATTAGGATTTTCTTGGGTGATCAAAGATTTTTATAAAGGTCGACCGGCCGATACTGATTTTGACGGATTTGGGTTTTTTCTCCCCCTTTAAACTTTCAGAACTTGAACTTTGAGTAGGGCATTTTAAGGATTGCAGTGGGAGTAAGGTGGGTCGGCATTGTGTATGTATGCTGACCTTTTGAAATCACGCTCCATCCTCCCCGCCGCGTGTTTCTTAGACTTCAGGGCTCTAGCTGCTCTGCTAACGTTAACCGCTCTGCTAATGTTAGCTTCTTGAAGCTTTGAATATTCCTCTGGATGATTTATTTTTATTTTTATTTTGAACGTTTTTCGGGGGTTGTTCCCCCACAGCTTATTTTTGGTGTCACCAATTGCGAGCTTCGTGTTTTCTTCATCCACGGTGAAAGATTTCCAAGCTGGTGAAATGTTTTAAGCCGTGGTAAAGTCATGATCAGAGAAAATCATCGCGCAGTTTCATGAGTTTGTGCCAAGGATATAATCATCACACCTGGAGTGGATCGAGATAAAGGGAAAGATCAATGGAATTTTCCTCTTCCTTAAACATTGCAGGCCTTTTAATATATGCATAAGCTACTGAAAGGACTTTCCTGAAACCTGGGGCGAAACAGGGTTACGTGCCAAAGAGGGAACTTTGTAGTAGGTCAGGATAAAAGGGTTAGGGTTCTGATGGCTTATGTAAATAATTGGAATTTAAAGTGTATTCTAATTAAATGGAACTGAAGGGCCTTGGCAAGATACGAGCTATTCTGAGTAGCTCACGTTATTAATGATTTATGAAGTGTTAACGAACCAGTTAGTGGAGTAATTACAAACTAGAAAAAAGCACTCAGAGAGCATAAACGTCCGCCGAAGCACAAAAGTACTCAGCGTAGACATTATTGTGATCAAAACCAATTAGATTGTTGTACGAAACAGTCACGCAGATTTCTCCATTAATGTCTGAGTAATGCCAGCCTCTAAATCTACTGAAAACTCAAAACAAACTCTCTTACTATCTCTCAAATCGGATTGTGTCCTGCGCCTCCCACTTCAGTGTCTCTGTTCAGCCCAATGAAGCCCATGAAATATAACAAAGATATACAACTTGCAACTGTCATTGTCTTGCGCAGGCGAAAAGATAATGTTTGGAGAAACGTAAGAATGCTTTACCTTCGGTTTAAAATCGTATTATTAACACCAAACCAAATGTTCATTTATATAAAGACATTTATAATGTTCAAAGACATTTGAACATTATAAATGTCTTTGAACATTAGAAGCACTGTTGCCAAATGGGTAACGTAATTATTTTACCTTATTTAAAAGTCACCAAAAGTTTAGCATCTCCAGGATATTCCAAAACCTACCTCTGGGTAAAAAAATGTATGCATTTAAAATGCTATATATCTGGTTTAAATCTGTCTATGGGTCCAGTTCCAAAAGTACGTTTCGCCACAATCTGACATCCCGCTCTAAACTGCTCAGTTGTTTTATTCAATTTATTTGAAATGCTGTGTGACATCATCAACTTTTTAATCCCCTTTATGACAACACCAAAACCTGCATCTGGGTTTATTTTCTTGCAAATCCAACCTGCGGTTCTCCCTTGATCCTGCTAACAAACACACCGGGGTGAAAACTTAACCTCTTTGAGGTCATCAGATATTTGTTCTGTTTAGTTCTTAAATTCTACATTCAGTGTTTCACAAAAAAGGGATTTTGTGCTCACTAATTGTTTTGTTTTCATTGGAAGACTTTCGACTGCTGGCGATTAGCAGTCATCCTTAGTCCTCATGGAATACCTGTAGTCTCAGTCTCAGCTTGGACCCTGTAACACGGAGGAACGTGCGGCGAATCCTTCATTCTTGATGTAACGAGAGACTCGCTGCTCTGCTGCTGCTGCTAACTATTCCTGCCAGACTCCAAACAGCATGAGGCCAGATGCCTTATATATGTGCTGTGTGTGTCTAAGTGTGTGTCTGGCTTTGAATAGTGGCTTGTGTGTGTGTGTGTGTGTGTGTGTGTGCTTGTTAATGTGTTTACTTTAAAAGTCCCAGCGGACTGAAAACGATTGCGGCGTGTCAGGGAGAGAAACCAACCACCCTTCTAGAACGTGGGGTGAAACTCTTATGCCCTGCAACCCATCACCCAATCCCAGCAACCACACACACACACACAGACACTTAGACACACACACATATGGACTAATCCTCCAGAGGAAAAGTGTCCAGTGAGGCGCGGTGGCGGGAAACATGTAGTCAGTCATCCTGGAAGGACACATCCTCCTCTCTGCTTCCTCCCCCTTCGGTCCGACTCTCTCTCTCTTTTTTTTCGTCGGCTAGAAATGTAAAAGAAAAATGTCACGGTTCAATCAGTTCAGCTGTTGACGCATTCTCCCCCCCCCCCCCCCCCCCCCCCCCCCGCAGTTGGCTCATGAGGAGTATGTAAGATAAACGACCCGGGCGATCACTTATTTGTCCGTAGAGCGAAGGAACTGGCGCAGTGCAAGAATGGAGCAGGCCTCCCGCTTGAACAGCTGAGTAGACCCGCTCGCACAGATGTGAGTGGAAGGTGTGAGGAGGACTTTCACGTCGAACAGCAGGTGATATTTCAGAGCCTCTGAAAACTTCAACGACTGAAAGCAGAAATGAGAACCGGCGCCATCGTGACTCATTTGGTGGGATATGTGGAACTGTGCTCCTAAAGAAGAAGTTAGAATATCCGGCGTCAGATCTGCGTTAGCATTAAAGAAGGTACCTGAGAATAATGCGCTGCTCGTTTTCCCAAAAGCACTTCCCTTTTCCTCAGAGTTTTGAGGCGATTTTGATGGTTTTACTTGCGTCGTTCCGATGTTGACCTCGTTCAGAAAAAAGCATCAATGCGTGACTTAACACATTTTTGCAGCAGAAAGTTTTGCAGGTTGCAGCCTTGGCTCCTTTAAAGGCAAAACAAATGTCTTAAAGAGGATTAAATTCTCTGGTGTCACTACTTAGCCAACACCAGGGCACTAATGCACTTTAATTTGAAGGATCTTCTGTTGTTGTTGACTTCAACTCCTTTAACCAGTTTCCTCACACAAGTCTCTATGTGAAACGGATCCGTCCCAGTGATAAACACATGCAGTATTTTCCGCCCGTTCAGCAGTTTCCCTCAGTTCTTAAGCACATTTTAGCATCCCTTAGCATGTTTTTGATTCCCTCTCACAGATGACATTTGTCTTCCTCTTAGTGGTGACAGGCAGCTACAGATATTGAACTTACCAATGAATGGATTTAATAAGGCCGAATTTTGAAAAACAGATATTTTTCATTTGGTCTCAGTCCCTCCAGGAGACACATTATTTAAGTCGATCCAGATTCATGGGGTTGGTTTGTGTACTTCCACACTATATCGGAACTGGGGTGGTGGGAGTTTCACTGCAGGTGTGGACGTAGAGACGATAAGTAACAGAACTCACTTGTTCACCGCTACTCAGGAGTGAAATGTTTCTGTTGCCTGCAGTGATTCATGTTGCACTAAGTTAGGTTGCATCTACTTTGTGATTTATTCACCCTGGAACACAGTTTGGTCAAATTTCAACGGCGTTTGATGCCTATTTTACTAATGCATCTGCGTATATTTATCCGCAGAGATGCTCGGAAACAAGTCCTTTAATGTCCTGCTCAGCTGTTTTGTTTTTCTCATTTTGAGTCACTATTCCTTATTTAAAAATGTGGGTTTATATTCTGACCGAGTAGCAGCATGTATGTGCTAAAAAGTAAGGGGCCAAAGATGGAGCCCTGGGGGACACCATAAGCCAAAGGGATCACAGAGGAAGAGGCGTTTACTACGGCTCCGTTCAGCTCAAAGCCAGCTAGCCCTGTTTCTTGGCCATTTTGTTTTTGACATTGTTTTGGCGAGATAAAGCTTTGGTTATCTTTTCGCCCGTGACTGAATTACGGATTGTTCTCAGAAGGACCTTTGAGAAAAAACGGAGTTTCGTCCGGCTTGACTTAATCCGGACGTCAATCGCGGTCTTACGGATCCGATTGTAAAAGCTCACATTCGTAGATGGAGCCGGATAGATGCCGACTCAGCAGAACAGCACACGCCATCAAATTAACACAATGATATAGAGGACGGGATTCTGATGATGATTTTATTCTTCAAACTTCATTTTATACTTGTTTTTGCGTCAATAATGTTGCATGTTGATTTATTCCACGTTGGTGACCTTTCGTAATCTTCTCGACTTTGTCATAGACCAGGAAGTTAGTTGACGGAACGTTTATCGTCATAGTTCTCACTAACAAAAGGAACAATCGCCTTAAACATAACCTTTAACCCGTTAATGTTTCTACATATGGAAACAGTCTCATAGATGCAAACAATATTACCTGTGACTGTACGAATCTCATCGATAATTTAGTTTCCATATAAACCCAACGAAGACTTTTTCAGAAATAATTCCTCCTTTTATCTTACCTTTTGATTTCACTAAAATAATCCAAATGTCTTTCAGTGAGAAATATGATCAAAAGAAAACTTTGATAGACACTCATTTCATTACTTGTTCATGTCACCTGTCAGCAAGGCGCCCGCACAAAATGAGATTTAAGACACCTTCACTCTAAAATAGGAAAATAAACAGGCAAAAAAGACGCCTTGGTGTTAATAATAAAAGAGTTTAAGTCACAAACACAGATGCTGGTGCTGCCACACGCCGCCGCGTGATCGCCGCTTATGACAACCAGGCTAAGAAAAGTATGGCAGGTATAAAAATTATAGATTAAAGAGTCGTAAATTTGGTGCCTGGGACCCGAGCAGTTAGAGACGCAGATGGCGGTTGGATGTAAGCGAGCGAGAAAAACAACCTCTTTCCTCATGAGCCAGCCTGTTTATCACATTTATCTTTCTATTCCCATCCATTATTATGACGGCGTGTATATCCACTGCGCGTGTGTGTGTGTGTGTGTGTGTGTGTGTAAACCTGTCCCAGCATCACTTTTTAGGTTGTTTGTTGTCATGCCTGTTGACAGCCAGCAGCGCTCAAACAGTCCAACGAGGGATCAACTCTGAACGGCCCTTTGATCTCCTCATGTTGGCCCTCTGAACTCCCTCCCTCGCTGTCGGCATCCATCTTTCCTTTCCCTCCATCTGTGGAGCCTCACCCTTTCATCACATCGATATTTTCCTGCGCTTTTCTAAAAATTTCCAAGTGCAGGACAGCGTGTTGTTTGTGTGTGTGTGCGTGTGTGTGTATGTGTGTATCAGGCCCGTATTGGTGCCGACAGGTAGTGTTGGCAAGTCCAAATGTGTTGTGGTACTCGGGTGTCTGATGCAGAGTCTGACAGCGCGGCGACTCTAGAGGCACCTTTGTGTGAGATTTTCCTCAAAGATAAACTTAAACACAGTTTGACGCCGTTTAGAAACTTTTTTTTCCTCCCTGCTTTATTCCTCGTCTTCGTCCCTGTGAGCCTCATTCCGCCTCCACAGCTTTTCACAAAGTGGTTTAGGAATGTCGCTTTGTTTGATGTAATTTTTTATTTATTCTATTTTATTTTTATTTTTTTAGACTCAACAATAAATAAAAAAAAAAGCCAACCTTTTATCCCCAAAAGGTCTGCAATATGATTTTTTTGTACATTGTGATTTACCCTAATAGGATGCAAGGATGCAAAATAAATTTCAGCATAAATTAAGCATAATTATGGCATAAATCTGTATCGTGCTGTAGGAGAACATAGACGGGGAGAAGATCCACGGTCAGGGAGCTCCTTGACCATCGAGCAGCAGGCGAGATCAGCCGCCATGTGACAGGAAATGTTAATTATTTTGTCAAGTTGACACTTTTAAGGCGTCTAAATAAGGCCTTGTGGCGGTGTAGCACGATCATCGCTCGTCTTCTCATCTTCTTCAACCTCATAAGTGACCGGTTTTCCTCCTAGAGCCACATCAAAGCTATTTGTAGCTTTTACTAATAGAAACCAAACATTTCCAACTAATCATCCTCAAAAATGCATCTGCAAAACAAAGCGGGGTCAAATTTTTGCCGTCTTCTGTCAGTAGATCCAAATTTTTTTCGCGAGTAAGCAAAAGACGGCGAAACGACACCTGCCGTTACCATAGTAACCACAAAAGTAGCAAAAAAATGAATTTATTGTCGGATCATTTATGGTACGTGTCTGAGAGATGGTACGAAGTGACTAAAACACTGCAATAAAAATATAAATGAAATGTGAATGTCTGGGCCGCCTCCCTGACGTCGACTCCCGTACTCCTCGTCTCGCCCCATTACCGCCGCGCCGCTTCACCTCTTAATGTTGGTATTCTCGCCTCAAATGGAGCGCTGGAACAAACCGCTAAAACGTAAAGGTTTTTATTACCCTAGTAAATTAAATCCGCTGCGCCTTAAGCATTTCAGCCCGTTTCCAGGCCCGTCTGTTCTTCCCTGCCCGCTCTCTGCCGGTACCGTTGTGTTCTGACCTTCTTTGAGTGCCTGTGTCTCACAGCGCCATTGTCAGTCTAATCCCAGCCGGCTGTTATTTGCGTGAGCATATAATGTAAATGTATGGCGTCCGTCTAGGCTAAACGTGACTTAATGCCGCCGAGAGCCGAGCCGCTTCTCTGCTTTTGATCTGCTGTGGGAACGACGGCGTTCTCAAGACACTCAAAGACCACACCGTCAACTTTGGGTACGCCTCCCCCCTCCTCCCTCCTCCCTCCTCCCTCCTCCCTCCTCGGGTCTCTTTCCGCTGAGACTTGCATCCTTTTTATCCGCCAGGTAGTGACAACCGGCCTCTCCTCGTTTCCTTCCAACTGCGTTCATATATTTTCTGGGATGTGACGCAGCTCCACTTAATGCCATGTCCCAGAGTCGGAGTGCGCCGGACCGCGGCGGCTAATGCCGCGTGGTCGACTGGTTTCCGGGACATAAGCAGACACTGACAGAGATCTATAATTTTCTCCCTCCCACTCTCATTTTTTGGAGACATCCTTCTCCGTTTTTTCGTTGCGTCGACAGAAACGGGAGCCAGGGGCGATGAGGGAATACCTTGTTGTTTATCCCCGCCTCTTTCAAAGCTGCTGTTGCCGTATTTATATATATTTATATATATATTTGCGTGTGTGCGCTGTATCCCAGAGCGGAACCCACTTCTCTGAGATGTTTTTTTCATCACAGTCCCATACGTTTCACTTGTATGCAGCCACATATTCACCATACTGTTATCTGTACTTGCTGAGTCAGGGGTTTTGGCTCGTCTTGGATGGATACACCCGAAGAAGAAGGGTCAGGAAGGGAAACTCTGTTCTCATTAATCGAATTAACTCCGTATTTGGCATCGCTGCACATTATTTTCAACAGCAAGCCGTCGGCATTTCATCTTAATATTAATCAGACACTTCAATTTGAATCAAACAGGGGACATACTAAGTTTCGTGAAGCTAATGTTAGCAGAGCGGCTAAAGTTAGCGATAGCGCAGTGACAGCCACAAGCTCTCTGTGTCCATGTACCTACGCTGTCAGTTATGGTTTTAGAACGTAAGGACAAAAGTAAGCTGCGTAGGAACAACCCCGCAAACGTTCCCAATAACAAACTTAATTAGACACTTCAAATTGAATCACCATGACGAACATGGGAAGTTTCAAGAAGCTAACGTTAGCAGAGTGGCTAAAGCTGACGAGAGCACAGTGACGGCTACGAGCTCTCTGTGTGTATGTTTGTGTGCTGTTACTTACGGTTTTACAATGTTAAAAAAGTTTTTTTTTAAAACGCGATCAGTCGCTCATACTTCTTAAAAATCGGTGATCGGCCCAGAAAAGTGCGATCAGTTTACCCCCGCTCAACTCCATGTATCTCTGCAGACATGCCAGGTTTAAAGGCCCAGTGTCGGTCAGATTACTTCAGCCATGCTGCAGAGTGTGTCTCCATCACGCCGCCTGGCTACACACAGATTAGTCACTCAGTTCCTCGCTGCGCCGCATTTATTTTTAAAACGCTTCCAAGTTCCCTTTACGTTGGCGGACCCAGCCCGGCCGCTCTCACCAGTGCCAAGCGGCTGAGGTTTGCACAGCCCAGATGATGTAATGACGCAGGTTTTTCCTGCATTCCTCCCTCGCAAGGCGACCTCATGGAAACGGGCTATGGAAGGGGAAAAAAAAACCCACACACACACACACACCGGCCCACTTCCAAGTTTCACATTAACACAGGCTGATGGGGTGATGATGTTATCTATGGCTACCAGATGAAGGCTGTAAATATCTGCTGCATGAGTAACGCACACACACACACACACACACACACACATATATATATATATATATATATATATATATATATATATATATATATATATATATATATATGTGTGTGTGTCTGTATGTATCTTGTGATGCTTATTTTTCATGATGCTTTTAGCGCTGGATGCACTTTATAAGTCGAGTGCTCTTCATCATTGTGTGCGGGTGTGTATGTGTGTGTGCGGGTGTGTTTGTATGTTTAGGTATATGTGTTTGTGTGTGTGTCTGTTCTGTGTATGTTTATGTATATGTGTGTGTGTGTGTGTGTTTGTGTTTCAGTATGTGTGTATGTGTTTATGGATATGTGTGTGTGCGTATGTGTTTGTCTTCATGTATGTGTGTTTGTGTTTTTATGTATGATGGTGTGTGCGTTTGCATGTTTATGTGTATGTGTGCGTGTTTGTGTGTGTGTGTGTTTGTGAGTTTATGTGTGTGACAGGGGAAGCCAACCCTCAGCTTGTGTGTTTATCTGTGAGCACATGAGCACAAAGCGTGACTCCATCCATAGGCCGCCACGCACGTGTTTCTGGCCGTAGTGGAGCGCCGGAGCATGATGGGGGCAGAGTTTACGTCTGCCTCTGAGGGCTGAGGTCATTTGATCAGAGGGGGAGCAGGTGGTCCTCGACTACTTTAGCCCAATCGCCCCTTCCCCTCCCTGCTACCAGACTCTGCCTCCGCTTTTGCAGTGGCAGAGGTCAAAGGTCGAGCCAGGAAAAGGCTGCTGGCTCAGAGCCAGAGACATTCCAGCATTCCTCCGCAGACTTAATCGGAGCCAGCGCCGCCTCTCCCTGGAGATCAATGGGCCGCTGTGTTATTTAAGCAACAAGGTGACCACAGGGGAGGAGAGCCTGCAGGGCGGTGTCACAACAGCCGCATCGCTTAGCTATCTGAGGGCTTAGACAAAGCAGCCATAACAGTATGACCACATGTCTGATATTATGTTGATCACCTTTGCGGTGCATCACCTTTGTGATGTTCTGTGTGTCCAGTTCTATCAGAACATGCATGAACTTTTTCAGCAGTTCGTCCTCCAGTAGCTCTTCTGTGGAAGGTACAACAAAGGCTAGCCTTGACACCCCATACATGAACTTTGGGTGGCCATGACCCTACATCAAGTTCGCCAGTTGTCCTTCATCAGACCACCGTGGCGAGTTTTAATCACTGCACACAAGTCCTGCAGGTCCGGAGATGCTCTGACCCAGTCGTCTAGCCATCATGATATGGATCTAACCCAGGTTTGTCATTTTAAGAAGACAGTCACTGTCATTCTGCCGTCAGCTCTAAGTGGTTATAATGTAATGGCATATCGGTGTACACAGCAGACACGACTTCTGCAGTGCTAAAAGTAGAAGGCGAGGAACCGAACATGTTTTCCGGGAGTTCACTTGTACTCTTGTTATGAGCTGTTCTGCTCATAAGGCTTCATACGTAAGTAGGCGAACAGTTCAAGCTCAGCTTTTTATGGTCATTGTGTTGTTTCAACCTTAAATCCTCCCTTCCGTTACTCCTTTTAGCCGTCGCTCCGGTCCTCCTCTCCGTCGGCAGCTGCTGCTGAAACTTTAATGCACACCGCTAAAGAGTTTTCCCTCGTTTCTTTCCACAAGAGAGATTTAACGGCCGTCCTAAGACAATGAAAACCCTAGCAGCTTTCACAAAGCAGCGGCATCGACCTCCAGAGAGACAAACACTTTTATGCCTCATTCCTCCTGATATCGTTTCCATCGTTTTGTACGACGGAGTCTGTCCGCAGCGTACATTTCACTGAATTAAATTTTAAGAACTTTATCCCAGCCACATCGCATTAATGAGAGCGCGGTTATGTAATTTCCAGGAACCCTAGAGCATTGTGGGAGAACGAGTGAGAGCAAGGTGTGTGAATTCTTGAGAGTAAGTGTGAGGAGGGGGGAGCTGAATGATTCATAAAGCCTTATGTTCTGTTTAAAGCAGCGGCGGCGTCGCCCCACGGTTTGTCTCCCAATGTGTTATTTTCTAATGGAGGATTGACAAACAGGTTTAGTCTAGTGGAATATGTGTTATATCCAATTCTCACTATTCCTGTTCCCTCTTATGGGATGCATGGACATGAAAATAACCTCGGCTCCACTTTTCTTGTGTATTTGTATCAGATTTTGGAAACACTATCTATGGAGGCTACATAGACGTGGTGTGGCAGACGCACTCATAATGTGTTATAATGCTTTATAATGCTTCACACACATAAACATGCGTAGAGATGTTCCATATGCTGAAGGCATTAAAACGCTTATTAAAAGCGTGTAATTAATGATTGATGGTTGTTTCTCCGCTTATCACAGTCAATGAGATTTGCTAGTATCTAAAGGTAAATAAAGAAACAAATTAGTGAAAACTTTCTTAGTTCTCCTGCTATAAACGCACAGAAAAGACATAAATGACATGACTTCTCTCTGCTCTTGTTGGCAGAATAATGTCATCAGTGGTTCATGTTAATTCATGAGACTTTCATTCCAAAGTCAGCCCCTCCATCATTAATGGAGACAATCTGAGGATTTCATGAAAAAGAATCTTGCATCAGTTTATAGGATGATTATTTTGACCTACAGCTGGAAACCACTCATTCCGATATATTCAGATTCTACAGTTACTAATTGGGGGAACTATTCATTAGGATAAGACAATCAGTTGTAAGACCTCGGGGAACCGGTGACACTGATGATGTTTGATTAATAGGACGATGAAAAATGGGAAGTGTCACATTTCTGTGCAGATACAGGAATGTGTGCATTGGTTCCTGTCCCTCTGGTTGTGTTTCTGCTGGCTGCAGCCCCGCCCCCTTAATATTTGCTCTCTTTATTTATGTCTGATGAGCAAGAAGGTAAATTATTAGCAACAGAAGTTCGAATTATGGTCAAATATCAATCTATGTATTTGACTCTTTTTTTTCAAGACATGTTCATATGAATTATATTATACCGATTTTATCTTCTATATAATTTACATGCATTTACGTACGCGTACCCGGACGTATAGCCGTGGGGTTTGGGGGGCACCGCATCAGTTCGATGCTTAGCCCGGCGGTTCACATTTTCTCGGCGAGGCCGATCGGTTGCATGGTGTTGGGGCTAAGTGAGGTGTTTTAAGTCAAAGGGAGTTAATGTAGAGGGGTAAGGGGGGGTGAAATAAGCGCAGCGGACAGCGGGTTGCACACCGGGCGTGGAGAGCGTCTGATTTTTGGCGCAGGAGGAAGAGGAGGGGAAAAACAGGCCGAAGCGATGACATAGAGTGAAGATCATCCCACCAGGTGAAAGAATGTTATACTCACCAACAGTTTTAAGCACCTTTTTCTGAAACCCGTGTCCTCGTTCTCTATCTCAATTACTCTGTCATCACACACATACACACACACACACACACACACACACACACACACACACACACACACACGCTCAGAAATGCAGTGGCATCTTGGGAAATGAAGATAGATGGTGAGCACCTTCTGAGCGAGGCTGCAGGAAGCTAAGGAGATACTGTGGATGCACAGCGACAACATTTACAGCCACCCTACGTATTCTCGACACTTAATGCGAGGCGCAGACGTCTTTTACTGATGCTCGCCGCGTGACTTATCGTGTTTGTCGTGTAAAATGCCGTTTAGCTTGGTACCGTTGTTTCGTCGCCGCGTTAAACCGTGTGGCTCATTAAAGGCAGGAGCTTTGAGCCTGGAGGCGTCCTGGAGAGAAAGACGACACCGACACAAAGCTTATTAGAGAGAAAGCGACCGAAAACAGTCTCAGAGCTCAGCCGTAAACATGGAAGAGCTCATGTTCTCCCCTTCATCTGTGACTTGAGCTTTTTTTGCGACGCCATTTTGACCAGGTGTACACACACACAAGCACATTAGTTCCGTTTTTTTTTAACACGA
>JBBDHG010000408.1:2500-260000 GCA_037951165.1 Lophius americanus
AACCCTAACCCACAACCCTAACCCTAACCCTAACCCTAACCCTAACCCTAACCCTAACCCTAACCCTAACCCTAACCCTAACCCTAACCCTAACCCTAACCCTAACCCTAACCCTAACCCTAACCCTAACCCTAACCCTAACCCTAACCCTAACCCTAACCCTAACCCTAACCCTAACCCTAACCCTAACCCTAACCCTAACCCTAACCCTAACCCTAACCCTAACCCTAACCCTAACCCTAACCCTAACCCTAACCCTAACCCCCTAACCCTAACCCTAACCCTAACCCTAACCCTAACCCTAACCCTAACCCTAACCCTAACCCTAACCCTAACCCTAACCCTAACCCTAACCCTAACCCTAACCCTAACCCTAACCCTAACCCTAACCCTAACCCTAACCCTAACCCTAACCCTAACCCTAACCCTAACCCTAACCCTAACCCTAACCCTAACCCTAACCCTAACCCTAACCCTAACCCTAACCCTAACCCTAACCCTAACCCTAACCCTAACCCTAACCCTAACCCTAACCCTAACCCTAACCCTAACCCTAACCCTAACCCTAACCCTAACCCTAACCCTAACCCTAACCCTAACCCTAACCCTAACCCTAACCCTAACCCTAACCCTAACCCTAACCCTAACCCTAACCCTAACCCTAACCCTAACCCTAACCCTAACCCTAACCCTAACCCTAACCCTAACCCTAACCCTAACCCTAACCCTAACCCTAACCCTAACCCTAACCCTAACCCTAACCCTAACCCTAACCCTAACCCTAACCCTAACCCTAACCCTAACCCTAACCCTAACCCTAACCCTAACCCTAACCCTAACCCTAACCCTAACCCTAACCCTAACCCTAACCCTAACCCTAACCCTAACCCTAACCCTAACCCTAACCCTAACCCTAACCCTAACCCTAACCCTAACCCTAACCCTAACCCTAACCCTAACCCTAACCCTAACCCTAACCCTAACCCTAACCCTAACCCTAACCCTAACCCTAACCCTAACCCTAACCCTAACCCTAACCCTAACCCTAACCCTAACCCTAACCCTAACCCTAACCCTAACCCTAACCCTAACCCTAACCCTAACCCTAACCCTAACCCTAACCCTAACCCTAACCCTAACCCTAACCCTAACCCTAACCCTAACCCTAACCCTAACCCTAACCCTAACCCTAACCCTAACCCTAACCCTAACCCTAACCCTAACCCTAACCCTAACCCTAACCCTAACCCTAACCCTAACCCTAACCCTAACCCTAACCCTAACCCTAACCCTAACCCTAACCCTAACCCTAACCCTAACCCTAACCCTAACCCTAACCCTAACCCTAACCCTAACCCTAACCCTAACCCTAACCCTAACCCTAACCCTAACCCTAACCCTAACCCTAACCCTAACCCTAACCCTAACCCTAACCCTAACCCTAACCCTAACCCTAACCCTAACCCTAACCCTAACCCTAACCCTAACCCTAACCCTAACCCTAACCCTAACCCTAACCCTAACCCTAACCCTAACCCTAACCCTAACCCTAACCCTAACCCTAACCCTAACCCTAACCCTAACCCTAACCCTAACCCTAACCCTAACCCTAACCCTAACCCTAACCCTAACCCTAACCCTAACCCTAACCCTAACCCTAACCCTAACCCTAACCCTAACCCTAACCCTAACCCTAACCCTAACCCTAACCCTAACCCTAACCCTAACCCTAACCCTAACCCTAACCCTAACCCTAACCCTAACCCTAACCCTAACCCTAACCCTAACCCTAACCCTAACCCTAACCCTAACCCTAACCCTAACCCTAACCCTAACCCTAACCCTAACCCTAACCCTAACCCTAACCCTAACCCTAACCCTAACCCTAACCCTAACCCTAACCCTAACCCTAACCCTAACCCTAACCCTAACCCTAACCCTAACCCTAACCCTAACCCTAACCCTAACCCTAACCCTAACCCTAACCCTAACCCTAACCCTAACCCTAACCCTAACCCTAACCCTAACCCTAACCCTAACCCTAACCCTAACCCTAACCCTAACCCTAACCCTAACCCTAACCCTAACCCTAACCCTAACCCTAACCCTAACCCTAACCCTAACCCTAACCCTAACCCTAACCCTAACCCTAACCCTAACCCTAACCCTAACCCTAACCCTAACCCTAACCCTAACCCTAACCCTAACCCTAACCCTAACCCTAACCCTAACCCTAACCCTAACCCTAACCCTAACCCTAACCCTAACCCTAACCCTAACCCTAACCCTAACCCTAACCCTAACCCTAACCCTAACCCTAACCCTAACCCTAACCCTAACCCTAACCCTAACCCTAACCCTAACCCTAACCCTAACCCTAACCCTAACCCTAACCCTAACCCTAACCCTAACCCTAACCCTAACCCTAACCCTAACCCTAACCCTAACCCTAACCCTAACCCTAACCCTAACCCTAACCCTAACCCTAACCCTAACCCTAACCCTAACCCTAACCCTAACCCTAACCCTAACCCTAACCCTAACCCTAACCCTAACCCTAACCCTAACCCTAACCCTAACCCTAACCCTAACCCTAACCCTAACCCTAACCCTAACCCTAACCCTAACCCTAACCCTAACCCTAACCCTAACCCTAACCCTAACCCTAACCCTAACCCTAACCCTAACCCTAACCCTAACCCTAACCCTAACCCTAACCCTAACCCTAACCCTAACCCTAACCCTAACCCTAACCCTAACCCTAACCCTAACCCTAACCCTAACCCTAACCCTAACCCTAACCCTAACCCTAACCCTAACCCTAACCCTAACCCTAACCCTAACCCTAACCCTAACCCTAACCCTAACCCTAACCCTAACCCTAACCCTAACCCTAACCCTAACCCTAACCCTAACCCTAACCCTAACCCTAACCCTAACCCTAACCCTAACCCTAACCCTAACCCTAACCCTAACCCTAACCCTAACCCTAACCCTAACCCTAACCCTAACCCTAACCCTAACCCTAACCCTAACCCTAACCCTAACCCTAACCCTAACCCTAACCCTAACCCTAACCCTAACCCTAACCCTAACCCTAACCCTAACCCTAACCCTAACCCTAACCCTAACCCTAACCCTAACCCTAACCCTAACCCTAACCCTAACCCTAACCCTAACCCTAACCCTAACCCTAACCCTAACCCTAACCCTAACCCTAACCCTAACCCTAACCCTAACCCTAACCCTAACCCTAACCCTAACCCTAACCCTAACCCTAACCCTAACCCTAACCCTAACCCTAACCCTAACCCTAACCCTAACCCTAACCCTAACCCTAACCCTAACCCTAACCCTAACCCTAACCCTAACCCTAACCCTAACCCTAACCCTAACCCTAACCCTAACCCTAACCCTAACCCTAACCCTAACCCTAACCCTAACCCTAACCCTAACCCTAACCCTAACCCTAACCCTAACCCTAACCCTAACCCTAACCCTAACCCTAACCCTAACCCTAACCCTAACCCTAACCCTAACCCTAACCCTAACCCTAACCCTAACCCTAACCCTAACCCTAACCCTAACCCTAACCCTAACCCTAACCCTAACCCTAACCCTAACCCTAACCCTAACCCTAACCCTAACCCTAACCCTAACCCTAACCCTAACCCTAACCCTAACCCTAACCCTAACCCTAACCCTAACCCTAACCCTAACCCTAACCCTAACCCTAACCCTAACCCTAACCCTAACCCTAACCCTAACCCTAACCCTAACCCTAACCCTAACCCTAACCCTAACCCTAACCCTAACCCTAACCCTAACCCTAACCCTAACCCTAACCCTAACCCTAACCCTAACCCTAACCCTAACCCTAACCCTAACCCTAACCCTAACCCTAACCCTAACCCTAACCCTAACCCTAACCCTAACCCTAACCCTAACCCTAACCCTAACCCTAACCCTAACCCTAACCCTAACCCTAACCCTAACCCTAACCCTAACCCTAACCCTAACCCTAACCCTAACCCTAACCCTAACCCTAACCCTAACCCTAACCCTAACCCTAACCCTAACCCTAACCCTAACCCTAACCCTAACCCTAACCCTAACCCTAACCCTAACCCTAACCCTAACCCTAACCCTAACCCTAACCCTAACCCTAACCCTAACCCTAACCCTAACCCTAACCCTAACCCTAACCCTAACCCTAACCCTAACCCTAACCCTAACCCTAACCCTAACCCTAACCCTAACCCTAACCCTAACCCTAACCCTAACCCTAACCCTAACCCTAACCCTAACCCTAACCCTAACCCTAACCCTAACCCTAACCCTAACCCTAACCCTAACCCTAACCCTAACCCTAACCCTAACCCTAACCCTAACCCTAACCCTAACCCTAACCCTAACCCTAACCCTAACCCTAACCCTAACCCTAACCCTAACCCTAACCCTAACCCTAACCCTAACCCTAACCCTAACCCTAACCCTAACCCTAACCCTAACCCTAACCCTAACCCTGAACCCTAACCCTAACCCTAACCCTAACCCTAACCCTAACCCTAACCCTAACCCTAACCCTAACCCTAACCCTAACCCTAACCCTAACCCTAACCCTAACCCTAACCCTAACCCTAACCCTAACCCTAACCCTAACCCTAACCCTAACCCTAACCCTAACCCTAACCCTAACCCTAACCCTAACCCTAACCCTAACCCTAACCCTAACCCTAACCCTAACCCTAACCCTAACCCTAACCCTAACCCTAACCCTAACCCTAACCCTAACCCTAACCCTAACCCTAACCCTAACCCTAACCCTAACCCTAACCCTAACCCTAACCCTAACCCTAACCCTAACCCTAACCCTAACCCTAACCCTAACCCTAACCCTAACCCTAACCCTAACCCTAACCCTAACCCTAACCCTAACCCTAACCCTAACCCTAACCCTAACCCTAACCCTAACCCTAACCCTAACCCTAACCCTAACCCTAACCCTAACCCTAACCCTAACCCTAACCCTAACCCTAACCCTAACCCTAACCCTAACCCTAACCCTAACCCTAACCCTAACCCTAACCCTAACCCTAACCCTAACCCTAACCCTAACCCTAACCCTAACCCTAACCTAACCCTAACCCTAACCCTAACCCTAACCCTAACCCTAACCCTAACCCTAACCCTAACCCTAACCCTAACCCTAACCCTAACCCTAACCCTAACCCTAACCCTAACCCTAACCCTAACCCTAACCCTAACCCTAACCCTAACCCTAACCCTAACCCTAACCCTAACCCTAACCCTAACCCTAACCCTAACCCTAACCCTAACCCTAACCCTAACCCTAACCCTAACCCTAACCCTAACCCTAACCCTAACCCTAACCCTAACCCTAACCCTAACCCTAACCCTAACCCTAACCCTAACCCTAACCCTAACCCTAACCCTAACCCTAACCCTAACCCTAACCCTAACCCTAACCCTAACCCTAACCCTAACCCTAACCCTAACCCTAACCCTAACCCTAACCCTAACCCTAACCCTAACCCTAACCCTAACCCTAACCCTAACCCTAACCCTAACCCTAACCCTAACCCTAACCCTAACCCTAACCCTAACCCTAACCCTAACCCTAACCCTAACCCTAACCCTAACCCTAACCCTAACCCTAACCCTAACCCTAACCCTAACCCTAACCCTAACCCTAACCCTAACCCTAACCCTAACCCTAACCCTAACCCTAACCCTAACCCTAACCCTAACCCTAACCCTAACCCTAACCCTAACCCTAACCCTAACCCTAACCCTAACCCTAACCCTAACCCTAACCCTAACCCTAACCCTAACCCTAACCCTAACCCTAACCCTAACCCTAACCCTAACCCTAACCCTAACCCTAACCCTAACCCTAACCCTAACCCTAACCCTAACCCTAACCCTAACCCTAACCCTAACCCTAACCCTAACCCTAACCCTAACCCTAACCCTAACCCTAACCCTAACCCTAACCCTAACCCTAACCCTAACCCTAACCCTAACCCTAACCCTAACCCTAACCCTAACCCTAACCCTAACCCTAACCCTAACCCTAACCCTAACCCTAACCCTAACCCTAACCCTAACCCTAACCCTAACCCTAACCCTAACCCTAACCCTAACCCTAACCCTAACCCTAACCCTAACCCTAACCCTAACCCTAACCCTAACCCTAACCCTAACCCTAACCCTAACCCTAACCCTAACCCTAACCCTAACCCTAACCCTAACCCTAACCCTAACCCTAACCCTAACCCTAACCCTAACCCTAACCCTAACCCTAACCCTAACCCTAACCCTAACCCTAACCCTAACCCTAACCCTAACCCTAACCCTAACCCTAACCCTAACCCTAACCCTAACCCTAACCCTAACCCTAACCCTAACCCTAACCCTAACCCTAACCCTAACCCTAACCCTAACCCTAACCCTAACCCTAACCCTAACCCTAACCCTAACCCTAACCCTAACCCTAACCCTAACCCTAACCCTAACCCTAACCCTAACCCTAACCCTAACCCTAACCCTAACCCTAACCCTAACCCTAACCCTAACCCTAACCCTAACCCCTAACCCTAACCCTAACCCTAACCCTAACCCTAACCCTAACCCTAACCCTAACCCTAACCCTAACCCTAACCCTAACCCTAACCCTAACCCTAACCCTAACCCTAACCCCTAACCCTAACCCCCTAACCCTAACCCTAACCCTAACCCTAACCCTAACCCTAACCCTAACCCTAACCCTAACCCTAACCCTAACCCTAACCCTAACCCTAACCCTAACCCTAACCCTAACCCTAACCCTAACCCTAACCCTAACCCTAACCCTAACCCTAACCCTAACCCTAACCCTAACCCTAACCCTAACCCTAACCCTAACCCTAACCCTAACCCTAACCCTAACCCTAACCCTAACCCTAACCCTAACCCTAACCCTAACCCTAACCCTAACCCTAACCCTAACCCTAACCCTAACCCTAACCCTAACCCTAACCCTAACCCTAACCCTAACCCTAACCCTAACCCTAACCCTAACCCTAACCCTAACCCTAACCCTAACCCTAACCCTAACCCTAACCCTAACCCTAACCCTAACCCTAACCCTAACCCTAACCCTAACCCTAACCCTAACCCCTAACCCCTAACCCTAACCCTAACCCTAACCCTAACCCTAACCCTAACCCTAACCCTAACCCTAACCCTAACCCTAACCCTAACCCTAACCCTAACCCTAACCCTAACCCTAACCCTAACCCTAACCCTAACCCTAACCCCCTAACCCTAACCCTAACCCTAACCCTAACCCTAACCCTAACCCTAACCCTAACCCTAACCCTAACCCTAACCCCTAACCCCAACCCTAACCCTGGTTCCCGGCGGCAAAGTTCCCCTTTCTAACTCCTAACCCTAACCCTAACCCCTAACCCTAACCCCTAACCCTAAGCAAAGTTCCCTTTTCTAACTCCTAACCCCCTAACCCTATCCCAAGTCGTGATAACCTTTCTTGAAACCTAACCCTAACCCCATCTGCATGAGTGCTGGTATTATCTTACCTCTCCTCAGTAGAGCTAGCAGCGAACTGAGGACGGCGCGAAAACACAGGACTTGACGTCACTTCTGCGAAAGGACATAATGTATACTATTTTCCAAAGTGCAATAAAATATATCACACCTTGATCACATAAATACAATTTAAGTGATATATAACCGACTACATCGGCAGCAATTTCTTTTACATTAAATCAATCAACATTAATTTAAACATAAACCACCGTAAGTATATATTACAGAAAATCAAAGTTATAAATAAAAATATACCTCCAAATTAAAATGACAAAAAGGGAGCTCACATACCTGTACAAAACAGATACACATTAGCAAAGCAAACGATTCCAGCAAATGTCTCACAATCACACGTTGAGAAAAGAAATTACAGCAGACCTCATGACAATACTCTCATCCATGCTCAATTAGCCTAGCTTGAACTCTTCACATTGGCATGTGAATAAAAAATGCTGTGCAAAACAAAAACGAAATGGACACTCTTCTCCTGGAAATAAAAACATAATTTCCAAAGTACAAAGTAAACTCTTAGCATTTTTTAGCCATATTGTAACAGTTTATCTAAATTAGTACTGGTATTATCTTACCTCTCCTCAGTAGAGCTAGCAGCGAACTGAGGACGTGCGAAAACACAGGAAGTGACGTCATCGCATGCCGAAATTCGGTAACAGTATCATTAACAAAATAAAAGCTCCCAACGAAGAAATATACACATAAATATATATACACTTGAAAAGTATTTGGAACAGTAATGGAATTTGGGTGAAATATAAATCAAACATATTACTACGTGGGTTACAATTAAATGCAAATGCTTTTGTGTTCCATAAAGAACTTGTGTGATTTTAAAAAAAATAATGAAATGTTATTCTTCAGGCAGCATCAACATTAATTAGCTGTTAATAAGCGTTGATTTGTTAATTATGACTTTGCTAATATTCTTACCACGTGCATGCTCAAACATTCACCTCTACACAGATAATAATTCATTTTATCAATTCATGTAATCATATACGTGTTTCTTACCTGAGAGCTGGTGCTTTCACTGTGTTCTTCCATCTACACCAGTGTTGCCGGATGGAAAATTAAAAAATATCATACTGTTGCCTTAAAATTATCGTATTTTGACCCAAACTATCCTATGTACTAAAAGAACTTTTAAAATTACACGGCAGGACAGTGCATTTAAAAACAAAGCTATTCTATGCGCATGGAACTGCAATAACCTAAGGAATAAACACAGAGGCTCGGCCCATTTGAGGGAAACAACTTCTTTATTCATTGTCACACTTAAACACACCCACCCAGTCAATTGCACCTCTTTGCACAACCCCTGCTTTTGTCCTTAATTATCAAAATAAAAGCATCGTAACTACACACTACATGCAGAACGGCCTCAACGGGAGAAACTGAACTTTTACATTCAACTCATAACACATGATTATTATCACAGAAGGTCGAGTATATGAGTTCATACTGATTGGAAACGCTGACCCTCATCCCCACTCCACCGTCTTACGATAGGGAGTAACTTCGTGTGGACCTGTACCATTACCATAGACGCATTAAACTCAAGGACTACTTTATTCACAATAATCCAAACGTGATTCCCTTCACCCTCCCGTCCACCTGGCAACCTACCTGGGGGCACCTGGACGTGAGGGTGAAAAGACTCATCAGGAGGGATATCCGGAGCCTCAATATTCACCGTCCTCCTTGGATGTGCGGGATCTGAGAGATTAATCCACTATCCAAACCCTTAAACAAAATCCCAACATTATAATAAAACCAGAAGACAAGGGGTCAAAAATAGTAATCATGGACAAACAACAATATTCAATGGAGGCGAACAGACAGCTCTCCAACCCAAAATATTACAAACTTATTCCCCAGTATTCAAACGCAGACCCAAACACAAATCAGGACCATAATTCACACTCTTCACAGCAGGAAATCTATCACAGCCAAACAGTTTGATTTCCTCTATGGGTCAGATACTCCGCGTCACAGATTATTTTACCTACTACCTAAAATTCACAAAGACCCATCTACCTGGACAGTTCCATGCGTGGTTCCTCCCGGTAGGGCCGATTGTGTCGGCTTGTAGCAGCGCCACCTACAACGTCTTACAGTATGTAGACTCCTTCCTCGGCCCCCTCTCTTGCAGGCACCCCAGCTATCTCAAGGATACTTACCACTTCCTCGAGCTGATCCGTCCTATGCTGTTGCCCTCTAACGCCAGCCTCTTACCATCGACATAAATAGCCTTTATGAAGATAAACACGACCATGGACCTTCAAAAAGGGTTAGGGTTAACGATATTCAACCGGTATCCAGACTCCAACAGACCCGATAACAAAAATTTTCAACTCCTGGAAATCTGCTTAAAATGTAATGATTTTACTTTCGACAATAAATTTTACCTGCAGGTGGAGGGCACAGCTATGGGGCATAAATACGCGCCGTCCTATGCCAATCTTTACATGAGCGAGTGGGAGAGGGGGGGTGTTGCAGAAGTGTTCGCTTAAGCCCTGCTTCTACTTCAGGTTCCTGGACGACATCATTGGAGCCTGGGAGCACGGTGAAGGGAGCTTCCTGGAGTTTATAGATATCCTGAACGACCATCACCCCTCCATCACAGTTAAACACAACTTAGACCCGGATGAAGATAACTTTTTAGCCAACACAGGTTTTTTTTTTTGAAAAAGTCAACACACCAAAAAGAAACTACTTACTCGGGTTTTCTTTAGACCAAGCAACACACATGCTCTTCTTCACAAAGCTGGCTAACATCCCAGACAAATATTTAAAGGTCTAGATAAGTCACACATCATTTGTTTTTCTAGACTCTCCTCCCGTTCCATAGACTTGTATAACTCCATCAATATTCTCTTCCATAGCCTTAGACGTAAGGGTTACTCCAGTAGGCTCCTAAGGTCCATGAAGCGTGACGCCCTGGCATCCCTCTCTCCCACCACCGCAACTAACGGCTCACCTGAATTGGTCGACGCACAGCGGCTCCATCAAGGCGATGCGCTTAGCAACACAGCTGAGATCGTTACCCTCGTCTCCACCTTCAGCAAAAAACTTCTTAGCCTGCAGAACCAACTGAAAAATAACTTCACATCATCATGTCCGATCACGAGCGACTCCAAAATAATAGGTTCCTCTCTCCATTTAGAAAAAATAAAAGCCTCAAGGATTTATTGATAACAGCTGCATTCCGCAGGGACGAAGGTGGGGAGGAGGGGACGTCTCAGTGGGCTTTTAACCAGATGAAATTCATTTTCAAGCCACACGGGTTTGCTGCCTCTCCAATTATGGAGAGGCTCACCTTGCAGAGCAGCAATGCCGGACCTGCTGCGTCCTGTACCTGGGGGAGATGGGGAGAACGTTGGGGCATAGACTAAGGGAACACCTCCACATTATTGGGAAGGGCGAACTTACCACTCCTCTAGTGCGGCACCTCCAAATCCATCACGTACAGCAGCTCAGGATGACGGGACACCAGAGCTGCTCCACCTGGACGGAGGGCCAGCGGAGGAGACATAAAAGACCTCTCGATAAGCAGATTAAAGACTAGGGTCCCCCTTGGACTCAATCTAACATAAACAAGGGGTGTATGAACAATACAGACAAGTGCCCATTTAATTAATTAATATGTATGAATAAATGGTTAAATATACATGTGATGTGGTGTTAATGAAAAAATGTTGCTGTTAGTTACCCCCAGACCCAAAATGGGAACATAAAAATTGTTTTGTCAATGGCTGTATGTAAGAGTAATCCCTTGCACCTTTAATTACCCTGCTCTAAAGGTGACTGGCTGTGGAGGTTCACCTCAGCACTCTTGATCTCTGACCCCCATCTGTGCATGAAGTGGGGATCATGTGAGGTTCTGCATATCTCTGCGATCAACCTCTCAATAGTTCGTTTTTTTTTTTGTATATATGTATAAATATAGAGAGGTTGAATTTTCCCATTTATTTATCTCACAAATAGATGTGCTTATCTGGATCCACGTCTCCCTTCTGGGGGAGACAGGTTCCATCCCCGCAAGTCCACCTCCAGATGCCAGGGGCCAAGATGGGGACTTTCTATTAAACTTTCCCTTTATTACTCTTGCTAATAGCACTGCAATCTACCAAAAGGGGTCCTACAGCAACCAGAAGCTAACTCACCATGACCACACTCACCTGAACAATAAAAATAAGGATGTGGGAATGACGACTTTGGCCAGACCCCTGATGCCAGTGCAACGGACCCACAACCGTGGCACTTCAAATCTCATCATCCCCTAACCTAACCCTTAACCCCTAACCCAGTGATTATAGATAGAATTGATTATGTACATGAAGCACTCCGACAACTGAGAGACAAGTAATATTACCAATTATCAAAAAAACGGCACAGGACCTTAAGGGAATCCTCGAAAACCTGAAAAAAACAAAGCACATTACATTCAGACAAATGACTTAACTGATGGGTAAATAGGAACCGAAACCAAGACGATTATAATTACTATCGAAAATACACAAACCCCCGCAAAAATGGACAATCCCTCACAGAATCGCGCCTGGAGGACCCATTGTCTCTGATTGTGACAGCAAAAGTTACAGGATAGCTGAGAACCTCACCTCGTTCCACAACGCTTTTTCCAACCTTCATCCCAGCTATCACAAAACCTCACACAAAACGATTTGCCCTGGCCTATGTAAATATCTATATGGCAGATTGGGAGTACACCGCCTTCAAGAAATGCCCAACACTCCCCACACAGTACCTTAGATGACACCCTACCCCAACCCCTAACCCTAAATTTTTTTCTCCTTTGTTCCTCCTCCTCTTTTGAATCATCTTCTGTATCATCCTGTGTGTCACAGGAAGCCTCGCTGGAAGGAGAAGGAGGCTGCATATATGGGGTGTCTTGGTCAAAGGTGGGAACACTAATCATGGAAGTCGAAAGTTGTGACAAAGAGGATACAGTGAAAGCAGCTTTTGACCTCGCCTATATCGACCCCCTGGTACCATCTTCAACTGCTGCATCAGCCACTTCATCAAGTTGTGAGATCATTGGTGGTGTGAGTTAATGGTGGTGGTGTGAGAGAAGCTCTTATGAGCGCTAGCTCCCTAGCAATGTACCTATCCTTGGCCTTTTGGATGTTAAGTTTCTGAAAATGTAGAGGCATGCTTTATAAAATTAAACATCTAAGTCTGTTTGAATAAGCTCAAGTGTTCTCAATATGTCTATTTACTTTCAGCATCATGTAATAGTAATAGCTTTGCCTACAAAGTGCTGTCTTGAAGACGAACAGCACTAAATAATCACAGCATTTCTGACCACACAGATTCTAGTATGCGTGGAAGCACCAAAACTGATGACAACCCTCCACCTGTCTTTGCAGGGGCACACTACTCTCTTTTTCTTGACCACTTTTGAAAGACTTTGACTCCCATGTTCCTCCTCCTCGTATGATTCATCCTGTGTGGGTTTCCAAAACTGTGTCCCATCCTCTTTGGATGAGCTCTCCATCTGTTTACATAAAAGTGAAAGGAAGAATAAAAATGTTGTCATGATTGAAAGCACATAAAATTATCCAAACAACTCTCACTGATGTCTGTCGGTTCGAGGGCAGAAGTTCCTCTCTCTTGTAAGTCCTTTTCGCCACATGCTTATATTCCTCTTCCGAACCCCCTTCTTTCTCAGTCGGGGTGGTATTCACCTAACTTGTGCTCTCCCTTTCAGGTGAACTCACCATCTGTTTATAGAAAAAAATTAAACATATTTTACCCACATTAGATTAAGTCATCCCACTCACCAGTGAGTATGTGTGTACAAATAACTTTTTTCCTGGAAAATGTGTGTACAAATAACTTTTTTTTTTTACCCTTTTTGGAAATACAATTTATGATACACTTTTCTAACCTTTAATGGTCCGATATTAATAAATGGAGGTGGAGGTTTGCATCTTTAACTTACCAGACTTAGATCGGCGCACGCTGAGCTGGTGACCAACTACATCCCAGCCAATATCTCTGATAAGTGCCTCAGTTCAACCGAGAGGGCGTTGATCCTTTTTATTCCAAGTCTGACAGGTGGTGGGGACATGTTCAAAACATATTTCATGAAAGCCATAGCGTCAATGAAGAACTTCTACGGGTTGGTGGATTAAACCCTTTTGCTTGGAGGTGCTCCACAAAACTTGTGAGTCAAAAAAAAAAATTATATCATGTTTTCTGCTCTATCAGACGTTGATAATCCTTCATATTTGGTACATACTCACAGACCCTGCCATGGTTCCTTAGGGAAATAAGGTCAACGTTTTGAACTGCTGAGTCTGAATCCTGTGTCCTATACTCTTCAGATGAGCTTTCCTTCTGTTTCTAAAAAAGATAGGTATATTTTTCTCCTTTTGCATGACAGATTGTAGTATGCATGGAAGCATCAAAACTGATGACAACTCTCACCTGTCTTTGCAGTACGGGGCGCTCTACTCTTTTCCTTGACCACTTTTGAAAAACATTTTTTTCTCCCTTCTTCCTCCTCTTTTTAATCATCTTATGTTTCATCCTGTGTGTCACAGGAAGCCTCACTTGTGGGGAGACTACACATGGGGGTCCGAAAGTTGTGACACAGTGGCAGCAGAGGATGCAGTGGAAGTAGCATGTGACCTCGCCTCCATCGTCGTCCTGATGCTCTATTCAATTAAAGCATCATGCACTTCATCAATTGGTGGTGTGCGATTTAAATCCCTTACGAGTGCTAGTTTCCTAGCAACGGATCTGTCCTTGACCTTTTGGATGTAAAGTTTAGCCATAGGCTTCTGAAAATGTAGAGGAATGCTTTAATAAATTTAACATTGGTCTGTTAGAATATGTTCCAGTGTTTTCGTAATGTCTATTTGCTTTCGGACACATGCATATCCAAAGCTATACCTACACAGAGCTGTCTGGAGGATGAGCAGTAGTACATAAATATAGCATTTCTGACCACACAATGATCAAATAAGGACCTCACATGCATCACAGACAAGGGAGGAACCAAAACCAACAGAGTATCTTTCTGTAGAAACTGGAAGACATTCAAGTCATCTGACCAAGATATTACTAAAATTCCAGATTTAAGTAGCTAACCCTTTTAATGTAAAAAAAATTAAATAAAATTTTGGATGCCCTCTCTTATTCCAGAGCTGTAGATATGAATAAGAAATAGTGTTCTGCTATAGATATGGAACTTCCTCACAAACACAAAAACCACCGAGGGACCACAATTCTTCAAATACATACCGGAAGTTGGTGGATCTTTTGCAGGTGCTTGTCAAGTCGATTAATATATTTAGACTAACAGGAGGAAACTGGACAAACTGATCAGGAAGGCCAGCTCGGTCCTGGGATGTCCTCTGGACCCAGTGTGACCCAGGTGAGAGACAGGAGAGTGATGGCCAAGCTGTCATCTCTCCGGGACAATATCTCCCAACCCATGCAGGTCACCGTATCTGCACTGTAGAGCTCCTTCAGCGATAGGCTCCTTCAACACAAGAGCGTGAAGGAGGGACATCGCCGATCTTTCCTTCCTGCAGCAGTCAGACTCTACAACCAGCACTGCCAGTAACACACACACACCTCACTTGCACATTGAACTATCGGACAGTATAATATGCAACATGTCCACATTTCAAACTGCACATTTAATTTAATATAATTCAATGAATATTTTTACCTGTTTATTTCTTAGAGTTTATATATTGTTATTTTATATTGTTTATTGTATTATCGTATAGTGTAATATTTCTATTATAGTGCAATATGTCCAGTATATTATATACTATACTATAATATATTCCTTTAGTATAGTATAATACTTATTATACTATTATAATAATTATAATATTTTATGTCCTGTATAGTGTAATACCCTAGAATAGATTTACATTCATATTTATATTTGCATTTTTATTCTGTTATATTGATCTGTATGCTCTTTGCTGCTGTAACCCTGCAATTTCCCCGTTCTGGGACTAATAAAGGTTTATCTTATCTTAGACTGACAGAGGCGGACCGGGCACGGTTAGGGTTACAAAAGAAAACAGTCAGCGTGATTAGCTAGCAGAAATCAAAATTGTTTTTAAGAAATGTAACCATTAAATGAAATACAGTAATTAGAAAAATGTGTAGGGTCGGGAAATATAAATACAAATGAAGCCTTAAGAGTTAAACAAGACACTTACTGTTGATGAGCAAATTTGCTCAAAAGAGCCAACACGGTTATATTATTAACCTGTTCAGTGAATCTTGGTTGCTGTGTTACATCAACATATATTTCGCCACAAATGGGGCACTTTTGTCCATTTGTGATAAAGTGCTGACTTGGAGACAGCAGTTACTGCTCTCTGGGGCTCCTCACTAGTCTCAAATGCCACCTCTACATGTAAACAGAAGCACAACAGTATCAACATTTTTGAAATATACAATCAAATTAGGCAAATTAAAATATTTTGTCTTTTAAAGTATAAAAACACAAAATGAATTATTTTCAAATATTCAAGTAAAACCTGCAAAAGTAATGATTTCTGTCCTAAAAGGCTACCTTGGACAATTCTACTAATTAACTAATTAAACTAATTCAAAGGTTCCAATATGGGAAGCAGGTTCTAATGCACATGGCAAACGATAAGGTTATCCGACTGTGTCCGGTCAAAAGTCAAGTTATCTCAGGACACTTGTAGCAGGTCTAGACCAAACTAATTAATATGATTTACAGAGACCCAACAATTCCGACCAGGGGCAAGCACTTGGGGGATATGAAAATGCATTATCAACTGTTAATGGGTGTTAATTTGCTAGCTATTGCTCTGCCAACATGCTTAAGACGTACGTGCGCGTGCGCACACACTCGATTATGTAGCCGGTCCACCCTGACTTGGCATGCTGCTATACTGTGTATCTCTGCTTTGTTACTATCTTGTGTTTGATGAGTAATGAAACAGGGACATCTGCTTTCTTGTAAGCCGAGTGGGGGGTTTTTCTGTACAAAACAGATTAACATTAGCAAACAATTCCAGCCAATGTCTCACAAGCAAACCTCTCCTCTGTAGAAATAGCAGCAAACTGACATAATGTATGCTATTTTCCAAAGTGCAATAAAATAAAATATATCACACCGTGATTACATAAATACAATATAAATTATATATAACCCAATCCATGGGCAGCAATTTCTTTTACATTAAATCAATCAACATTAATTTAAACATAAACCACCGTAAGTATATATTACAGAAAATCAAAGTTATAAATAAAAATATACCTCCAAATTAAAATGACAAAAAGGGAGCTCACATACCTGTACAAAACAGATACACATTAGCAAAGCAAACGATTCCAGCAAATGTCTCACAATCACACGTTGAGAAAAGAAATTACAGCAGACCTCATGACAATACTCTCATCCATGCTCAATTAGCCTAGCTTGAACTCTTCACATTGGCATGTGAATAAAAAATGCTGTGCAAAACAAAAACGAAATGGACACTCTTCTCCTGGAAATAAAAACATAATTTCCAAAGTACATAGTAAACTCTTAGCATTTTTTAGCCATATTGTAACAGTTTATCTGGATTAGTACTGGTATTATCTTACCTCTCCTCAGTAGAGCTAGCAGCGAACTGAGGAAGGCGCGAAAACACCGGAAGTGACGTCATCGCATGCCGAAA
The DNA here is from genome assembly GCA_037951165.1 of Lophius americanus. Taxonomy (NCBI): domain Eukaryota; kingdom Metazoa; phylum Chordata; class Actinopteri; order Lophiiformes; family Lophiidae; genus Lophius; species Lophius americanus. Next base: position 19,825 of record JBBDHG010000408.1, read on the forward strand.
TCCGGTAACAGTATCATTAACAAAATAAAAGCTCCCAACGAAGAAATGTACACATAAATATATATACACTTGAAAATTATTTGGAACAGTAATGGAATTTTGGTGAAATATAAATCAAACATATTTACTACTTCGGTTATAATTAAATGCAAATGCTTTTGTGTTCCATAAAGAACTTGTGTGGTTTTAAAAATATTATTTAAATGTTAATCTTCAGGCAGCATCAACATTAATTAACTGTTAATATGCGTTAATTTGTTAATTATGACTTTGGTAACATGCTTACCACGTGCGTGCTCGAACACTCACCTCTGCACAGATAATAATTCATATTATGATTAAGGCAATCATAAAAGTCTTTCTTACCTGAGAGCTGTGGCTTTCACTGTGTTCTTCCATCTACACCAGTGTTGCCAGATGGGAAATCAAGAAATATCATACTGTCACTTTAAACTTATCGTATTTTGACCCAAACTATCCTATGTACTAAAAGACCTTGAAAAATGACATGCTAGTACAGTGCATTTAAAAACATAGTTAATCTATGTGCATGGAACTGCAATAACCTAAGGAATAAACACAGAGGCTCGGCCCATTTGAGGGAAACAACTGCTTTAATCATTTTCACACTTGAACACACCCACCCAGTCAATTGCACCCCTTTGCACAACCACTGCTTTCGTCCTTAACTATCAAAATAAAAGCATTAAAACTACACACTGCATGCAGAACGGCCTGAACAGGAGAAACTGAACTTTAACATTCAACTCATAACACATGATTATCATCACAGAAGGTCGAGTATATGAGTTCATACTGATTGGAAACACAGCCAGAGATCAGGGCTCATCTAATTGTCGAATTCGACCTTGGATTCACTTTCTGTCCCTGTGTGTGATTCGGAGACTAAGGTAGAAGGTCCAGCTGTGGTGGATGTTTTCTGGTAAGAATTGGATTCAGTTACTGAACGCAGCATCGTCTTTGTTGGTTTTAATTTTGCGCATCCACCAGCTATTTTCACACTCTTTGAAGGATGCATGAGTTTATTTAAAGTGTCAGTGATGAGCCTACTCCGTGGTTTGGTTTTGATCGAGGTCACTTTTGACAAAAAGCGCTCACCTGAGACTTTTGAATGTGGGAAAACAAGCACATCAAGCAGAAATGATGCAAAGTGCTTAAACTTAAAGCCAGGTATGAGCTGATTGGGTAAGAGCACCACAGGCATAGATTTCTGTTGATGTGTAGGTGTTCAAGCAAATCAAATTAACGTTTTCTTTGGGCCCAAGGAAGTGCCAAAACTGTCGTATATTTGGCCTTTTTTAAAAGTATTTATCGTATAGACCCTAAAACTATCGTATAAATACGATAATTATTGTATATCTGGCACCACTGATCTGCACATTGAATGTTCCTCAAACCCTGACCCGGCTCCTCCCTATCAGGATTCTGCTCTGATTGGCTGCCGTTACTCTGTCAATAAGGGGCTCATTTTCATGGATTTTTTTACTCATATGGCCAAACGCCCAACTTTTTCCGGTATCTTTTCTGCTTAAGTGCTGTTCTAGTGTGAAATAGTAGCCCATTTTTGCAAAAATGGTATTTAGTGGGAAATTTCTACGCTACAGTCAGAGAAGGTGAAGTTAAAAGGTGTGCAGGTGAAACTGTCCATTTTTTATGTTTAATAAGCAAACATTCAGTTTTACTGTAAAAAACCCTATACTGTAAAAACAAAAATTGAATTTTTGTGCTTTCTTGTATAACATAAAATTGGTATAATGGTGTTGTGGGAACCATCTACCTAATATGGGTTAAACAGAGTTTATTTTTTTAAACATAAGACGATGTTGGTTTTCGAAGACAATATCTAAATTTAACCCTGAAAAGAGACTCAACTTCTCGTCTAAACTCCTAACCCTTTTATTCAACAGTGAAACCCAGACAGTGAGCACATCCTGTTCTTGGGGGATGCCAAACTATCGCACATCCCACCCTTCACAGACCCACAGACCCAAGTAGACAGTTTCCCCGGAGCGACTTTCTATCATTTCCACACAATCCTGAAAAAACTCACCCCACAACCGGACATCAGACAGGTCATTATTTCATCGGGACTTCACAATTGCCTGCAGTAACAAGAACCAACCACGACCAACAAAGAATTACAACAGACCATGAGGACAGCCAAAACCACCTTTCCCAACGTCACCATTTACATCCCCATCATTAACTACTCAATCAGACTGGCCAAAAAGAAACAGGACCTTATCACTGGACTTAACACAATAATGACAAAATGCAATTACCTACCAGAAATCTACTCACTCCTTTTCCAGACGACCGCTAAAGACAACTTACACTACACCAAACAGACAGCGACGACCATCTTCAACCATTGGAAAGAACAGTTAAACTTGTGAGTGGGGAAAACTGTCTCACTGCAACTCCCCACTCATCCAGTGTCACAAACCTGACGGGAGTCCAGAGCTGCTCCACCTGGACGGAGGGCCAACGGAGGACACATTAGGGCCTCTGGATAAGCAGGCTGAAGACTAGGGTCCACCTTGGATTTAACCTTACCTTGCCAAGGGGTGTATGAACAACACAGTACATGAGTGCCCACATAATGATCTTGTACAAATAAAAGGTGAAATGAACATGTGGTTTGGTGTTAATGCCAAAAGATTCCTGTCAGTCATCCCCACACCCAAAATGGGAGTGCAAAAAGAGTTTTGTCAGTAGCTTTATGCAAGAGTAACTTCCTGTATCCTACCTCAGGCACTTACCCTGCTTTCCAGGTTACTGGCTCTGGAGGTTCACCTCTGCACTTGTGACCTCTGACCCCAAATCTGTGCATGAAATAGGGGTCATATAAATGACTGTATCCATAATAACTTTATCTTTATTTTATCAATTTCTTTCTTTTTGTTTCTTGCTTTTCTGTCTGTGTGGGTAAATATATATATAGATGTGGAATTTGCCTATTTACGTACATATTATATAAATGGATGTACCATTCATGACACTTACCTGGATCAACATCCCCCTGCCAGGGGAGACAGGATCCACCTCCGTAGGTCCACTCCAGACGCCAGCAGCCAGGATTTGGACTTTTTGTTATATTTTCCCTCTATTTACTCTAACAGCACTACAACTGTACCAACAGTGGTCCTGCATGAACCAGGCACACACTCACCACAACCACATCCAACAGAAGGGTTAACCCTAACCCTAACCCTTAATATTTATTATTAAGATATTAAGATTATTTATTTAAATGTATATATATAATATATTATATTTTGTTCTGTGTGCATGTGTTTACATATACATTTATATGAATATATGAACCCGGCTGAGGAAGTCCACCTCTGTGCCTCATGAATCAAGATCCTCTATGGACTTAATTTTTTAACTTGCAGAACTACAGTGGGGAAAAGATACACATCCCTCAGGATCATTACATCATCATCATCATATACCTGCCATAATTCAACCTAGCTGAGCCAGTCCAGAAGGACTGATGGAGATACAGTTTTGTCAAGGATACTGTTGCCAGCGCACTGGACCCACAACTGTGGCTAATTGAAATGCATTTTGTCCACGCATGTAGACAAATAACACTTTTTAAATCAAGAATAAAAATTATTATTTTGGTTTGTATTTTTGAAAAAACTCAGAGTTTGTACGCATGATCAGACACGTGTCAGAATAATCACACCTCAGTGTTTTGATGATGGTAAATAAATCCATGATGTGACAAGCCTCAGTCCGTGAAGCAGGAACTGAAAAAAGACTGGTACTGAAGAGAAAAGGTCAAACGGAAGGTTCCACATAAACTGAAGCTGAAGGCAAAGACAAACAGACTCAAATACTCAGAGAACAGTGAATAATCACGATGGAAGAAAAAAGAAAACAGGAAGCATAGAGTGAAAACGCAACACAGGATATTGAATTGCCAAATGAAACAGGAAAGGAATTAACCAACTCAAAAACAAGAACTAGTTTCCTCGCTGCCTTTGTTGAATGTTTTAAATCTCTCTGGAGATACACTTAAATTCAGTATCATGGGTTCCATCAATCCTGCTGAGGGTCTAGGTCAAGCATTGTGGGCGGCGGCCTGTCAGCACCAGCTGACTGAATCTCTGAAGGAGAACGAGTAGCGGACATATCAGTCAGGATCCAAACGGGACACAGCAGCTCTCAGTGCAGGTAAAACCAAACTCTTTGTCTTTACTGCGACGACGGAGCTGGTTGAGTTGCTAAAACGAAATCTGAAACTATACTTAAAATCACTAAACATTATCTCGTCTTTAAATGAAAAGGTTCTTGATTTAGAGGAAATAAGATATTTAATGATGCTGGATTGTGCTTTGTTATATGTTATGATTTTTGCTTAAAAAAGAATCGCCAACTCAAGTGATAAAAAATAATAATGGTGGTTTTTTCCCGGTAGGTTTACCAAACTTCAAAAAAAGGTTGTTGTTTTGTTTTTACTTTTATTTACATTTAGAATATATTATGAGCTGTGGCACAAAAACCTCTGGGTCGTCTTCAGAATTAAAGCATTTTATTTGGAGTTACAACAGAAGCAGGTCTTCTTCATACTTGGCAGGACAATGCTTTTTATCACCTGAATGAGAAAATGTTATTTTATGGTTTTTAGGTGGCTGACATCTCAATGGCGATGTGATAATTGTTGCTGCAAGCGATGATAGTGGGAAGACATCCAGAGGATGTCAGCTGTTCATGAAGGCTGACCGTTCAAGTCTCTTGCAAAACAGGTGAGATCCTGATTAGATCAGACAGCGGAGACGGTCCAGCAGCACAGAAAGCTCATTTTCATGACAGAGCTAACCAAACTGTCTGATGATGAATATACACAAGATAGATAAATAAACGGACAGACGGACACACATTGATACATACAGACTTTACTAATCCACACAGGGAAAATTTGGAAAGGTGTTGCAGCAGCTCCAACATCTACAAAGTGAAAATGGCAATAAATCAAGAGTGGTAATGAACCTTTAAGTAGTTTTTAAGTTTTTAAGTTTGTAATTTACTTTCCCTTCTTTCAATTTGACTCTTACGGAGGGTCGGCTGTGACCCTCATAGGAAGACGTGATGATGATGGGACATGATATGAAATTCTCTAACAACTATCAGTCAATATCAGATCCTTTCAGAATAAAATCGATCAGAAAAGATATTCCTGTAGTGTCTGTTTCAGAGCAGTGATTTTATCGGAAATGGTGTTTACATGCACCGACACATCAATCAGAAGAGCTGTCAAAAGTTGAGAGTTTCATCAAAGTGGTAGAGTCTGTCCTGTGATCAGGGCCGTTTTTCTATGATTTTAATGAAGAAGCAGCTTTATTATAACTCATATTCACTTCTATACTGGGGACATGAGGGAGAGACGAAGATGTTGTCATCTGTCTTACTCTGACTAATGTTACAACATTACCGTGTAAACAAAATATTAAGTTATCAGTGAGGACGTGTTGTCATCACAAATATTACGTTAACAGCAACTCATCATCATATTTAAAAGCAGAAACTCCTCATCAAGTGCTTTTATTCTGAAAACCCACACCCACGTCATGGTGGTCTTGGGTTCATTTATTCTCTAACCCTAGTAACACTGGGAAGGTGCAAGCCTGACAAGGCTCCAGGCCCAGATGGCATCCCTGCTAGGGTGCTCAAGCTCTGTGCCATGGAGCTCTCTCCCATCCTCCATTCCATCTTCTGGGAATCCTACAGAACAGCATCTATACCCACCCTCTGGAAAACAGCCACCATTATACCAGTACCCAAGAAACCCCGTCCTTCGGAACCCAATCACTACGGACCGATCACACTCACTCCAATAGCCATGGAAAAACTGATCCTGAACACCATCCTGCCAGCCGTTACACCTTCTACACCAATGACTGTACCAGCCCTGCACCATCACCATATACTTCAAATACTCTGATGACACTGCCATACTTGGACTACTCAATGATAACAACTCTGTTCCAGCCTATCAAAACTCCATTTCTCACTCCACACAATGACAACTACCTGCAGCTGAACGTGGGCAAAACAAAAGAACGGGTCGTTACCACACCGAACACCCCCCACACTGGACTGGTCCCAACCTCTATCCACAGCAGACAGTAGAACAGGTGAGCAGCTTCAAATATCTCGGCCTCATCATAGACAATAAACTCAGTTTTGACCAACATATCACTGACAGCCAGAAAGGATCCCAGCAAAGACTCCATGTCATCCGCAAACCCAGAGCACTGTCTGTTGCCCCCCACCTCCTGCTGTTGCTTTACAAAAGCATAATCCAACCCATCCTGATATACAGTTCCCCCTGATGTTCACCATGTTAACCATCTCCAAAAAAAAAAATCTTACCAGCATCAGAGCTGTCACACACCTAACACTTACAACAACACACAACACTGATCACCCCCTCAATCAACACTTCACATTACTTCCATCTGGCTGAGGATGCAGGACACTCAGATGGAGAACAGCTCATTTCAGCAGGAGTTTTGTCCCCTCTGCAATAGTAGCCCCAAACAAACTGCCTTGCTGACACTGTTGTGAGCTGGGATGAAGAATGCATTTATTTATCTGGTGACAAACGTCACCCCTCTACTGTATGGAAGTCAGCCTATGTCCTTCCCCTTTGAGAAGGGGTGACCCCACTCTTTTAAATAACTATAGGCCTATCTCCAAACTGTGTTTCCTAGCCAAAATCCTTGAATCCTTTGTTAGTGATCAGCTAAAAGATGTTTTTGACTGTAATACCATTATATCTGATTTCCAAACGGGTTTTAGAAAAAAAACATAGCACAACAACAGCAGGTCTTAAAGTTCTCAATGACTTTATTAATTTTATTGACAACAAACAACACTGTGCTGCCTTTTTTATTGACGTCTCCAAGTCAATAAAAAACTTTGGTACAGTGGACAACACACTGCTAATGGGCAGCCTAGATAGAGCAGGTCCCTCTCCTGAAACTGTTTGTTGGTTTGAAAACTACTTAAGAGACAGAACTTAGTGTCTGCAGGCAGAATGCTTTACCTCTGAGTCGCTTAAAGTAACAAAAGAGTGTCCCAGGGGTCAGTACAGGGGCACTCCTTTTTATTCTTTATATCAATAATATTGACCAAAATGTGTCTAATACTAAGTTTCATTTTCATACTGATGACACTGCGTTGTACTGCACAACCTCCTTCCCAAACCAGGCACTCGCCCAATTACAACTGGCTTTTAATTCTGTTCAACAGAACTTTTATGATTTAAAAATTGTGTTAAACAAAGACAAAACTAAAGTCATGCTGTTCTCATATGCTACGGTTAAGCCGCAGAACCTGCCCCCAATTGTCACCTCACAGGGTTCACAGATTGAGTCTGGATCATGTTACAGCTGTCTTGGTATTTTGATTGATGAATCTCTCTCGTTTACTCCTAATATTCATCAGCTTGTAAAAAGTCTGAAACTGAAACGGGGTTTCTATTTCAGGATTAAATCTTGCCTTTCTTTTGAATCCAAAAAGAGACTGGTTGCTGCTACTTTTATGTGGGTCTTGGACTATGGTGATGTTTTGTACATGCATGCCTTGTCTCAGAGCTTACATGCTCTGGATTCTGTCTATCATGAGGGTCTGAGCTTCATCACCAAATTCAGATCTCTCACTCATCACTGTTTGTTGTATGAGCGTGTTGGATGGTCTTCTTTGTCTATTTTATGTTTGCTGCTCCCTTTGCCTGGAACGATTTACAAAAAGACTTGAAACTCCATGACTTAGTCTCTTTGGATGCTTTTAAGAGAATGCTGGATGATTATGGAGGAAGACACATCTGTTTGTACATGTTCTGTCTGATCAATTGGGTTTTTTATGATTGTTTTCAAATATTGTCGGAAAATTTGCTTAATTGATTATTTTATGTTTTCTACGTATGGCTGCTGATTGTTGTCTGTCTGTACCTTTAACTGTGCTGTCTGCCTGTCTTGGCCAGGACACTCTTGGAAAAGAGATTTTTAATATCAATGAGGTTTTCATGGTTAAATAAATGATAAATTGAATAAAATAAATAAAAAATTTAGATTTTGTACTGACTATATTTGTATGGGACTATGTTTGTATTTATATGTTGCTTTGTGTTGCTATGTGTACTGACTGTGGAAACAAATATCCCTCTGGGATAATAAATCTAAATCTTACCTTGATCTTAATCTTAACATTAATAAGAGCACTTAACCATTTAAATCTTTTACAATCATATACATGAAGCGGGTTTATTTCTTTTTGGAAAGGACTGGCAGTTTCTTTCTGATTAGCCGTAGATCTTTCCAAATCTATTTGGAATAAGGCTGTCCAAAAAAAAAACCCAACCTAGTGTGGACCAATTTACACATGAATGTTAGCTGAGAGGTTTGATAATTTTATGACTGTACTTCATTGGGGAAGACCAAACCATTATTTTTACAGGGTGTCAGACAAAAGATAACATTAGGAGGGCTCTCCAAATAATTAATTCAATACAAAAAAGAAAAACTAGAACTTACTTGGTAAACCGTGATTATTTCCTGTGCCTGGTATTAGATTGATTTGGATTAAATAAACATGAAATAAATTGTATTATAATGATATATCAAAGACCCACAGCAACAATAATAATAAATGGCTATGTAACAGAAAGAATAACAGTAAACGAGTGGTACCTGCCAGGGATGCTGACCATCTCGCCTTCTTTTGGCTCTATATATTGAGCCCTGACCACAGGCCATACGCCCTATGACATTCCAGGCCAGTCCCTGGTTGGAAATAGTACACTACTTAAGCTGTTACATTATTCAAAAGATCTAATTTGGTCCCACACACTGAATAAATGCTTTGATCTAATAAAACACAACAAATTTGTAGGAGAAGTGAAAATGTTGAGCTGGTTTGCTGATGCCGTGAGGCTTAAGACGAAGCCGGAACAACCCCATTTTTGGAAACTGGGAGGGACGAGGAATCACTGTGATATGAATGATAATAAAATAGGAAATATACTGAGTTTTTCTCGAAGAGATACATGGATTAAAATTTGTTTTTAATAAATATTTACAATTTTTGGATTGTTTTATAAAGGATTTACACAGCAAAGAAATCTCCAAAAGTTAACGTGACATAATGATAAAGACAGAAATGGTCAAAATTCTATAAAATAAATAAATGACTGTGAGAACACCTCTACTGTACACATCAAGATGAAGTGGGAGAAATAACTTAGTTTTCCAACTAAACTGAAAAAAAGCTCTCCAAAAGGTTTAAACTATGAAGTATTAGATTAAAATATAGTTAAAATATAATATGCATAAGATAGATCTCCTCGAATTTATTCATCTGCAACAAATTTGGAATAAATTGGATCAATGGTTGAAAGATTATGGCCCAAAAACTTTTGGAGTAGAACTCCCGCTAGTGTCAGAAATATACACCTGTCCTTTGCCAAATCAATCCAGTTCTTCCACGTATTAAAGTTTATGAGGGTTTGAAAATAATCCATGAATTTTTTGTCTGGAAAGGTGCTTTTGGAAGAATTTTAAAAGAACTTTTAGAGTGCGTTATGAAATAATCAAGGTAGATCTCCTTCATTCGATTCATATGCACCGAATTTCGACTAAATCGGGCCGACAATTAGGAAGTTATGTCCGTAAAACAGTGTTTTACATAAAAAGGTCCCTCTAGTCAGTAAAATAAAAATATTAAAGTAGAACCTGCTTTATTAAAGATAGATCTCCTCGAGTCGATTCACCAAATTTGATCAAAATCGGACCAATGCTTAAGAATTTATTATCCAAAACCTTTTGGCGATACAGCTCCCCCTAGTGTCAGAAATGTACAACCGATGGCTTCCAAAATCATTCCAGATCTTCTTCACACTGAGGTCTATGTGGCTATAAAATTAGAAATTGTTGATATTATAGACCAAAGCATTTTAAAAGAATGTATCTGGAAAAGTAAGGGACAAGATGATCAATATGTAGTTAAGATACTCCTGATCCTCAGTTAGAAAGCAATCACCAGTAAACTGCTCTAAGAAAGATACAACAGTTAGTAATCATTAGAGAGATTTATAGTATGGGAAAACAATAAATATATATATATATATATATATATATATATATATATATATATATATATATATATATATATATATATATAATATACAAATATTTTTGTAGATAAATGGACAAATGGCTGACTTATGCACCAGGGGAAATTGTTATGCATAGACAATACGTTGGAGATTGATAATAGAGGATCTGTTGAAAATCTCCACATGAGGGACTTTTATAACACCTTCTTCTATCTACTACTTTCATTTATAACTATGAGCATTTTATTCATTTATTTTTCCTTTTTACGTATCTCAAATGCTGAAGAGACTGAAGTATGACTTTAATCATTGTAAATAAAAATAAAATGTACTAAACCTATTTACGTCAAACAAAAACAAAATGGCAATAAAAGTCAGAGAAAAAGCGATTGGAACAGAAAATGTATAAAAGAAATACACATACAGAACACTAGCAGCCTTAAGAATGGATGGAAAGAGAAAAGAAGAGCCGAAAGACGCAAAATGAAGAGTATACACACATAACCTTTTTTTTTAAATTTCTATTATACTAAGCAGTCTGCTCAAAGTAATTCATCCAGAATATCTGTACTTTTGAAAATGCTTGTGAACTGTGTCTTCAGTTACAGTTGGGTCCGGCAGCATGAATCTGGACGAGGATGCCCGCTGGCTGGACTGGATGACCAAACAGTTTGAGAGCATCGCTGGAGAGGACAAAGAAATCGACATTGTTGAATTTAAAACAGCTCTCAACGTGAAGGAGGTGAAACAAAGGGAGACAAATTCAAACTTATAGTACAAGTACCAGGAAACAGTACCAACTAAATTTACATTGTATTTTACGTACAAAAGCAAAATATTGGAAAACATATTTTAAATTATAAAAAGGTCATTGGTCATTGTATTCTTAATTTTATGTTATGTAATTTTTTTTGTAGATTTTTGAGAAACATTCATTTGCCTGGTATAATGTTGCATGTGTGTCGTTTATGACGGATGAATTTTTAGAGCCCCCCCGCCTTTCACAGTGACTCAAGTCTAAACACTTGTTCAGCTATGTTAAGGGTTCGGGCCTCACGGTGGGTAACAAGCTTATACACCCCTGTAACATAATGAAGGTCAGAAACATGATGCAGGCAAGAAAGTGCATGAATGTATTATTTTACACAGAGACAGTAAGGTTGGCTCATTGAGGAGAACAGGTTAAAGGTTGAAAAGGGCAACAAAATCAATCAATCAATCAACTGTATTTGCAAAAGAAGCGCTGATACCTGAAGAGCAGTGGAGCAATAGAAGCGTTCACACGTGGACAGTTAGCTGCAGACGTGACTTGTGGCTGCTATCCTAATGTCTTCTGTCTCTTTGTCCTGCAGTCTTTCTTCGCTGAGCGTTTCTTTGCCCTGTTCGACTCAGACGGCAGTAGCTCAATCAGCCTAGACGAGCTGCTGAAAGCTTTGGACCTCCTGATCCATGGCAGCGAGACAGACAAGCTCAAGTTCTTGTTCCAGGTCTACGATGTGGACGGTCAGTGATTCCGCAGCCAACTGCTTCAGAATAACTGTGGTGACGGTCTGGGTTCTCCCAAAAGTAAAGCCCGGGGTCCCATGGAAGATGACTCTTTAGCTGTGAGGGGTTTTTTTGGCCATTTTTGCCTCTATTTCAATTCACAACATAACAACTACAAGTTTTATATTTACATCGCAACCTCAGCTCTCTTATGATCGTCCCAGGAGACCTATCATAACAAATCCTGAAAAGCTGGACGGGGTTGGATGGGATGGGATCAGAATCAGAAACTTCATTGTCTGTCATGAGAGAAAATCCTCCAAGGTGTGCGCTCAATATACAAAAAAACAAAAAGCAGAAAAAATGTACGCATTAGCAAACATTCTTAGAACAGAACGAGATCAGCCAGTCAGTACTAAGAATAAAACTTAAGAAACTATTTGTTTGCAAATTTGCCTCCTGCTTATTTAGTATAAGTAGTAGTAGTAGTGGTAAAAGTGGTAGTAGTAGTAGTATTAGTAGTGGTAGTAGTATTAGTAGCAGTAGTAGTGGTAGTACTGGTAGTGTTATTTATAGTAGCAGTAGTAGTAGTAGTAGTAGTGGTAGTAGTAGTAGTAGTAGTAGTATTAGTTTTAGTAGTAGTAGTAGTGGTAGTAGTATAAGTTTTAGTAGTGGTAGTAGTGGTAGTATTGGTAGTGTTGGTAGTAGTAGTAGTTTGGGGGGGTGGGATCTGATATCATGTGATTGTCTTTCCTTTAAACTGCTCGTGAATGGAGTACAGATTATTACGTTTTCGGTTAAGCCTAATATTCCACCTGCTCGTTTAATGATCCAGGAAGCGTCGATGGACTCTGAACAGAGTTTGGATTGAACCAGGATGAGAGACTGAGAGTTAGCATTGATCCGTTAAAAGGTCCTCCTTGGAGCTGAAGCCTCTGAGTTTTTCCTCAGCAGGAACACACGTTGTTGAGCGTCCTTGTCCACTGGGTCTTTGTGTTGAGAGAAAGACCACTACCTGGAGGCATCTTCCTGCCCGTGAGAGAGTGTGAGGCCGTTTTAATTGCTAGTTACATTGTTGGTGTAGATTGAGAATAAATGGGGGACAAAACACGTCCCTGGGGGACTCCAGTGTTTGAAATAACATGATCTTTCATTAAAACCTTTGACACCGTATGCTGAGGTTGATTCTGCAGGAAGTCTTGAAGCCATAGGATCACTGTTGGGTCAACATCTAGACCTAGGAGGCGGCTGCAGAGGTGGTGTGAATCAAATGTGGCCTTGCATGGGGGTGTGGAGAGTCCGAGTGCTTGCTTGCTTGCAAGAGTTATGGGCATAGGCATGATAGTGAACTCCCTCCTTAATCCTGGAACCCAGCTGGCATCTAGGAGCTTCTGTAGTAACTGAGGTATGACATCACCTAGCTGAGCAGAGCTCTCCCTCAGAACCCGGCCACTGAGCCCGCAGGGGCCTTAACAAGGTTTAGGGATGGGATAAGATGGGATGGAATGGGAAAGGATTGGATGGGATTTAGGAAATTAAGAAAGTCATTTGTTATGTACATTTCAAAAAAAGACCCAAAATGTGGATCACTTACGAGGCAGGAGTGCAGTTGAGTGAATTAATAAAACAAACTCCATTAATTACAAAAACAGAACAACCATGAGTCAGTGTGATGATGCAAATAACTGTGAAAAAACGGATCAATTAAAATCCAATAGCCAGAATCAAAAATCAATGGAAAAGAAAATTAAAGAGATTAGCTTCCAACAAAGTTTGGGAATACGAAGAACAATGATAGAGGGCATGAAGGCATCCAGACATAAACACGATTTTATCAACAAGGTGAAGCCCAGGGACAGTTTAAAGCAAACACACACAAATACAAAAACCACCACACTATTGGAAGTACGATCAGGAGTGCTGATCCTGACAAGTCAAAACATTTCTAATGATATAACCCCTAATGACAAGGTCATTAAGTCCACACCGATTCCTTGTTCTGCAGAGATTCAATGATTCAACAAGAACATGGAGACGGAGGAGAAACGTCTGAAACCTCCAGCAGATCCCGTATATGGGCGGAGCACTGCTTGGAACAGTTGGGTTGAGAGAGAATGTGTTTGCATTCTGAGTGTTTCAGATCGCGAGCTGTTTGGGGACGGAAATTTTCCTAGAGTCTGGTGGTTTTTCAGTCAGTGTTTATGGTTCTTCTGAGGTAGAAGGAACTGGCAATTTTTTCAAGAGGGGGCAGAGGGCAGCTAGTGATTGTGCGTGCTGCCGCCATTACCCACTGAAGAAACTTCACTTCGGTTTAAGCCTAACCCCATTGGATTCCGGTTTATTGGCATTTTACAAGATGTCGACTTTTTGGGGCTGTAGCTAATATAGAAAGTCTCCGTGTCTAAAACCTACAAGGTCCACATTCTACACCAAGGATAAGTTGTGAGCATCACCGGGCCGCTCGAGGCTGGGTCAGGGGCTTTGCAGGGCAGCCGCTATGACGCTCCTACTCAGATGGTTGAATAGCAGAACTCAGGAAAGAGGGAGAAAGGGATTCGGCGCCATCATGATAAATATCTCTTTTATTTAAAGTTGACTTTATAGTACATTTAAAAATCCCAGAGAAAACCTAAAATTCTCCGAACAAAACTCAAGGATTCCGAGGACGATGGCGGTCTCTTCTCGGAGTCCCGCAAAGGGTCTACAGACTCTATAGACATTCAAGCCACATGTCTCTGTTATTTGTCGGACTGAAATCTTTAGAAAACTTTTGAGAGCTGTGACAATGTATTTCTTGTTTGCCATTAGGTCTAATGTAGGTGCTTGTTGGCTTGCAGGAAGTGGTTCCATTGATCCAGACGAGCTGCGAACAGTTTTGAAGTCATGCCTGCGAGAAAGTGCCATCTCTCTGCCGGAAGAGAAACTGGATGATTTGACACTGGCGCTGTTTGAGTCAGCGGATAAAGACAACAGTGGCGCCATTACCTTTGAGGAGCTGAAAGCAGAGCTAGAAAACTTCCCCGAGGTCATGGAGAACCTCACCATCAGGTCAGAGAAGACCTGTTCTATTTATTAATTTTTGTTATTCACAGTTAACTGAAGGATGTTGGATTTTCTTCGCTCATCTGAGATGTATGACTCTAGGGAGTGACATTCGGGTTTATTTTTGAAATTTTCCCCCAACTCTCTTCGTTTTTCTCGTCCATCTCAGCGCTGCCAACTGGCTGAAGCCTCCTGACCTGCATCATAAGAGACGCCACGCTCCTCGATATCTGACAAGAGCATACTGGCACAACAACAGCCGGAAGCTACTGTTCCTGTGCAGCTACGCCTGCCTCAGCCTTTTGCTGTTCATGGGAGCCATGCTGCAGCACAGTCCGGGTGGGGGCTGGTACATGGTGGCCAAAGGCTGCGGACAGTGTCTCAACTTCAACTGCACCTTTGTGATGGTACGACCCGGAGTGACCCCTGAACCTTTGTTATGGTACAACTAGAGGAGATGTGACATGGTGGAGATCTGCACTTAAAGGGTTAGGTTTAGGGCTAAGAGCCAGTTTCCTGCAGATGCCAGACACTATCTGAATATACAAGCGCTTTTATTAGATGTTTGATATACATTTTTTATTGTATGCTGCAGAATTAGGGTTTCAGCTACTTAAACTTATTTTCTGGATATTTATCTGCATGTTTTTGGATTTTCATTTTGTAAGCAGCTTATTTCTGAATTTAAAAAAATATATATATTTAGCACTTTTAAAAAAGAACACTTTCTTGCAAAAAGACAGGGGACTAGTGGGGCAAAGACTCCAAACTTCAAGACCTGTTTATCTCTAAATTACTGCTCACTCATGATTTAATTACTACTGTTTTTTTAATTTATACTTTTTACATATTTATTATATATTTATTCACCCCCTCTAAACCCTATCCAGGATACTTGAGGTCTGACAACCAAGGACATGTCCTCAGACCTCAAAACAAAGACCAGCGCCATAGAAAAATTGTTCTAGTGGATTGGAGCTGAAGTATGTAGAGTGCGTTAGAAATAAAATTAATTATTATTATTATTATTTACCTGCAGTCTTGATGCAGCAGAAAGTGTAGAAAAAGGCTGTTTCTTTTATTTTCGGTTTATAGGTTTACAAATATATATATATATATATATATATATATATATATATATATATATATATATATAAACCCAGGGGAGGGCATCTGTGTCACAATTTACATCTTTATGTGGTTGTTGCTGACACTGAAATAAACCAGTAGTAGCAACAACCTTCCACCACTTGAACCAAAATACCTATACCGAACCTCAATCTAAATCTGAAACAAAATCTAAAGTTAAAACTGTTCCGGAGCCTCTAAACAAGGTAATCATAAACCTGAAATAAACAAAACTTGAACCTAAACGTAAATCAGAACCTAGTCCTAAACTTGAACCTAAAGAAAAACCCAAACCTCATGTAAGACGTAAACTGCACCTGAAACTGAGCCTGAAACTTGTGGTGGCTGGTTTGCTTGTGTGTGCAGGTGCTGATGCTACGGCGCTGTCTCACCTGGTTGAGGGCAACATGGGTGGTCAGGGTTTTCCCTCTGGACCAGAACATCTTGCTGCATCAGATCGTGGGTTACGCCATCCTCTTCTACACACTGGTTCACACCATGGCGCACATCTTCAACTTCGGTACAAAGGTTTTTAGACTTCAGATCAAGGGATCAGTCTGTGATATCAAGCAGCAGTGGAGCAGTTTCAAGAGTCAGAACCTCCAAATCTGAGGTCATGGTTCCACGGAAAATGGTGGACTCAAATCTCAAATGATTATTTAGAGAAAGCTTTTTTCTTAGTACAAAAGAAAATAATGATGTTTGGAACCTAAATTCCCTGGTAATGCTAGAGTTTTGTCCCCAACCCTAACTTTCATGCAATGGACTGATGTGCCACCATTATTGCTGATGCTTGTCTGAACATTGTGTTCATAACCCTTTTCCATTTTCACATCCCTCCTGAAAAAAGCCCCAAAATGCTCCATCTCCCTCATCAACAACTGGGGGCAGCAACGTACTCAGATCCATACCCCTAAACTTAGACATGCTGACAATACCCAGAGCTGCTTAAGATAACAGACTGTTGAATAGATCAATAGAACCACTTGTTTGAAACATGTTGGTTTTATCAGGGCTGGATAATGAATAGCAATGGATCAGGCATAATAGCAAAACCACCTTCCTAATATTGCGTGTCCCCCTTTTATCTTCGTCCATTGCTCCGTGGTTCAGTTCTGATGCTGACGTGTTCATTGTAGGACCTTTCAGCGGTGGACAGGGGTCAGAGGTCACGCTGACCGGTCTGACGCTACACAGCTAACTACCCTAACCCCTTTTATGTCACTGTATGTTCTGATACCTTTCTACTCAACACAGCAGAAACTTTTGTGAAGGGGTGAAGGGGGAGGAGTGTGAGAGAGAGGGAAAGTTTGTTGAAAGGAATACGAATCATTATAGCTGATATCACCAACAATAATATCAGCTATAATGACAGACTCCACCCATTTTCCTCCACCAATCCAGGGTCGGGCCTGTAGGGTGAAAAAATAAAAGAACTCCAGGGAAGAAGTCAAGTTAGTAAAACTTGGCAAATGAATGAAATCAGTTACATGCATCAATGTGAGAGGGATGTTTTAAGAGGGACTGAAAGAGAGAGAGCTAACCATGGTAACCAGATAATCAGTAAATAATACTTTTCCTGTCTGTGTTCCAGTGCACCTGTCAGAGAGCAGCGAGTTCTCCCTGTGGGAGTACCTGCTGACCACCAGGCCAGGGATTGGCTGGGTAAAGGGGACAGCCGCCGTGACAGGAATCATCTTGCAGATTGTTATCTGTCTGATGGTGCTATGCTCCAGTACGTTTGTAAGACGCAGCGGACATTTTGAAGTAAGAGTCCAGGAAACGGACACTGTGTTCTCAATAAATAAAAGTTATTTAAAATACTGAAATAAAAAGCCTGTAAAACTGACTGAAATGTGTTTTCAGAAATGGAGGTAATGGTATGAGTGATTTGTTGTTTTGATCTTCTTCCTGTACTGACACATCTGATATGTTTGCTATGTTCACAAATCCATTCCTGTGCTCCACTTGAGTCCTTTGCTGTTGGGAAGTAAAGTTCATATTCTGTTGATAGTATAGCCAGGTGACTGTGCTCCAGCTTTGATTTATTCATGTTCTGAATCATATCTTGAATCACTTTACGGTCTGATGTTTATCCCCACCTTGTCTTGAGACAGTTGCTGAAAGTTTACAAGCACAACGCAAAACACTCTGCCTGGATCGAACTTTAACACTAAACTTAAATCAACCCTAGGTCGTTTCCTCCATTGGTTCCGTGATAACTCTACCCATCTTTTAAATAAATGGTGGTCACAAGTATTTCGTTTGTTAGGGTAATCTCTCCCCCAGCCAAGGAATTACGTAGTGTCAAGATCACCAGTTTCTGGTACCTCCGGTTCGATCCGGTTCAAGCCCTGACAGTGCCTTCATGGAGCATGAGTATTTGAGTCAAGGAGGAAGAGAAGAGTCTGAGGCCAATTTCTGATTAACCCTAAACTCAACCCTAAATCCTTGTAAACCACATTAAATAAAGTTTAACACGAAAATGTTCAGTATCATTTTTTAAACATCACCTCTATGAGTTATTAGTGATTTCTTCCCTTTGAATGGCCTTTTCCCAATGAGCCCAAAAACATTTGAGGTTAGGTTTAGGGACCATGCCAGTGTGATCGGAGGATTCAATGAGTTAAATCACCTTTCTACTCCATAATTAAAGAAAGCAAAAGAAACATTATGAGACGTGTCCACAGATCCATAGACCTCAGAAGGTTCATAGATCTTTTTTATGGAGTAAAGTCCTGAACACTTTGTGTGCTGTCTGTCCTCTAGGTCTTTTACTGGTCTCACCTGTCCTATGTGTGGGTCTGGTCCCTGCTGATGGTTCACTGTGCAAACTTCTGGAAGTGGTTTGTAGTTCCTGGTCTCGCGTTCATGATGGAGAAGATAGTAGGGATTGCCGTTTCTCGTATGGGAGGCCTTTACATTGTGGAGGTCAACCTGCTACCATCCAAGGTGACCAACTTAACATTCAGGTGTCTGCCTTTGCCATCCGATTTTGTATTTCAAACGTCTTCAGCAGATTTCCTGATTAAACATGAGTGGTCGATCTGTTTTTCTTGTTTGGAGTGATGTAAAGTCAAGTGAAGGTACTAAAAACATTTAGAAATCCCTTGTTTGTATTATCCAGGTTATGAGAAGGACCAAGACGGATCTGAAGACATTATCTATTGTATTTTGTATTAAGAAAAATGCCCTCACTGTAGCCTCTAAGCTGAAAGCATGAGAACATAGGAAGGCACACAAGTTTTGAACACATGACCATGCACCGTAGGACGAGATCAACGACAATCACTAGATCTCAGCAATCCTCAGTTTTTAATTGCTATCAGAGGGTTTGTGCACACACAGCTGACAAAGTTCTAATGAAGTTGTTCCCATTGTTTAGTAGTGTGAACACTTTTAGCTGAGGCAGAACCGAAACATTTCAACTTAGAAATGCAGTTAAAATATATTTCCAAAGGAACTTGTTTGCAAATATTAGTTTGCACCTAATCCAACCCTTTTTTCGCTTTTGTCATCTTCTTTGTTCCTACGCTGGTTTGGTTGGGCTCCCAGGGATGGCACTTATATTGTTCTGCATGTGTCCTTGGATGTAGGTGCTTAGAGATCTCTCGGACCATTTTCCCACTTGGACCTGCTATGTTGAGCCCTCTTGCACGTATGATGGCATTTTATTTTTATATGCCTCTCTGTGTCAGTGTCCATATCTGGCTCCTCATTGTGGTGTTTCTCTAACCCATACCTTTGTTTGGTGTCGTCTTGTGAATGCTGCTCTAGCAGTTATCAACCCCTGATGCCGAAGCACCGATCCTCCTCGGTTGCTATCCAGGCTTCCCTGGAAGTCTCAGTCATTGCCTGTATGCATAAATACAGAGAGTATAAGTTGACCCTGTCACAGATTTGCATGATGGATTTTTTGGAGCCTTCTTGATACCAGATACAGAAAGATTTCAGCATAGAATAATCAAGCCTCTTTTGAAATCAATGTGATTTTCCTGTAAGATGTGTAAGGAGCCTTTTATATGTGAACAACATCACTGTAATCAGTGCCTGTAGTGGATGAACATCCGATTTTGTCTCTTTTAGCTGTATTTCTGTCTGTGTTCAGGTGACGCACCTGGTGATTAAACGTCAGCAGTTCTTCCATTTCAAACCAGGGGATTACGTGTACATCAACATCCCAGTGATAGCAAAGTATGAGTGGCATCCGTTCACTATCAGCAGCGCTCCAGAGCAGTCAGGTGCGCCTCATCTGGCATGCGCTTAAATGAAAACCATTATTAGACAGAGTACAAAGAAAATGTTTTCACTGCGGCAAACTTTGATCTGTAGATTCTCTGTGGCTTCATATTCGCTCAATGGGTCAGTGGACCAACCGTCTGTATGAGTACTTCAGGCAACCAGAGAGCCAGACAATAAGCCCCAAGAGATTGTCCACCAGTCTGAGGAACCACAGGCAGCTGGTGAAGGCTCAGGTTCAACACACACACTAACAGGAGTGTCATCTAATTCCAACCCAAGTCTTTACCCTAAAATTTAACGACTTACCTTTTGAATCAAAAATATAGAAAAAAACAATGCTACACAAATACTCCCACTTCTGTCATTCTTTTCTCCTAGGAGGACCTGTTCAGTTCAACAAACAGCAAGGGCACTGTTGCTTCTAATGAAGACAATGCCATTGAGTTGATGATGTACCGTCAAAGTTGCTCCCAATCCAAGGCAGCCCCAGCCCTGGTGTATGGTGCTCAGGGACTGGCAGGGCATCTTCCACAGTTGGAGGAGTTAGAGCCAGCAGAGAGAGGAGAGGTTCCTCCTCTTAGAGAGGTCCGCAAATGTGTCTGCAATGTATAAACAACGATGAGCTGTAGCATGATGAAAATTTCAATATCCTGGTTCTCCTTTTAAAACTGCAGGTTTCGGTCAAGTTTGGTGAGAATCACAGATTCTGCAACATCAAGGTGAGTAAATACACCATTAAGTACTGCTAACATAAATCTAACAAAACTGTGTCCATCTCCAGATCAGAGTCAGGTTTCCTTTGTAGTCAACTTTTTTGTACCTTCATACATAAAAAACAAAATTATATTTCTCCTAAAAGGATCTGAAAAAAAACAGCGCGTGTCCATTAATAACACAATGAATAGATAAAATAGTCTTATAGATAATAGACTTCATGATAAAGCCGATGTAGATACATTATAGTGCATAGTTGCAGAAGCACGGGGGTTGGTCTATGAGGGTCCATAAGGTGCATTTAGTGTTTTTAGTCTACCAGTGGCTCTAAGAATGAGAATGAGTGTTTGGTTTGACCACACATGCTGTAAATATGAAGTTGCTGTGTATTGGACCTTAGACATGTATTCTGTGTGTCAGTGTTATGTAGACGGACCCTATGGGACTCCTACGAGACAGATCTTTGCCTCTGAACACGCTGTGCTGATCGGGGCTGGTATCGGCATCACACCATTTGCCTCCATCCTGCAGAGCATTATGTACAGGTGAGACCACAGACTCTTACGCCACTTTTGCCACATACCTGATGTATTAATGAAATGACCCACAACAAGAGAGACTGGAAGGAAAGTTTCTTAGATTCAGTTTTTTAATAAATATTCACATTTTTTAAGTAAAATATTTTAAAGTATGGAAGGAAGCCAAACCTGCTGACCTGGTTAATATGACGGGACTGAGTGAATTTTTTAGGATGACCACATTGCTATGGGATAGAGGGCGACTGGTAAGAAATTTGAGTATGAAGTGGGACCGGAGGGGGCTGGGGACTGGAAGGTTGTTGCAGGCCAGCCGGTGGGTCTAGGGTTAGGGTTGGGTACTCAGGTATATGCTTCCATTGTGGGCCACCTGAGAGGGTGGTTAAGGAGTGAGTTTGATTGACTTCAGGATGCCAGAGAAAACAGGAGGTGTGCGCCCCATGGAGGACCAGAGAGTGAGCAGAATCACAGAAAAACCGGCAGTTAGGTAGTTACGTACCTGGATCTGCTTGAGCCAGATAGCAGACCTTCATCAACTGGGTCTGATGGTTCTCAGAGCTGCTGTTAGCACAGACTCAATCTCCAAGGTGTCTGCTGCCACCACACTAGTGGCAGGATAAAATGGCAAGAAAAAGCTTCTAGTTTTATATTTCTGTAACTGGATCATAAGAGATTATGAAAACTGAATCTGCTTAAAAATCTGCTTAATTGCAGCAGCTTCAGTTAGTAGTAATTAACCTGACTACAATAATATACTATATATCATCAGTGGGCGTCAACCAGGTCCACATCAGTCATGATCCTGCAGGATGAAAAAGCACCAAGACTCTAGCCTTCGGGGAAGAAGTCAAGTTAGTAACATCGATTAATGGGAGATGGTTTGTATAGAGAGGGAGAGAGAGGAAGTGAGAGAAGCTCAGTGCATCATGGGAAATCCCCTAGCAGTCTCAATATCCCTCCAGCAAGACTTTAGCCTAATTGGTACTGCAGGAGACCAAGGTTCTTCTGGAGACCAAGGTAAGGCCATCCAAAGTAGTTATATTAAAAGATGTTAGAAGAAGTGTTTTTGTCCCAGCACAAGGACTTCATTTTTATCTGAGCTGGGTAACAGAAAGTTGCCGGTCATACAAGCTTTGTTGTCCTTAAGACATGCATCATGTTTAGATGAGTTATTAGATTCACCTGGTTTCATTGATAAGTAGAATTATGTGTCCTCTGCGTTACAGTGGAAGTTCGTGGAGTATGCTCTGATAATGTTGCCTAAAGGGAGCATATATAATGTGAATAATATTGGTCCAAGCATAGATCCCTGAGGAGTGGATTGGGATTCTATACTGAACCTACGGGTCCTACATGATATTGTTTTTCGAGTGGCGGAATAAACAAGTAGGCGGACGTTGAGTTGGAATTGTTTAGTTACTCAATATGGTTTAACTAAGATTCTGCTCACATGCGATAAACCGAGTATAGCTTAAGGTTTAACTATTCCATTTTAAATGCGGTTTCACTTAAACCTGCTGCAGAACCAGTTTTTTAACTCAGTTTATTTCTTGGCCTACTGACAATGGGCAGGATGAATCTTTTTAGTGTCTTCCTTGTTTGTAAAACGTACAACGCAGAAGAGAATGTTGGTCAGATCAGTGCAGCGTGGTTTAACTTTGATATGACTTTGAGGCATTCTATCTTGGTCTGAGAGAAATTGGGAGCTTTACTCTTCCTCAATCCCAAGGCTGTACTCTTGTGTCCCTGGAGGTTAATAAACAAATTGAAAAAGTATGTCCTGGAGTTCCAACAGCAGTGACTCCTTAAGTAAGTCATGGATTCCTTTGATACAGGTACCGCCGGAGGAAGCAGAACTGTCCCAATTGTAACTACTCCTGGTGTGAGAACATCAAGGACAGCGACATGAAGTTACGCAAAGTAAAAAACAACATCAAGATATTTCAGATGCTTCGTTACGTTAATTTGCAACAACTGAGGGGAAGGCTTTAAACTTAAGACACGTATGTTCTGGACTCTGCAGGTGGATTTCATCTGGATCAACAGAGACCAGAAATCATTTGAATGGTTTGTCAGTTTACTGACTAAACTGGAGATGGACCAGGCTGACGAGGAACCAGAAGGTGAAAGTTGAAGCATTGAGACGTGTATAGACATGATCAGGCATTAATGAAGACCTCCTGTCCATCAGGTCGCTTTCTGGAGATGCACATGTACATGACTTCAGCTCTCTGCAAGAACGACATGAAGGCCATCGGCCTGCAGATGGCGCTTGACCTCCTGGCCAAGAAGGAGAAGAGAGACTCCATCACTGGACTGAGGACTAGAACCCAACCTGGACGGCCTGAGTGGAGGAAGGTGAGAAAACTGTCTTCCTTATCCAACAGAGTTTTTGGACTAATCAATGATTGCAGCAAAAGTGGTATAATAATCCTGAAAAACTGATGGTTAACTAATCCGGCTGAATGGAGGTTTAGCTAATCTGGTTTAATTGAGGGTTAACTGAATTTAAGTAATCTGGTTTAAACAAGGTTAAATAATCAGGTTTAAGTTATGTTACAATTTGGTGTCGAACCCTCCAGAATGATACGTCATAGAAAAAAACTTGATCTGGTTTCTAGTTCTTATTTGATGGAGACCCTAAAAGAGAGCTTAATTGACTGATCATCCATAACATTATAACCACCTGTCTAATGTTAGACAGTTGGGTCAGAACTGTCACCAACACAGCAGTAGCAGGTAACCATGGTAACCAGATAATACATCCCACCCACTGACAGGTAATCAAGTAACATATCCCAACCACTGACAGGTAACTAGGGGAACCAGGTAATGTATCCCACCCGCTGATAGGTAACCATGTAACCAAATAATATATCCCCACCACTGACAGGTAACCATGGTAACCAGTTAATATATCACACCCACCTACAGGTAACCATGTAACCAAATAATATATCCCCACTCACTGGCAGGGTAACCATGGTAACCAGATAATATATATCCCCACCACTGACAGGTAACCATGGTATGGGTAATCAGTGTTATTCTGACTTCACATCTCAGTGATTATAATGTCATGGCTGGTTGGTCCACATATTTTGTTTTCTCAATTACTATTCTAAAAGTCCAGTGGCAAACAATTTCCACTAGCGTTGCAACGGACCATGGATTTTTCGTGTTTGGATTGATTCTTCAAATTACCTCCAAGGTTAGAATTACGATAGTGGGAAGACATTTTCATCACCTTCCTTTTTTAAAAAGACAATCATCATAGGGTTAGCGATATTGTAATGTAGCTGACTGTCAGGAACACCTGACGGGAAAAGAACCTGAATCATATAAGTCTCAGTCCAGAAGAATTTTAACTTCCTGTGAAATAAAGCAATGACAGAAAGTTGATGGTTAGGTTTAGAAGGCTGGAGGATCAACGGTTTTATTATGAAGAAGCCGTCAGACCATGGTTCTTTATCTAGTCCGGCCCTATATCCAGTCCGGTTCTACAACCAGGTCGGAGGGCGGGTCAGGGTTCTCTGTGATCATGTTTTAACAGCTGGGACCTGTGTGCTGTTGTGTGACAGGTGTTTCAGAAGGTTTCAGAAGAGAATAAAGGGAAAGTCCACGTATTTTATTGTGGATCTCCAGCTCTGGCCAAAGTCATCAAAGCTCAGTGTGAGAACTTCAGCTTCAACTTCTACAAGGAGAACTTCTGAAGACCCCTGCACCCCTAGAGGTTTTCTTGGCAGACCTGATGATGTAATATGTTACTAACTAAGTCATTTGTTGCTATTGATGTCATGTTTTGCAAGTCTCTTTTTATTTTCTCCGATGATGTCAGATGTTACTGAAATGTCATTTGTTGCGATATAATTTCACACTGATGATGCCATTTATAGTTTTGTTACTTTATAGTTATTTGTTATATATCCCTCAACTGTAGCTTCAAATTTCCCTTTATTACAAGGTATTGAAGTTCTTCTTCCTACTCTTCCACTTTGTGACCTTGAATGTAACTACTGTGGCGGAGGAATTTATTAACCCTTATTATCTATATATCTATCTAATGTATGTATGTATGTATGTATGTATGTATGTATGTATCTATCTATCTATCTATCTATCTATCTATCTATCTATCTATCTATCTATCTATCTATCTCTCTCTCTCTCTCTCTCTCTCTCTCTCTCTCTCTCTCTCTCTCTCTCTCTCTCTCTCTCTCTCTCTCTCTCTCTCTCTATCTCTCTCTCTCTCTCTCTCTCTCTCTCTCTCTCTCTCTATCTATCTATCTATCTATCTATCTATCTATCTATCCATCTATCCATCCATCCATCCATCCATCCATCCATCCATCCATCCATCCATCCATCCATCCATGTGTATCTGCTGTCTGTTGGGATTCTTTCTTTAAATAAATTAATGTTAAAATGAGACGATGGTAAGGGTTATGTGAAACAACAAAAAGAGATGGTCCCTTTCCCCAGATTTATCTCAGATTTATCTTTATTTAATTGTATGTCTATTTATTGAAGGCATGCACATGTGCATATATATTTGTATGTACAGTGTTTTTCTGTATATAGAAACATGTTTATATGCCTTTAATACTTATTTAGTGTCCATGTGTATCCTGCATATTTTCTATTTCATACTATTTGTCTAACTACTAAGAATATCAATCTATAAATGTTGGAGCCGCTGTACCGCTTCATTTCCCTGTGGGGATAATAAAGTTTGTTCTATTCTATTCTATTCTGTTCAATACTTCACCCAGCTCCTAATCCCTTCCCAAGCTCAACTAGAATAGCGGACTTCAGTCTAATGTAAAGTTAGCTTTAACTCAAACCTAACTAACTCCCTATGTGTATGATGGTATCTTTGTTCAGTCTTGATGAGCCTGTGAGTATGTGATGTGATCGGTGCTCTGCTGATCAGCCTGTGAGTATTTGATGTGATCGGTGCTCTGTTGATCAGCCTGTGAGTATTTGATGTGATCGGTGCTCTGTTGATCAGCCTGTTGGACCCTCCTGTCGGTGGCGGATCACCGATTCTGGAACTAAAAACAGAGCAGTTACGTTTTTATTCCAATTCTCACGTTGATGGACGGTGTCTTTGACATTAACGGACGCCGTTTGTCAGAATCCCCGGCATAAACTGATGTCTAACGCATTATTATTTCAAACGGAGCTGTTAGCCTAGCAGTTAGCCTAGCAGCTAGCTCCGCTCGTGAGGACGTCCTGATGGAGGTAGGCCTCAGCTGCTTTAACAATATTAATAATCAATTTGATTGTTTATGAACATTGTTTTAAGGTGAATAATATCTGGATTTCTTTAGCTTTATGAAAAAAAACGAATTAATAGACGTTTCTGACCTGAAACGAGGCCGGGAGCCTCTGAATTAGCCATTTGCTAGTCTGTTCTGGACGGCCGGGTCGATTTAACCCGATAATTTAACCTCAAGGGGGTGCAGCAGCAATAATGCTGACTGATGACGTGATGGTGGGGGATCATAATTGATGACTCCAATGGGGGGTAGTAGTAAAGGAACCTATATAGCGCTATAAATCTCCTGCTTACTGCTAATGTTAACATAACTTCGGGTCAGAACCTCTTTCAGTATGGGTTACGATCAGAATATTTGGCGGCCCTGGTTTGAGTCCGAACTTCTGTCAGTATGGGTTGGTTGAACTGTTGTTCTGGGTTAGGGTCCGATCCTCTGTAAGTATCAGCCCCTTCGGGGTAAAGTTAGAACTTCTGTCAGTATAAGGCAAATCCTCTGTCAGCGTGGGTTAAGGTGAAAAACGTCTGACAGTAGGGTTATGGTTAGAACAATGTCACTATGGGATAATATCTGATGATGTGAATTCAGGATTTATGTGCTCTCTTCTGTTTTCAATGCACCAACCTGGAACCCCTAGTTTCGACATATTCTATATCAGGGCTTCAGACAAAAATATAATATCTAGGAGTTAATGGCTCCTAATCTTATATTAATACTGGTATTTAGGAGCAAAATGAAATTTTCAGGAGCCAAAATATATCGATGTCTGAGTACAATGTGAAATTTCTACTTACTATTTCTTTCCCTTATGTACTGTCTGCCTTTGTTTGCCCCGCTTTCCATTGTATGCAGAATATAGTATTTGCATAATATGTTTCATGTCCAAAATGCTTTAATGTTGTTACCATAAATACAAAAAATAAATGACTAATCTTTTTGTCCCCTTATTTTTATTTAGCTATGAACAATAAGTTACTTTAACTCTGTACGTCCCTTCCCCACAATGATACAATCCTTGGCGTTCTCATGTTTCTTAATGTCACAATGCTTCTTAACTGTTTATTTTTTAATAAACAGTTAAAAATGCACTCGGAATTATTGCAGATGGAGCTCCGTTGGAAGCTGGAATTGCACTGTACTCGTTTATTTCTTTGCCACAATCACAAATGTCTGTTGTTACGGGTAAGGGTTAGAACCTCTTGCTCTGGTTGATCTCCCCGTCTGTCCTCAACAGTGATCCAGCCCAGCGAGGGACAGGCTGCGGTGGGAGTGAGCAGCCAATCGGCAGAAGCCCCAGGCAGCAACATGGCAACCCGTCAGAGGAACTCGGTTCGGATCCTGTTGAGCCGGGAGCGAGGCGCGCAGACGTTTGGATCTCAGAGGCTCCTGCAGCTGCTGGTGGAGGAGAAGGTCCGCTGGATGAAGTGGCAGAGCCAGGTGAGTCTGTCTTCGAATTCGGGTTATCTTATGAAGTGGTCAGGCTGTTCTAGGTGGATTAACTTTGAGTTTATCAACTCTGAGTTAAACTTATGCAGGTGGATGTTCAACAGCCATCATCAGTGGAGCTCTGGGATTGACTGTGGTAACCAGTGATACAATATCACCAAGGCAACAAGTGAAATAGTGAGTCTCAATGGTAACCAGTGTAGCAATTAGTCATCATAATTGCACATAATGCCCAGTTATTCTTATTCTGTTATGTTATGTTATTCTTATTCTGTTATTCTTACTCTGTAACATGCTCTGCTGCTGTAACATTGCAATTTCCCCATTGTGGGACTAATAAAGGCTATCTTTATCTTTATCTTTATCATGGTACCCAGTGAGACATTGAGACTCCATGGTAACCAGTAAAACACTGTCACCAAGGCAAGGTCTCCATACTATTAATGCTCTTACCAGCAGAGAAGTAGAGACAACTGGTTAGGTAGAAAGTTGCCCCCTGGGTGATTGCTTTTTTTAAGTCAATAATTATTTTCTCTGAATATTATAAATGCTGTTGGCATTATGTTAAAGAGATTATTTTCATTGATGTGCACTTGAAAGCATCTGACAATAAAACACAGATAAATAGTTAATCCTGAGTCGACCTTAAAACCTGCTGGAGGACATATATATTTCATCTGGGAATGCCTCGGTTCCCTGGGATCGGCTGCAGAGGAACGTGGGAAAGATTGGCATCTGGAGTATCTAAGGTGCTACCGCCGTGACCCGAAAAAAAATGAGTGGAGTTCATGATTATTCCTAACTTTGGTTTAGTCATATTTTACAAGTTAAACAAAGGAAATATCATTCAGTGGTTTTCATAAATTTTAAGAGATAGAAATGCTTTGCTATGGTATTAGAGGCCTCTTCATCATCTGATGTTGGAGTTGTGTGGCTGATGATGTTGTTCAGATAAGTGATGGAATGTGAAGAAAAAAGGAATCTTTGGACCAGATTCATCATGGACCAAAATCGCATCCAATCTGGGTCTCTCAGTTCTCTCCTGATGTAAATCTCTTATATGATAAATGTGAAATGGACCCATTTAGCGAGACATTCAGATTGACAGCTCTGCTTCAGTCTCAGAAATAGTCAAGAGTCAGGAACAAACTCAGGCTTTGTTGAAGAAAATCTGCCAGACAGCATGTTGGGTTCATATAGTAAGTAACCATGGTAACTGACTCAGAGTTTAACTCTGCTCGCTTTCTGCAAATGAAAATCCAGAGTTTCCCTCAGCTCAGGTTAAACAAACCCATCTCATGTTAGATTCAATTACCATAGTAAGTGTCTATGGTAATAGTTTTAAGCACCAGAGCTAGAGCTGTGGAAAAGAAAATAACTGGTGCTAAGTCATGCTCTGGCCCCGAATTTGCCCTGGAACCTTAGCTTGGTGGAAAAGGGGTAACAGAGACAGAAGGAACCAGGGGCAGGTCTGATTCTTGTAGAACTACTACATCCTCGTTAATGTCTGTTTGTTACCCGACAGAAAGTGGAGCTGCCGGACAGCCCCCGGTCCACATTCCTGCTGGCCTTCAGCCCCGACAGGTGAGAGTGGATGGATCAGAACCGGCTGGTTCTGATAATATGAGACTGATCTGCTACAAATCAAACTAGTAAATCCATCATTTATATTCTTATTGACCTGTTCTGCGTCTCCTAGGACCCTGATGGCTTCCACACATGTCAACCACAACATTTACATCACTGAGGTGAAGACTGGAAAGTGCCTACATTCCCTAGTGGGCCACCGTAGAACCCCCTGGTGTGTGACCTTTCACCCTACCATCCCTGGCTTAGTGGCCTCCGGGTGCCTTGATGGTGAAGTCCGCATTTGGGACCTGCATGTGAGTCTGTAGAACCTGCAGTGGTCCTACCCTGAGCTATAGATCGTTTAGCTGGGGTCCTGTGGGGGTGCAGTAGTGTCGATCCAGGGTCCTGACTGCATGTCCTCTCTATGCAGGGCGGCAGTGAGAGCTGGTTCACAGACAGTAACGTGGCCATCGCCTCCCTAGCCTTCCACCCCACAGCTCAGCTTCTCCTGATCGCAACCAACAACGAGCTGCACTTCTGGGACTGGAGCCGGCCAGAGCCCTTCGCCGTGGTGAAAACGGGCAGCGACACCGAAAGAGTGCGGTGGGTGTGACTGAGATCCGTGTTTCTGCTGTGGACCCGTGTTCTAGCCTCTACCTAGTACCTAACCTATATACTGTTATACACTTCTCAAAAAACACAAGATGTGTGTATCAGTGTTTCCCAAAAACCTCAAAATACAACAGTCCAATCCAGTGAATGCAGTGTAAAAAGAACAGTCAACACAAAATATCCACTCCGACTTCTACCACAGATCTCCTCACAACCAAACATCGAAGTAAGAAAAACAAATAATGGCATCTCCCAGCGCAGTTCGATAATAAATCAAATATGTGAAACAATGTAAACCCCGTTTTACGCACAATTCTCACAATTCCATAGACCAGTCAGACAGTAATGTCACGGCATCTGCCTTTCAAGTAAGGCAGATCCGTAACTCTGTTTTCTCTCAGGCCTTCTGGTGCATTGTGAGGTTGTGATTGGATAATTGGATGGGTGTGAATTCTGACAAACATGAATGACTGTCTGTCTGACTTGATGCGATTCTGGCTCGCTACATTGAGGAATATTCCAACATTGGGACATTTTCTCCTTGACAGGGTGGGCGCGACATCTTTTCTTCTTCATAATACTAACCCTAACCCTGTTTCTTGTTTAAATTTTGTGCACCTAAGACTTTTGTTCCTGGGGCAACCGTCTCTCTGGCCCTGCACACACAGCGCCATAGTATGTTACCCAATCCATATATTGAATTTCATACGGCCTAACCAATGTATATTCAATTACACACACAATAAAGGGAACACTTGAATCACATTTATCTCAATGAAGGAGTTTTCAGAATCTTTATTGACCTTTGACCCCCACGCGCCTGAACGGATAACATCTGGTCCTCCTCCTGATGAAACGGAGGAGGGTGTCCTGGAGGATATCCTTGAAGAACTTGATCAGGACCTCAATGAGCTCCTGTACCATCTGTGGTTCTACTTGGTGGGGTCTGATTCAGCGATACATCCCAGAGGTTCTCTGATGGGTTCAGGTCTGGAGAACCTGGGGATCAGTCAATGGCATCAAGGCTTTCATCCTCCAGGAACTGCCTACACACTTTGACCAAATGAGGCTGGGCCTGGTCCTGCAACAGGAGAAAAACAGGTGTCCAATGCACAAGTGTGAGGTCTGTCAGTGGATCTGAGGGCTTCATCCTGGTACCTACACCTGGAGGTCTGTGAGACCCTCAAATGATCTGCCTCCCCAGACATCACTGACCCACCACCAAACCGGTCCTGCTGGATGATGTTTCAGGTCGCAGAACCTTCACCACGGCGTCTCCTGACTCTTTCGTGTCCGTCACATGAACTCAGTGAGAACCTGATCTCATTTGTGAGGAGAACTAGCACCAGTGGAGATCCTGATTTTCACCATTGCAAATTGGTGGATAATTATGTGCGCTTCAGAAATGCACATATTGATATCCCTGAAGTTCAACTGACTCTGTTTTCCTGTGATGATTGAGTGTTCCCTTAATTTTTTGAGCGGTGTATATTATATATAATAACCTTAACCTTAAATTACATCATATATGACCTAATCCATTTATCACTAGATATATTACAGATCACACACTGACTCGCCTCTTAAAATGTACCCCGTGTATTAAATTTACTGTACAATCCGTAGTTTGTACAAATTTAGAAAAAATAATTTAACTCGTAGGTCACCATTGCTGTTTACGTTGCAATGTATTCTGGGTAGTGACGTCAAACGGTTGCAATGGCCGGCTTCTGAGTCGCTTATCCTAATTCGACAGTTAAAAATCTCATTTGACCAGCCTTTTCAATTTGAACTGGAGCGCGACATTAACAAGGACAACTTGGGAAACTTTACTCAAACTGAGCAAACACAAGAAGACGTTGAGAGATGCGATGAACAGACAGTGGGACACAATCGCTGGTGTCTTTGCAGGAATTGTGTTGCTATGGATACCATAAAGGAGAGAGTTTGATGTAAAGAGCTCCATTTTTTGTCAACAGCTGTTGAAGGTTAGCATATAGATCGTACCACTGTGTATGATATCCTACATGGTCATAGTCATATCCGATGGTCCGCTTTCAGACTCCCTGCATCCGTGAGCTGGTTCAGGTTCAGGTTCTAGCAGGGGAGGGTCTGGCGTCTCCTGTCTTTGCTGCATCTTACAGCGTTTGTCACTCGCTTCTCGGTGGTGTTTAGTCTCCTTGTGTGGAAATATTTTAGACACAGCATCTCGTTTTAGCCTTCGTTTATAACCAGCATGACCTGTGAGCTCTTTTAGCAGATGTGGTCGACTAAATGCTTCAAATGCATCAGGAGAGAAGAGACGCGAACAGAGACTCCTCTTATCTCTGGGAAAACTATGAAAACTTTTGTCACTTCTCGTATTTACCTTCGACTCCAAAGTACAACCTAAAGCAGCACAATGGGCGTTATATCGATTTTTTCTCTCCCCAATGCTACGGAAACAACAACCAATCACAGCAGCTCAGCGGGACATCAATCATCTACGTCATCAACCCATAATGCAATGAAGCGGTAAAATAATGGTGACCAGCGTAGGTCAAATATGTCTTAAACTTTGAAGATTTATAAAGTAATGGGAGTATTTTATGTGTTCTTAGGGTGTATCATTATGAAAAAACATTTGTGGCGTGATGATGCCTTAATGTCTTTATAGTCGGGGGTTCCCTTTAACCTTCAGGGTCCGCACATGTAATGGGTCTGATTGATGTCAGCATCAAAAAAATCTAGGAGGTGAAATGACAAACCATGGCGACCCAAATAGTAGACCACATCTCTAAATTACAACAATATGGATTTGTGTGTAAATGAACATCACTGACCATTTGTACTGCGGTTTGTATCGCCTATTTATCGTCTAATTATATGTTAGCAACTATTTCAAAAGAAATGCTATAAATTCAAATTACGACTATATTGTATGCTTATTGAAAATAGAATCTGTACATATCTTTAAAAACTATATAGATAGGACCAAATATGGTCCTTTAGGTGGGGTGTTATATCTCATTGTTTTTATCCGGTCTTAGTAAGATATGAACTTTTTAAATAGGCATACTTTATAGATGCAAGATTTCTTCTGATTTAAGAACATAAGAAATAAAAACTTTTTTTTTTAAATGCATTTTTTATTTATTTATGATGTTCAGTAAGAGAAACAGAAGGTCGTTTTGTGCTTTCTAGCCCGACTGTCACCAGGTCTCTTTGTAGCCTGAATGCAACATCCCTTGGTCCTGGAAAAACACTGATCTATCTAGCAGAACCTTAAACAACTAGAGTGGACAACCTGAAACCTTTTTTAACAATTTGACTCAAACCAGAACCCAAATAAACCTTTATTCTCTCAGGATCATGACTCTGTCGTGGCGTAGATCACGACTAAAAGAAGACAAAATGGTCCTGACATCATCATTGTCCATCTTGGAAAAACTGGAACTTGACGGGAACAAATCAGCCAAACCAGAAACTTTTTTTTTTCATTCTTTGTTCATTTGTCCCTGTGTACCTTTCAGGTTGGTGAGGTTTGATCCTCTGGGTCACAACCTTCTGACGGCAATCGTGAACCCATCCAATCAGCAGGTGAGCACTGTGATCACGTCTTTTAGGGCGGGGCCATTAATCAGGGGAAAATTGCGATCTGAACTCTGATGTATATCTGATCTCATCTCTGAAACGATTCTGCAGCAATATAATTCATAACATGAATGGCAGCAAAGCAGCGCCAGTAATTTTCTCCCTCTGCCAATGAGAGCTTCGCTTTGGAACATGTGACGCTAGGGTGCAGTATCAAAAGAGAGGGAGAACAAGCGGAAGAGAAAATTTGTCTATCTGTGTGAAGGCAATATGCAAATAAAAAACACAGAATGCATTAATTTTAATGAACGCCTCTCAGGTGGTTGAGTAAACCAACATTTTCTAAAAATTGTGGAAAGAAGCTTGTTCTTATTTCCAAACAAAAAATTGTGTTTCAGTTGCACATCCCTAATGTCTGTTAGTTGCCTCGTCATTTGGAGTCCTCAGGCCTTTTATCTGTCTTTTAGAATGAGGAGGACTCGGAGGTTCCCATGGACAGTGTTGAGATGTCTCACTTCCGTCAGCGTTCCTTCCTACCTTCCCAACCCGTTCGACGCACACCGATTCTTCACAACTTCCTCCACATATTGTCGTCTCGATCACCAGGGGTTCAGGCCGGAGCTGACCAGCCACGCCCTCTTGGTGACAACAGAAGCAATATTGGAGAATCTCCCAGCATCCCTCTGGCACAGTACCCCAGCTCTGAACGTGGGCCACCATTCCCTGGCTGCACGCAGCACCTGGGCATCGTTTGTCTTTGCCCTCGTTGTTCGGTCAGTCGTAACCCAGTCTTGGCTGCCAGTGCAACCCCGTCTGATCCTAGACTGTCCTCTGACATTCCCCATTCCCCCCCATCTTCTTCTTTTTCATCAGCCCGCACCGAACCGAGACAGCCCTCAGAACGACCCTCTGCCTTTACCTCAGTCTACTACAGCACTGGCACTTCTCTTAATCATGCTGCACCCAGTAGCATTGATTCGCATTCCACCTCCAGGCCAGGACCTGACTGGACCCGCAATTTGCTAAACCTGAGGGAGGGTGGGGTTGGCCCGGCCATTTTGCCCCCCAGAACCTCCTCTTCATCCGTCGGCCTGCTTTCAGTCCTCCGTCAGCAGGACGGCTCCTCTCAGTCCCCTGTCTACACCTCTGCCTCTGATGGACGGGGTTTCCCCCAACAGGGAGAACCGGGGGCCCGAGATGGTGCAGGGACAAGCAGTGGTCATCATCCATTCTGGGATGGTTCGCGCAGCAACACAGCCTCCTTCCGCAATGTTCTGCAGTGCAACCTTAGCCGTTACTTCATGGAGTTTGATCGTATGCAAGACCTGGAGCCACCAATTGGGGGCAGCATCACAGGAAGTCGGGAGCCGAGCCAAGAACTGCTGAATAATAACATGGATCCAGACAGGCCTGGGCCGTCATCTTCCTCCACTTCCTCCCCAACCATCATCCATTACCAGCCTCCCCTTCCCCCGACACCATCCTCCCCCAGCCTGGAGAACAATGTTCCACCCACTGCCTCCCGAGGCCACCTGAACCGCTGTCGGGCCTGTCACAATCTACTGACTTTCAATCATGACTCTCAGAGGTGGGAGCGCACCAACCAGGCCTCTTCCACCTCTGCCTCCTCTCTGGAAGCCTCTTCTTCCTCCTCCACCTTCCCTTCCTCTTCTTCGCCTTGGCAGCGTGAAGAGAGCAGGAGGACATTAGAAGCCCAACCCCAAGAAAGGAGGACACCTCAAGAGCCCGCCGGGCAGCTGCCTCCCACTGGAGGTGTAGGAGAAGGAACAGTAGTCTTCCCAATAGCCCCAAGCCCCAACCAGCCTGGAGAGCAGACGGTGGGCTTGGTGTACAACCAGGACACAGCACAGTGGGAGAGGGTGTACCGGCAGGCTGTTGCTGGCAGATCGGCAGAGCCACCGGAGGCCTTAAACCAAGAAATGCCTGTAGACCCCCCAGATGAGGACTCACTGAGAAGGTATGAGCTTTAAGTCACTTCCATCTTAAATAGTAATGCAAGTGTAGCTGCATTCTTGTTGTGACAATCACAATAACCAGTATGAAGATTTAGTAACCATAAAAGTGTGAAAACTAGAAGCTCATATTTGTCTTTGGGTTAATCTTAGTATGGGAACAAGGTTGACATCTTTGCTTCACAGACTGTTAACCAATTAATGCTGGCATTCTATTGAACCCAGCCAAACGGTAAGTAGAATATTTACATCTATTCAGCTTATTCTGTAAGTCTCTGCACTAAACATTGGTTCTGTTCTGTCATGTAGGCGACTCCTGGAATCGTCTCTGTTATCGTTGTCTCGCTATGACATGTCGGGATCAAGAGATCATCCCATTTACCCAGATCCAGCCAGGTAAACCAAAACACAAACAGACAAATGAAAACACTTCACTACGACACACCGGACAAACAAAAACATTTCACTACTCGATCCGACAAGTCGGGTTCATTACCTGGATTCAGAGCCTGAACATTTCCTCTCCTCTCCAGGCTTTCTCCAGCTGCATACTACGCCCAGAGGATGATCCAGTATCTTTCGCGGAGGGACAGCATTCGCCAGCGTTCGCTTCGCTATCAACAGAACCGCCTACGAGCCATGTCATCTTCAGCCGACAGCCCTGTGGGCAACCCGGCACACTCGATGGATGGCAGCGATGTGGACTTTGAGGAGCTAGAGTAAGTGTGATAGTAGTTTGGAGGACTGTTTTTACAAACATGGAAATGTTTGTCAGAGATCGTTATGTTATCAAACACGCCCTATTGCTCTCATCCGTCTTCTACAACTGCTCTACGGACGTGAAAGTTGGAGGGGATGAACAACAGAAGAAGTGAAAGAAAATGTGGATGAAGTTCATAAACACCTTGCAAAACAAAAGCGCAGCAGGCGCTGTACTGCAGCAGCCCACTGCGCAAGACATGCGTTGAAGCGCCGCTGCACGTCTAATGTTAGACTTTTCCACAGACAGCATCAACACGGGTGTCAAGCTGTGACACACTTAAAAAACTCAATGAAAGTATGGAAAAATAAAAAATACGCTGACACCTTTTATATTTTATCATTTGTAAGCTGAATAAGTCTATTTTAAATACTTTAATCACAACCAATACATTTTTTGCTGTTGAACTTGAACAGCAAGTCCATTTTATAGCATTTATTTATTTTAAAATTCCATAATGCTTGGTAAAATAATGAAAATTATTCTTATTATAAATTAATGTAAAACATTGGTGAATGCCAGAAACTCCTTAAAAACTGCGTAAGCGGGGTTTAAGAACAAATTTCTTCATAAGGACAGTTGGTGAATGAGGTCCATTGTTTTTACTTCCGCCAAGGGAGGAGTTTGTGTTTTCAGCCACGTTAATTTGTTGGATTGTCAATGTGTCTGTTAGCAAGGCTAAGGCAAATCTAATGGACGGATTTACATGAAATTCTACCCAGAGGTATGTCTTGGTGTATCATACAGTTGATAATATTTTGGTGAAGTTACGTGTTTCGCATCATTTATGACCAAATTAAATAATAAGATGTTTGGAGCAGTGTTGTCACAATGTGGCAAGGCCTCTCTTGAAAGTGCGTCCATTATCGATGCCGTTGTTACTTTTACGTTTCTTTGGGGTGGAACTGGGCGCTCGGTGGGATGGACAGAGACGCTGAAGTGGGAGGCGCTGGAGATGAGCAGTTACGGAGTATTTGAAAGATACTCGGAGAGTTGAGTTTTCAGAAGATTTAGAGGCTGGCAATCTGAGCGGGACAAGGTGATAATCCGCTGCTGAAAAATAGGTTCAGAGGTCGGTTTTGATCATAGGCATCGTCATTTTCTTATTTATTTTACATACAAAAAACAGATTTTTTCAGAAATAACTAACGATTGGCCAGATTTCGCTCAAACTTGGTGCACATGAATCGACTCGAAGAGACCTATTTTGTATAGATCATATTTTACTGTAATAGTTATTTATATTTATATTTTTTCACTAGGGGAAGCTTTTTTATTAAGACAAACATTTTCTTACTGTTGGTCCTATGTAGTCCAGATTTGGTTTAAGTGAATCAGTTTGAGCATATTTTAGTCTAACAGTTCATATATTACTCACTAGGGGCAACTATTTTACGAAAAACACTGTTTGACAAAACTTCACATTTAAGGTGTTCAGTTAGGGGGATTATTTGTAGAAAGCTGTGGATTGGGGGACTTTAGGTACAACATGTGGTTTTGCCCTGTTTTTAATGTGTTTCCGAGTCAAGGCAACTTAATTTCGTTCTGATGAATACTGTATGGTGTAAATTTGAATGAAAAATAAAGTCTGTCGATGTCTTTAAGGGATATACCATTGCTGCCGGGGACGACAGAGTACAACTACTTATTCTGATGGCATTGCAACTGGAGGTCATTGCTCTGTGTTTTATACTTGTGCTTGATTCATTTCTTTTTTCAGTGATAATGGAGACAGAGCGCGTCACAGGACACCACGGAATGCCCGGATGTCTGCACCCTCACTGGGCCGCTTTGTGCCGCGGTGAGTCATCTTCCTAACAATATCCTCCCTGCTTCAGCAGTAGACCCCAGTCAATATTAAAATTGACTGGGGTCTACTCTTTAAAAGATGAAACCTTAACATCCAACGCAAATTCCCAAGACAGCCGGGGTGTAATTACTGATTGACCTTTGACCTTGTTAACTCTTCTTTGGATCAAAAAATGCTTGTAGGAAGGGCATCAAGCGTAAAACCTACGTAAATCAATATGCAGAACTGAAGACTGATTTCCAAAGTGGATCAGGTTTTGCCCAGGTTAAGAACGACCCTCGCTGTTACTGTTAGCCAGCAGGATACCGGCGGCAACTATGGACGGACACAGATTATCAATTTTGGTGACCCCAAAAAGGAATAGCAGAAAGACGAAGAAGAGGAAGTTAGGATTGCTTCCTGTTTCTAGGAAGGAGGAGATTAGGGTTACTTTCTGTTTGAAAAAGAGAAAGAGGATCACGTTATTTTCTGTTTCAAGCAGGGAGGATGTTCGGCTTACTTCAAGTTTCCTGCGAGGAGAATGTTAGGGTTACTTCCTGTTTGATAGCATTAGTCCTCCTGAATGGAGAGATGTGACACATTGGGGCTAGAGAATTTATTAGCAGACACTGAAGAGGTTAATGTTATATATTAATGTATGTCTTCTCCAGGCGGTTCCTCCTGCCTGAGTACCTGCCCTATGCTGGGATCTTCCATGAAAGAGGGCAGCCTGGCCTGGCAACACACTCGTCTGTTAACAGAGTCCTTGCAGGTGCACTTGCTACAGCACAAACAAACTCACTGTCCTCTAGTGCTCGCGAAATACCCATAAGCCGAACTTTGACATTTTTCTACTCAGGTGCATCGATTGGCGACGGCCAGTCTGCAGTTGCCAGCAACATCGCTAACACAACCTACCGGCTGCAGTGGTGGGACTTCACCAAGTTTGACCTGCCTGAGATCAGCAACGGTACAAATACTGCTTTCCAAACCTATTAGCAAGCAGCTAGCCATGGTTTTTATTCTGACGTTTTTTTTTTCATCAGCTAACATGAAATATTCTTCAGCTCTCATTCTTTTCCCTCATTTCCGGTTTCTCATCTTTCTCTTCATCAGTCAAGTCCTATGACATCCCCAACAATCTTCAAATGGCCTCCATGTAATGTAGGCACGGCTTTGTTAAGGTTTAACCTCTTGTTTCTGTTGATGGCAGCTGCTTTTTCTCTTGTCCAGCCTCCATCAACGTACTGGTGCCGAACTGTAAGATCTATAACGATGCCAGCTGTGACATCTCTGCAGACGGTCAGCTGCTGGCGGTTTTCATTCCCAGCAGCCAGCGCGGTTTTCCAGACGAAGGCATCCTGGCCATTTACTCTCTAGCGCCGCACAACCTGGGAGAGATGCTGTACACAAAGAGATTCGGTACGGTAAACTGGAGAGACATTTAAGAAGAAGAATTAAATTCCTTTATTGATCACATAATAGCACAACATAGTGAAATTATTTCTCTGCATTTGACCCATCCCTAAAGACCGCCGAGAATCAGGGCGTCTAAAGAATAGATAAATAGATGCTTTATTTATCCCAAGGAAAATCACAAAACCTCTTTGCATTAATTTTCAAAAACATCTGTATTTTAATTGTTGATCTATTGAAAATGTTTATTTTCTTTCTACAGGTCCAAATGCTATCTCTGTTAGCTTGTCTCCGATGGGCTGCTACGTGATGGTTGGACTCGCCTCTCGTAGGATCCTGCTGCATCCCACCACTGACCACATGGTGGCGCAAGTCTTCCGTCTGCAGCAGCCTCACGGAGGAGAGACGTCCATCAGGGTGAGAAGGGACAGTCAGAGCGCTGACAGTGTGTCACATGATTACTGACGACTGCAGTCTCCCCCCAGCCAACCTTTAAAGACTTAACTTTTTTCAGATTTTATGAGTGTAGATCTGAAGTGAGGACAAACTCTACCCTCTGGTTGACCTCGGGTCTGGTTTCACATCTCCTGACATGTTGATTAATGTACTGGGACTCCGGCGTGACTTATACTCTAGTCAGAATTCAGGTCTTAATTTTTTAACCTTTGGATCAGTAAATACATTTTTGGATTACAAAGAACTGTATTAATCGCCACAGGAAAATGTGTCCGTTTCCGCAGCTCCAACGTTGTAAAGCGACAATAGAAAGTAAAGAAAGACATATAGCTCTGTGTATATGTAAACACACATTAATAAACTTACTTTAAATGGAGGCAAATAAAGTAGAAATATAACAAAAGGGTCCAAACTCCAGGAAGAAAATCAGATGTACAGTAAAAGTAGTCC
Organism: Lophius americanus; assembly: GCA_037951165.1. Classification (NCBI taxonomy): domain Eukaryota; kingdom Metazoa; phylum Chordata; class Actinopteri; order Lophiiformes; family Lophiidae; genus Lophius; species Lophius americanus. Next base: position 60,448 of record JBBDHG010000408.1, read on the forward strand.
AGTGCAGTTATGCAATAGTGCAATTGGGGGATGTGAGGTTATTGTCATGTAGATGAATGATCAAAGAGTTCAGTTTTTTCCATCGGTTTTTCAGACACAACACAGTCTCAAAGGACTTTGTTAGTCTGACTGCCGCCTGGCTCAAAGGACCTGCAGTAGCGTTCTGTCTAATATTGGGTGTATGTAGCGACGCAGCGATGCTGAAGTAGCTGCTGAGAAATCCCACACTCATTATTTAATCATCATAATTCTTGAACAATATCTCTCCAAGCAGCAATAAAGTATTTCTGATTCTGATATAAAAACGTCTGTTCAGTTTTGAATGTTGCTGCTCGTAGTTCCTCAGTCGTCTGAAGTTCCTGCTAATCTTTTTTCAGATGGTCTTTAACGTGGTTTACCCCATGGCTCCGGACCAGAGGCGCCACGTCAGCATCAACTCAGCTCGCTGGCTGCCAGATCCAGGGATGGGTCTTGCATACGGAACCAACAAGGGTGATCTGGTCATCTGCCGACCCGTGTGAGTCTCCTGTCACTCCTGAACCCAAGACTAAATAACTGGTTTATAGGAACAGACTAGCTGTCATACTGATGTTGGGATTTCCGTAATTGTGTCAAACGGGACAACTTCAAGTTCTCTCTGAAGGACCAGAGGACAATGGCCAAAGCACAGCATAGCTGTATATTCAAAGATTCAAAGGGGTTCATTTATCATTTGCACAAGTACAGGTGGTACAGGTACACTGGAGTAGGTGTTGCTGAAAAATTCTTCAGTCCATGGAGTGCGGAGTAGAAAAAAGGAAATAAATATTCACATATTTTACACAACCACATGACATACAATTATTGCAACTGAGAGAAAAAAACAAGAAAGACTGAAGTTAAATATAAATGAATCAAGAAGTTATAGGCAAAAAGACAGACAAAGAAAAAGGCGAGCAACAGTTAAATACTGGCTGAGGAATGTATTGCACCACATAACACTCCACGACATTAATTATGTAAATGAAATTCCCTGAATTAAACATAAGCACGTAATAGCATTAGTAATGATAGTTTTTGATATTATTTTTGCAGCTCTTAGGCAGTATTACTTAATCCTCAATGTTTAACGTAGAATTTTCAAGTAACTATAGTAAGTTAACTCTTCATATTATCACTCGCCATGGCTAAGCCTAATAATGACATACCTAATACCTACTTCCCACCTTTGTCATCTATGAGGGATGTGTCTCAAGATGTCTCCTGTTGTGTAAACCAGCGAGCGTTTGACATTGGTCCTCTCCTGTTATATTATCTCTCTCATCCTTGAAGGAAATTAAACAATGATCCCACAAAAATAAAACAACATTGTTTAATCACAGATGAGCTTAATGAGGAGAAATAACTCTTCTTCCTCTCAGTCACCTAATTGAATCAGTATCCTCCACTGAAGACAGAGTGCTGCTGTGGAGATAACCCTGTTAAACTGATCCTCCTTTGGGTCTTCCTCTTCCACACTGAGAAGTGAGCTGATCAGATTATCCTCATCGTCACTCTCAACAGGAAGAATGTTCATGGGGTCAATTAAAGCTTGTAATGAAGTTGTGGACTATATAATTCCACCAAGAAGCCTTCCTTTGCTTTTTGGACTTCCTGAATGGAAGTCAATTAACCAGTGTTTGTGTGTTCAGGTTCTATCGTAGTGACGGTGAGAGCCCTGCAGAGTCCAGTAGCGAACCTTTATTCTCCATCAACAACAGCGGACCCAGCCGGACTCGAGTTTCGGACAGGCCGGGGTGAGAACCTTCTTTTGCCCCTTTAACCAGTCACCATCATGACTTTGTGTTCTTACTGAAGTCCGACCTTTAAAGATATCTACAGCTTTTTATAGTATTAGGTCCCCCAGCCCAAACCTGCTGATTCTTAACATTCAGAAGGACCTTGAGGTTTTAGGCTCAATCATGAACCCATTTCAGATTCATGATAGTTTAATCATTAAAGTACTGAATTTGATACAGATATACCTCTGCCAACGTCCAGCAGTCCCCCTTATAAAACTCTACCATAGCAGCACAGCTCATGCCTCTGCTATCGTCCAACATAAGTAAACCCTACCACCACAATAGTCTCTTAGAAATTTCCACTGGTCTTTTATTACATTTAAAATTCCTCGCTGTATTTGCTCTTCTGCTTTCACTGGAATTCCCTTGTTATTCTTTCAGGCCAAATCGCTCTGGCTGGAGACTGGACAGAGACATGGGTTTGATGAACGCCATTGGTCTTCAGCCCCGACATCCTACCCCGTCTGTGACATCACAGGGAACACAGACGCCGATCATCCAGCTACAGAACGCCGAGACACAAACGGAGAGGGACCTATCAGAGGCCAGCGTACCCCAGCCAGCACCCAGTAATGATCCCATCTTTATAGCAGCTGCAGCACTCCATAAGCCCTTACACTGAGACATAATCACATTTATGTTCTAGAAACTTCCTAGCAGCTACACAAATGGATGGTGTGACTACCAACATTTTGTTACAGACTTGTAGAGTTAAAACATTCCTGTAATCACCATAACATCTGGAATCAGCCAAAACGACCCCAACCCAAGGAAAAGTCCAGTAAAGTCCCCAGTGTTGATACTTGTTATAACATGTTTCCCTCTAATCTCTACTTGTAAAGCATGTTTAAGTATTTTGAAAAGTAATCTACAAATAAAATGTTCGTTTTTTTTATTATTAGATTCTGGAAACCAGACCAAACTTCAAATCTAGATTTTATGCAAACAATTCTTTTGGTTTTAGAATTTTTTTTTTATTTCTATGGAAAAACTTTTGAGGACTTGAGTTTCTTTTAAAAAAAATTCTGAAGTGCTTTCATGATCTTCCTCCAGATGTCCTCCCTGATACTCCATCCACCAGCCAAGCTGCTCTTGGGGTGTCTCAAGATGGCCAGAGTGAAACTTCAGCGGAGGCGAACCCATCCACAGCCGGTACTGATCTGCCATCTGCTGCACTGAGGCTGTAACACCACTCTGTTAATGCTCCTGTTGTCATTCATGGAGGGTTCAGCTCCCATTCATGGAGGGTTCAACTCCCATTCGTGGAGGGTTTAACTCTCATTCATGGAAACTCAGCTCTATAACACATTGGCAAACAACAGAGTTTACCAACGTTTCTACGGTCAATAAAAGCTTGAGTTGCGTGACGACACTCGTATAACGGTATTCACCAGTGAGTCATGCAAAAAAATCGTTTTATTTGGAAAACCTTTGAATCTTTGCTTATAAGTCCCGCCTCTGTCTGTCCTATTTTCCTGGTCGTCATATGTTTCTGCATCTAGGAAAAGATGCTGTATTTTTTTTTTATCCGACTTTACTGAGAGTTTAGTCACATTTTGATCAAAGTAATTCACTAAAGACAGTGCGTTTAAAAAAAAAAAAAAAAAACGTCAAAGTTTGAAAGAGCCTAAAGCTGACACGTGCCAACTGCATTAAGTCTCCTGAAAAAAGTCCATCAAGTTAAAGCAGAGGAAGGGTTAAGGATGGAGAAGCTGACAGGGAAATACAATTGAATCTCCTCAGATGCAGAACCTGGAGAAAAAAGGGGAAGGAAGGTTGGAGTTAGATAGACTCTTTTGATTTGGAGATCTGAACAAAATATGTAACGCCAAACAGGGAAACAGTTCTAATCCTGCTAATGAGAAAAACTGAGGAAGTCACATTGAAGAATATTTTGTATTTTTTTGTAGTTAATGTTTGCTAAAGAATACTCTAAATAGTCAATACCTGAAGCATTTCCAACATTACTGTGCGTACAGCGCTAGAGCAGGAATTTTATTCAAAGTATTGCAACACAATATTATACGCCACAAAATATTGATATTTATTTCGTAATATGAAAATTCACTTCAATGTCCGACCCTAATGATAATAATAATAATACATTTTATTTCTAGAGTTCTATTCATAAATACTCAAAGTCAGATATCAAAACAATAAAAACTTAAATAACAATAACAACAGCAATAAGAGTTCCACATTGATTACACACTAAAAGCAAATCGGAGAAGGTGGGTTTAAGTAAATAAAACCATTCAAATCTCATCCTGGGTTCAAGGACGGAGTAGAAATGAGTTTTAAAGCTGAATTTAATAGCAGGCAGTGCTGGGGTCACCCTAACATGGAGAGTCAACAGAAAAGCTTGATCGCCCCTGGACTTAGCTTTGTCCGAGAGACGAGGACAGATATTTGGTCAGATGACCTCAGTGACCTAGAGGGGGTATATGTTTGTAAGAGGTCAGTGATAGTTTTATTTTAAATGTGTGATGTTGCTAACCACGTCAAAGATTTCAAAACAAACTATCAAATCTCAAAATGAATCCTTACACTCACAGGGATTCTGTGGAGGTAGGCCACAATTCAGGAGAGGATCTCGTTCACTTGTCTGTAAAAGGCGGAGCAGCGTTTTTTCTGACTAAATATAGATGTGAAGAGAAGGTTCAGAATCACACAACAAAAGAAGGTCATTACAGTTGACGATAAAAGTATGAATGAGCTTTTCAGTATCACAAAATGTTAAAAAGTTCTAAACCTTGGATGAAAGCCTGAACTGTTCAAAACTAGCTGAAACTCTGGTGCTGGACCACTTCTACAAACGGCAGGAATGGTTGCAAATTGCCAAATCCTTCCATAGTGACACCATGACCCACCCTTCTTGAAATGCTTATGGCATTTCTGCCATAACACTGTACATACACGACATAAAAGTCTTTGCTGAGCTCTTACCATAACTATTACCGGAGGAAGGTTATATTTTCACACCTGTAATTATGCAAGGGTTAGATTTAGGAAAAACCATAAGCTGATTTGCATAAAGATTTAGGTTTTGGTATATCCTAGAGATGATTACATTCTGGTGACACTACGTATGTCGCAGCATTTAAAATAAAATTAAATAACTAAGCTGTTTGAATCTATGATGATGTAATAACTAGAAAAAGCACTTTGAAAACGCAAACCTCCGCCATGGCAAACGTACAGTAAGCTGGATAATCACCATACAGTTGAGCCCGATTCACACTTTCAAATTAGCCTCCTTTGTGGTGCAGTGTACGGGGGGGTCACAAGGGGCGATAAACCCCGGGCAACCGCCGGAAGATCAAATGGTTTAACAGCGTTTCAGAAATTTTGGCAAGGTCTCGAATCCATCAGCTAACGTCAGCGCCGCCTTTTCTTACTGCGCCTGTGAGAAATGGCCGAGTGTCTGAGTTGCCATGGGGACAAGATGCGTTGTAATAATAAAGATAATAGTCATAAAGCAGAAACTGCAGTTTGTGGCTAACAAGAAAGGACGAATTAGAGAGGTTCACAATTGTCAAAGCGATGCTAGCAATAAAGTTAACACCCTAAACAGTCAAACGTAGCTCAATTACCCACAATTCTTAATGCTAAATAGGCCAGCTATACTGTCCATTTGTCCTTTTTAGACACCTGAAAGTCCAGATACGATGACACCTCTTTTTTTTTTAAAAAGAAATTTTGGCACACAGGATGGCAAAAAATAATCAAGACAGCTCGTTTCTGTCTTTTTAGAATGTTGCTAACAAACTTTTTTTTCTTTCTGCTTCGGAGCTTTCAAACAAGAATTTATTGACAATTGTCAAAAGTGACAACAGGTTGCAGGAGCTAGACGGGTCGTACAGTTTGAGCAATCATGTCTTCCGGGTGGATCTGACTGAAAAGTGTGAGCACACCAATCCCGAGCTTCTGTAAAACGTTTGATTTGTACAGTGTGAGTTGAAATCAAACGGTCATGACTTTAAAGTCGTACAGGGCAAGCTCAGCTTAAAATAATCAAAGGAACTCTTGAACCTGAGTTCCCAGCTCCAGCCCTAAAGAACAACTAAAAAAGGCTTGGGGTTCAGTGGGCAGAAGAGAGACGCTGAAGTGGAAGGAGCACTAGAGGAGCAGCTACAGAGTATTTGAGAGATTCTCAGAGTTTGTTAGAGTGTTCGCTACATTTACAGGCTGGCAATAACTCAGACATTAATAGAGGTATATGGAGGAATTTTTCGTAAACCTTGTGTACCGTTGTGCCTTGGCGGAGCTTGGTGCTCAACAAGTGCTTTCTCTAGTTACTTTATCTTTTTTTAATTTATATAAAGTTTTCTGAAACACATTACAAAAATGTAATCACCTTTAAGATATGTCAAACCTACCTATGGGTGAAATTTTATGTAAATCTGTCTTGAAGTTTTTCTGTAATCCTGCTCACAATGAAACAAAGAGATAAATATACAAACACACAGGAGTGTAAACATAACGCCCTTAGTGGAGGTAATACATTTTATTTAAAAAGCGCTCTTCATAAGTACGCAAAGTTGCTTAACCGGTACGGGGGGAAAAACAAGGAAGACGAGTTAAACAGGAATCGATATCAGATATCAAAACAAACGACTCAAAAAATAATTAGAAATCTCAGATTAAAAGCAGATTTGAAAAGTTGTGTCTTGAGAAGTGATTTGAACATGGAAGGGTAAGTGCAGTCTCTGATGTGTATGGGTGGGTAATTCCAGTGGGAGGGAGCAGCAACTGAATCAGCTCTGTCACCTCAGGTCAGGTGCTTGGTCCGCAGTGCAATAGAGAGGAGGAAGCGGGAGAGAGTGTGAGGGTGGGTGGGGTCCGTGAGATAGGAGAGTGCTGGATCACGGAGAGCTTTGTTGGCGTGTAAAAGGAGTTTGAACTGGATGCGTTGTGCGACTGCGAACCAGTGGAGGTTCTGGAGGATAAGGGTGATGTGGTCACAGGAAAAGTTAACTGTTAAACTCAGTGCACTATGGTAGAGGAACATGGTTAATTCAACAAGCACATCCTCAGAAACAGACCTCATCATTAGGATGCTTATAATCAACGTTTACCCCAGAATATTATTCCAATGGAAATTTGTGTGACATGTTTCAAGTCCCCTAAGAACAAGAACACAAACAGGAAGTTCCTCCCTTCGACCAGGGGACACCAGTCAATCGCCAAAGGAGCTTTTACATCTCATTGACATGCCGAGCCAATAAGAGGCACAGCAGGTCATGATTTCACTATAGATGAATTAGTGACTTCGCCAACTGGACAGGGTTGTGATGTTAATGGCACAGCTTTGTCAGTTTACATTAATTCATTTTGCATCCTTAGACATATTAGGGTTAAGCTATTTAAAATCCAGACTTAGCAGTCAGGATCCCGGTCTCAGATGTCACTGGTTTTAGTTCTGTAAAAGGACAAACTGATGTTTGAAACAGGTCTTCAGCCTGGTGTCTTTAGATTGAGGGACTTGTAGTCACCTATAGGAGGGCAGAGGTCGGTATGGATCAGTTAGTCTGAGTTCTTATTGTGAAAAGATGGAAATACCTATCTATCTGTGATATCTGATGAGTGAATAGTTTGGTTGTAAGCCATTATGCCAGAATTGTCCATTCTGACCGGTTAGGTGGAATGGGGGCGCACCAACTCATGTCTTCAAAAATAAGTGTAAAGAGTGTTAATCCATGTTGGTTGAATCCAAAGCAACTAGACGTCTTTTTTGTTTTTTTTGAAGATGTTTCCTCTCTCATCCAGGAGGCTTCTTCTGTTCTAACTGGCTGGTGGGGAGTCAGAGATTTTATACCTCCTGTAGGTGTTGGTATATAGGGAGTCGTCCCTTGTCCTTCAGATGCAGGTGAACTGCTGAGCCCTGCCCTGATGAGCTGGCTCTCCTGTGGTGGGCCATGTGCTTGTGAAGGGGTTGTTTGGTCCCCCATATATACAGATCTGTGCACTTATTAAGAGGATATTGAAACACTGCGGCTACCCCAACTTGGCATTCATCAAATCTGCGAAGAAACCCTAGAAGAACAGCTCCACAGAGGAAGAGACGGAAAGGCAAAAAGCACCGTTACCTTTTTGTGGCTGGAGTTTCGGAATAGTGACCGAAGTTTTTCTCTTAAAACATAATATCCCAACTTCAATACCAATTTCAGAATTTCAGCACAGGAGAGCAAGCTAATCAGAACCAGAAGATGGCCCAGCACAGGAGAGCCAGCTCACATCTTACATCACAGGGATAAGGGACACGCCCTTGAGGACAACATTCACATTCTGGAAAGAGAGGATTGACAGTTTTAGAGAGGATTGAAGGGAACCATCTATTTCAAACTGGAGCGGCCCTCTTTAAACAGGGGTGGGGTTCTACTTCACCACCTATCACCCACATACAATGCAGTTTTCCCTCAGGACGGTTTTGGCATCGTCCCCACCTGGACTCAAATAATGCTAACGACTCACATCATACCCAAGCAGACAATCAAGACCACTCTGTCCCTAAAGCCGTACGTACACTATACGATTGGAGCCCTATTCACACTTGCAAATGAAGTTCAGGACTGCCGGGCTGTCTGACGGTGTCAGTCCTTTGTTGTTTGTAGCGCATCGTATGCGTGGTCATGAGTGCCGATAAACAAGCCCCCTAAGGGGTAGGATCATCCAAAAGGTTTTCTGGTGTGTCAGAAATTTCAGCAGGGTCTCAAATCCATTGGCTAACGTCAGCGTCTTCTTTTCTCACTACGCTGTGAGAAGTGGCGGAGCGTCTGAGTTGCCATGGTGACACAACCAGAGTAATAGTAAAAATAAGTAATAAGAAGTCATAAAGTAGACAGTGTAGTTTGTAGCTGTTAAGAAAGGACCAATGAGAGAAGTTCACAGCTGTTTGAGCGGTGTTAGCTATAAAGTTAGCACTAAACAGTCAAACGTAGCTCGCTTACCTCCAAATCTATCTTCAAAATAGACCAGCAAAACTGTCCACCGTGTTCGAGACACCTAACAGTCCAGATACTCTGGCAACTTTTATCCTTTTCAAAAAGAAGTTTTGGCACACAGGATGGCAGCTCTGACTTCTTAGTATATTGCTAACAAACAAAACTCTAATGACAATATTAAATAGTGACCACCGGCTGCAGAAACTGGACAACTCATACAGTGTGAACGATCATGTTGTGCGGGAGGATCTGAGTACACCGATCAAAAGCTTCTGCAAACGTTTGGTTCTTACAGTGGGAGTTGAAATAAACGGCCACAACTCTTAACTCATACAGTGTAAGCCCATCGTAGTGACTCCTGACAACCCCCCACTCCCACTCACTAATTTTTCATGGCCAACTTCCGGAAGTATAAAATCTCCCCACCAGCCGGTTAGAACTGAAAAAGCCTCTTGGATGGGAGGTGAAACGTCTTCAAGCTGAAACAAGAGTCCAGTTGCTTAGGATTCAAAACACATGGAGAACCAGGACCTGGATGAATGAGAATCTACACAGACAAAACGGTGTTAAGGGTAGCATAGAGAAGATAAGATGATGAACTTCCTGTGGGATCTTCTTATGACCTCTGTTCTTGCTCTCTAGCAGAGTCTGCTGAATTCAGCTCAGGTGAGGACGCACTGGCTCGGATCCGCCGGCTGATTGCTGAAGGTGGGATGACGGCCGTGGTCCAGAGGGAGCAGAGCACTACCATGGCATCCATGGGTGGTTTCGGGAACAACATTATCGTCAGCCACCGCATCCACCGCGGCTCCCAAACGAGCACAGGGACTTCCAGACTGGCAGCAGACCCCACCACAATGGCCCCTTCCACCTCAGGTCCTCTGATCATCACCCAAACATTTGACCCCCCTCAGGCCTCCAACCCGTCAGAGACGCTGGCTCCCTTGTGGGACCCTCAGGCCAGCCCACAACCCTCTGCCATGTCTCTGGTGGACATGGATGACTTGTTTGACGAGTCGCGGACAGACGATGACTCCCTGCCGGGTCCCTCCTCTTCCTCCCTCATGTTGTCTTCCCCAGCCTCCTCATCATCATCCTCCTCTGCTCATAGCCCCCTCCCCGGCAGCAGGACCCCAAACGGATATCCCAGCGACCCATACAGTAGGTAGTCGTCCCGTCAAAAGAAGCAGTGGGCGCTCCTTAAGCCTTATCTCAGATATATGGGTGCTGCTTCCACTCTAGAGGGTCCCCTATCTGGACAAGAAGCGACAAACTCTGCCCTTCCTCAACCTTTAGGCATCACCACCGTGGGCGTAACTTCCACTGCACTTAGATACTGGACTGACTCAATCCTGGTCACAAATTGTTCGTTGGTGGAGAGCCCGTTCTCTTGGCATGATGGGAGGTTATCAAAGTGCCATGTCTGAAGGGGGAGGGGCTCCGACAGCATGCGGCAACCATGTGATGTCGATTTGGACTGTCTGGGTGTGTGTGAGATGAAGCGTTTAAACTCGGCACTGCTTTCTTTTGATTCTGTATTGTGTCTAATCATGTTAAGAGGAAATTAACTCTTTGGTTAACGGACGGTTTGAGCCACGAGGACGTTGGCCTGTCTAGGACTGAACTCTGCTTCACGTCTTGAATTGATGCTGCAGTTGATTCAACAATTCTTGAGAAGCGGAAGAGAATTTCTTAAAGGAGTTTCATTGTGCCCCGCCCCGCCCCTTAAGAAATCCACACAATCCAGTTGCACTAGTGTGTGTTCATAAGCGAGGGTGTTAGGCATGTGACAACGTTCTGAGAGCAGAAAGCTGCTTCAGGTGTTTTCAGCATAAGATTCCAGATGGAAAGATACTAAAATTTTGTTTTTACTTCAAACAGCATGTAAACTTGCTGCTTCTGAATGGGAGGAATCACATGGACAGTTGTAAACTCATGGCTACAGTTTAGCTAGTTTGGGGCATCAGTCGATCAGCATTCAGTCCGTGTGTTTGCACAGCGGGCCAGTAGGCTGCAAAGAGCGTTCGGTCATTCAGTTTGTGGAATAACTCAGGAGTTATTTTCCCCTTTTTAATCGTGGCTCTGGAACCTATTTGGTTTCCGGTGTTAAGTGACCTAAATGCCAAACTGTTTGATTCTGAAGCGTCAAACAGCTCAAGAGACGTTAAGAACAGATCACCACTGGCGAGCTAAAAAAATGCTCCTTGAACCAAACGTCTTATTCTGTGACATTAACCTAACTCATCAAGTTCTGGGATGTCTGAGCTGGTAAAAACAGCCACGACTACTTAGGTTAGAGTTGCTCTCCAGCTGAATCTGACCTCTGACATTTAACTCGAAGTCAAAGGGAGGGTTTGGTAAATCAAGTGATGTGAACAAGTTGATGCAGCAACAGTGCTGCAATGACCCGCCAATCAAATAATTCTAATCTTCTGATAAGAGTTGTATAATTTGTGGATTGGGTCCGCTCTGGAGTAAAAAATGTTTTACAGTGTACATCATGGTATGCAGTTAAGGTCACATGACCAAGTCTTCTGAAGGATGGAAGAGTTCAATCAAAAATCATGAATAGATGACTACATGATTTGATCACATGACCACACCCACACACCTCGCAGAAACCATTGTTTACATTGTAGTTTTTAGCTCAAAGTGACGCGGGACAGCATGCGATGATGGTGGTGGAGGATCATGTGAGCAACGTTGCCATTGATGGAAACGGCGAGTACAATGCACATTTGTGTCTATCTGTCTTCTGGGGGGTGCCGGAGTGGCTACTGCTGTACGCCGGTGTGTCACTGTCGGTTTTATTCTGGTTAGTAGCAATATCAAAGTGCTGAACATAGTCACCTATTCACAGAACCAAAAGGTTGTAAAGTCCAAGATGACCAAGAACTGTCACATGAGGATTATTGAGAAGGTGAAGGCTACATCCTGCAGCAGCTGCCAGATGCTAAATGTTCTCGGTTCCACCACCAGCAGAACTCGTCTGGCTCCTGACCACCAGAAGAACCTCTTTAGTCAGTGGGCCAAGCCCCATCAAAACTCCCACTCCTGGGTTAACTTCTTTTTTTAATTAAACTGTTTTAAACCTTAAATTTAAAGTGTGTTTTTTAAACTTTTGAGCCTTTAATCTTATCGGAGTATTGTCGCGCAGATAGTCGGACATCAGCAGTGACTTTTAGAGGTTGACCCACCCTGTTAACATTTCTGTGACCATTCTAAAAAAAAAGGGGGATTTCATGAGAACCCGTCTAGATACAAACAGGTCCATTTAGTCCAGCATTAAATCTCAGTTTTATGTTTAGGGGAAGCAGCATGTTGGTAAAGAAGTTGGCGGCTAACCTCTGGTCTCATTTATTCAACATTATGTTATGAACGCTGTGTTAGTGAATTACGGCCTAATGGCATCACACACCTTTTATGATCAATCTGTGTTTGAGGTATTGGGGTTTTTTTTGTGCGGCACTACCAGATGGGAAGTTTGAAAAAAAGGAATAATTATCCGTCTGATCAGGTGATTAAACGTAACCAACAATCCTCCAGCTCCACAGCTACACCTTAAGTGACATAAAGTTTGTGCAGTGTAAAAAGCCCGTGATTGTTTGGTGTCCTTACTCGAGCCCCGCCCCATACTTCTCCACTCCTGATTGGTCCATTTCCATACTCAAGCCCCTACCTTGCCCCATCCCCTCCTACGGAAGAAAACTTGAATTTTGTTTATTTTTGAATCAATGGGTTTTTTTTCCATCTCTGGGCTCTTTTCCACACTGCCGACTCAGCGAGGCTCTGAACATATTGGACCTATGACCAGGAGATCCGGAGGAAGAAAGGGCTCTGATTGGACGTCGGACTTAATGATCAGTCCGGGTCAGAACTGGTTCTCCTGGATTTACTTGATTCATGAACGCTTAAAGAACCCCCCAGCTGACCGGATGTGCTTGAGAATGACAAGCACCAGGTTCACAATTAACGCTTGGGCTGTGTCACATGACCCGATCCAGTCTGTACAGTTGTTTGACTTTGATAAATGATTAAAGACCTTTGAGAGTTTCATGATGTGGAAGCTGTCTGTTTGAAAGTTTGTGATCAGAATCCTTAAAACCTGGAATAGAATTAAGTTTGGACAAACTCAAGGTCCATTCCAGGGGTCTCATTTTTAAACGCTGCATGCGCACAAGCGATGGCTAAGCCGCTTTCTTCACAATGCAAGGGGGTTAAAAAAAGCAAACTTGACAAGAGAATACGGTCCTCTGTGACCTGTGACCCCTGCGTACGCATGAAGCTGCAGAAAAATAGAACAGAAAAAACCTGATTAATCCCCACAGGGAAATTTGGTCGTTAGGGTTAGTCGTTACCTCCAAAACTTTCAGGTGATTGTAGGAAACAGACATATAAACATGTGTATATCTATACATACCTAGATGCAGATAAAAGTATCAATAAAAAATTACAATAATATAAAAATATGAATAAGAATCAGCAATGTTTATTAAAAGTTATAGGCTCTACTAAAAAGGATTCTTAGGTCCTTTTTTTAAAAGTCTCAGTCGTCTGTGGAGCCCTCAGATGGTCGGGGAGGGCATTCCAAAGACGAGGGTCAAAAGAACAGAAGGCCCGATCACCCATGGTGCTGAGCTTAGTCCGGGTGAGGAGGAGGCGGCTTGAATGGGTAGAATGGATGGGAGGTATTGAAGTCAGTGGGTTGGAGGAAGCTTTGGTGTTGAAGTCAGTGGGTTGAGTAGTTCTTTTAGGTAGAGGGGTGTATCGTTACCATGGAAGCACTGGTGAGTGAGGAGAGAGATCTTATAATCAATCTTGGTGGAGACAGAGAACCAATGAAGTGATGAAGAACGGGGGTGATTGTGTTCGTGTTTACGAACTCTCATCAGGATCCTTCAGACTGTTTTGAACATCCTGAAGTCTTTCGAGACTTTTATCAGGGATCCCGATGAGAAGGTTGTTACAGTAATCCAGTCTGGAGGAGACGAACACGTGGACCAGCTTTTCAGCATCACTCAAGGTGAATGAAGAACGGAGTTTGGAAATATTTTTGAGATGGTGAAAGGAGATTTTCAGATGTGTTTGATGTGGGATTCAAAAGTGAGTTGAGGGTCAAATCTTACGCCGAGGTCGGTGACTGATGAAGAGAGGGGAATTTCATGACCAGAGAAGGTATTACTCTTTATGGAAGAAGACTGGGTCTGATGTGGGGTGCTGTTCAACTTGAGAAAGTTGTTTTTCATCTACACCTTTATATCCTCCAGACAAGCGCAATGAGTTGACAGGGGAGATGATGATGAGGCTGGAGAAGGTACGGAGGAACCTGTCAGTTTTAGGTAGATATGCGTGTCATCAGCGTAACAATGGAATGAGAGTCCATATGGACTGACGGCATGGCCAAGTGGGAACATGTACAGTATGAAGAGATTGGGGCCAAGGACTGATCCCTGGGGGACTCCACAGGTGACGGTGTGTGTCCGGATCCTTGAACTTGCAAGGGAAATGTATTCTGTTCTGTTGGTGAAGTAGGATTGAAACCAGTTTAGGGCGGTGGCAGTGAGTCCAGTGGTGTGATGTAGGCGGTGTAGGAGTATTCCAGGGTCAACTGTGTCGAAGGCAGCAGACAAATCGAGGAGAATAAGGAGGGAAGATGAACCAGCATCTGCTGCCATCCGTAAACATTCAAAAACTTCGGGATGGAGAGTAGGTTTTTTGAGGAGTGGTCTGATTATGGCGGCTTTTAGGGCAGATGGAACAAAGCCAGCCTGGAGGGATTGATTTATTACAGTGGTGTTCAGAGGACTGATGGAAGAGAGGTTAGTTTTCGCTAGGGCTGTAGGAAAGGGGTGGAGGGCACAGGTGGAGGTTTTTGGGCTTTTTTCCAGGCATAACACGGTCTCAGTGACTTTTTGTAGAGTCTGATTGCTGCCTGGCTTAAAAGAAGGAGGAAGCTGCTCAGAGCTCCACAGTCTCTTGTAGGGGTGAGAGGAGTTGTCCAGGACAGAGCTGGACCTCCTCTTCACAAAGTCCAGGGGACAGTCCAGGACAGAGCTAGGCCTCCACCTCACAGAGTCCAGAGGACATTCAAGGACAGAGCTGGTCGTAGAAGGTCTTTAAGAGATTCCTTCACAATCAAAAAGACCTAAGACTCCTTAGCATGTGCAGATGACCTTGGCCCTTCTTCTGCGTTTTCCGACCAGTCCAGTTTAATGTTGAAGTGAATACCCAGTTATTTGTATGAGTTCCCAAGTTCAATGCCCAAACCCTGGATAGTCACCGGTGTGAAATGCATAACCCCCCGAGGTTAGGTCCAGTCCACAACGTTTTTGATGGTCTATCTGTGCGTGAGATAGTTCCTTCTATGTACACCTACTGGAGGTATAGAATCTCTGACTCCCCGCCAGCCAACTAGAACTGAAGAAGCCTTTTGGATGAGAGGTGAAACGTTTTCAAGACAAAACAGAAGTCCAGTTGCTTTGGATTCAACCTACATGGGGAACCAGGACCCGGATGAAGGAGAATCTACAAAGACCTCAATACTGGAGACAGGGAGGGAGAGAGGAAAAGGCATTGCTTTAACTCTGATTGCTTACTCTGACTAACATAAAAACATTACGACGTTATGTTGTATTATGTTATTACTGAGGTAAACTCACCAGATATGTTACCTTAATCAATCAACCGACGTAACAGGAAAAGGCAGAAACTCCTAATCACGCACTTGTATTCAGAAAACCCTCATCAACCGATGGTCTGAGACATCTTCCTCTTGCATTACTTCATTTATTGTTGCATAAAACATGAAGTTGTTCACCAATCGGTAACGTTTAAAGCAGAAACCCTTCATCATGGGCTTTTATTCTGAAAACTCAGACCCATGTCAGGACAGAGCTTTGATTCATTCGTTCTCGGGTCGCAGCGGCTGGAGCCTAACCCAGCTCCTTCAGTGCCTCATTCATGCACAATAAAAAGTGACGTCAGTGGTTCTGATCCACTTGATTGTTTTGGAATTTATGCATACGATCAAATTGACATCTTCAAAGTTTTTCGCAGCTTTTGTAATTTGTTCACGGTGTTTTTGTAGAGTTCATTATTTCTTAGTTGGCATTAAAAACAATCTCTGCTGTGATCTAGATCATTAAATGTCAGCATTGTGCACGTTTTCACCAGGGAGCATTCACAAACCCTGTTTACATGCAGCAGTTGTTTCTCCGAAAGGACGTTGACCCCCCCGGACCAATTCTTCCTGAAAATAGAAAACATACAGTCATACTCATCACAATTCAGTAACAAAAATAACACATCTAAATCAAATAAACTCCAGAACAATAAATCAACTCCAACTCAAATTCATGCTGCTCTTACAGAGTATAATATAATTTAAGCTAGAAATAACTACGTAATCATTACTTACTGAAATTTCTTTGAAATATTAGACTGGTCTTTTAGTAATATTTTTAAAACTGTCCATATCATTTTGATGTTTAATGTTATTTGGGAGAGAATTCCATTATCTGTATAAAACTGTACAATGAACTGATTTGGATTTTGGCTCTCTGTAAAGTAAAACTGCTCGCCGCTGCAAGCCTTGTTGAATAATTATGTGTATCGGTGCTGAAGGATAATGTATTGTAAAACTTATGAGGATTCTTTGTTGTGTTGACATCCTTAAGAAACACCATCATTGAATATAGAAATCTGTTTTTGACCTCCAAACAGCACACATTCATGTATTTCACTCACATTTGATATGAAGCCACGGGACTGAGAAACACAAGCAGCTCTATTCTGGACCGGCTGTAGTTTTCTTCTGTTACCTGGTGAAGAACTGGACCGAACCACTGAACCACCACAATAATCTAGATGAGAAAAAACCAAGGCTTGAATGAATTATTTGATTGTTTGATGTGACAGAGATTTTTATGCTTCTTTGTGTTTCCCATTTTACTCACCACTGCCCAGGTTTGTTCCAGGGCAATTTATTATTATGATAATTCCCTTCATCCTGATATATTCTCACGTCCTAACTTTTGAAATCAAGCCTTGGTTTTGAACATAAATAATGGTTTGATCCTATTACTTTTAGTATAAGTTTGTTGAAGTTAATCCAGCCTACAACCAATCTCAACTCCTGATCTAGATTTGTTAAATTCAGTAGTTGTTGTTTCTGCTAAGTATATTTTGGAATCATCCACATACGTCAATATAATAGCCTTTTTTAACAGCAAAGGAAGAAGATTGGTAAAACTTGTGTATAGAACAGGCAGAAGAAAACTTCCCTGAGCAGTTCCATGTTTCACATCTGAGTAACTTCCATTAAAATACTCAGTTTGCCTTCAAACACTTAAATAACTATTTATTCATAATAATGACGGTTGAGAAAAAAACATAATATTTAAATTCTATCAGCATTAAGTCATGTTCAATAATATCAAACGCAACAGAAAGATTCCAGCATAACCCTCCAATCTTTTTCCACCCCTTTAGTTCCCTCTTCCCGTCATCTACCGTCGGAGTCTGGTTCTCGGCCGTGGAATCATTTCTCTATAAGAATGTTGGAAATCCTGATTCAATTATTATTTGTAAAATAAGACTGAATCTGTTCATAAACGATTCTTTTCATAATCTTACATAAAATCTGCAGAAAACTTATAGGTCTACTGTCTTATTCTGAAAAAGGCAACTTTCTATTCTTTTGTATCGGCACCACTTTAGACTACATCCCAGGATTGAGGACAAACATTTTCTTTGAGACTTTGATGAATAATGTGTGTTACCATCAGGGCACTTAATGAGGCAATGGACCTGTGTAGCTTACCATTAAGACGGTCAACCCCAGGTTGTTTATTCGTACAAGACATTAACATTAATTTAACGATAGTAACACTGACTTCCTTAAATTCCAAACTACACTTTTTTTTTCGAATAATATATGTGAGAAATTTGAATTCTTTGACTGTAGAGTGCTTTCTGGTCTCTTGACCTTGGTTATGAAATGATTATTTAGATGATTTGCTATGTCATTAGATATAGTAAGAAACTCCAACATCTAAATAAGATAGAGTGGACTTGTATGATAATGTTTTTGACCGTAACTTCTTAACTGACGTGTGATAATCTATATTATAATATATAAATTAAAAGCTTCATCTGGAGCTTTTTCTAAAAACACATATTACCAGTTTGTATTGGTTACAAGTACCACATAGCCATCCCATCTCAATGATCTCCTCATTATTACCTTTTCACCAGACTTGGGAACTTTTGTTTTTTTAACAAAAGCAATGAGATGATGGTCACTGCATCCCACTGGCACCGATATAGAGTGAGAGCAAAGTTCTGGGTCATTTATAAAAATATGGTCAATACAAGTAGCCACCTGAGTCACATCCCTCTTGGAACATATCCTATTTGATTTATCAATAACCTTTGTTTGTCCAAAAGCAGCGGAGATACCCAGTAGTTTCGTCTTCATTGGACAGTGAGAGGAGTTCCAGTCTATATTCAAGTCAACCATGAAATATATTTTTATAATAAGTACTGCTCGTATGATCCAACCTTTCATAAATTGTCTCTAAATGGCAACTATTAGCACTAGGTCTGTAGAAACATCCTGTTAATATTGGCTTGAGGTGGTTCACACCCACCTGTAGCCAGAGTACTTCATTATCTGATGACATTAGATCCCGCCTTATTTAACAAGTATACCATTTTGAACATAGAAAGCAACTCCTTCAGTGTTTAAAATAACACCAATTAAAACCACTCAAAGCCAATCTCTTTTACAAAAGATAATGAAACGGGTGTGTGTTTGACCCCTTTTGGAGAATAAATACAAACAGTTATTATTTGTTTCTGATCAGTCGGTAGACATGAATCAGTTTCTCATCAGACATAATTTACTGCATTTCCCAAAGGTTGCTTGTATTTCATTCTACAAAGTCCCACATTTAGGTGAAGTTGGAGAGATGTGTGTCGGCCCGTCAGTCGGACCATCAGCAACTTCACGGAGACCAACACTTCCTGCATCGGGACCATCTTTGAAGTGTTTGTTTGTAACCAAACAACCAAACTGTCCTCCAAACATCTCAGTTGTTGTTTCCAGCTCTCTCCACTAACAACTCCGATGTTTCACCGGGGGCTAAGGCTAAGTTCATCTTTTAGTCGTGCAGTCCGCCTTCGGCGTGACTGATGTCATCAATCAGTAGTCATTAATATTAATTACAGGCATTCCACTGACTTTTTATGGACAGCCGTGGGCGCCTCATGAAGCTCCACCTGAGGCACCACACTTCCTGTAGGATATGACTTATGAAGGGAAATCAGCGGAGGACGTGCTGGAGCTTCATAAATCAGAATTCTTTGTGCACACGCACATCCTATTTTTGTCCACGCTCCACGTTCTGACGATAATTTTTAGAAATGAGGTCACAGATCCAGTCCAGATCTCGATTGTGATCTTACAGATGAAAGTTATCGGGATAAACCGGGTCTAGTTCTGTGGCAGCTTTATCTTTTCAGTGAGGTCAATGGTTTACGTTCAACGGGTTAAACATTGAGATTAAACAGGATTCAGATCAGTGGTGGTCAAAGGGCGGCCTGTGGACAAAACTGAGCCTACTACAGAGAAGAATCGTGAGATGATTGATAGATGTCAGCTTATGTAATGAAACAAATTAAAGTTCACAGGACAAAAAAGCTAGTTTATTTTTTTATTTCAGATTTTATTGGTTTATTATGAGCAAATCTGTATTATTTATGTTCATGTCCTCGGTTTGAAACTGGGAGTGATGGGGTTGGGTGGGGGTGGGGGGGGCACTCTGGTCCTCTGCATGAACTCTGATTAAGGTTCCATGGATTTTTTTTGAGCCTTGTATTTGGTTAGGTTTATTAAAAGAGAGGAATTTCAAAAAAGTAGTTATCCACTCTGAGATAATCTTTTTCTTCACTGACGACTGCAGTATCTGATTGATTTGTCCCCCCAAACCTCCACCCAACATCATCCGTCATCATTCACGTTACGTCCGCATGATGTATACACCACATATATTTATTAGATATGCATCCCATGTCTATGGGTTTTAAAGGTTTGGGTTTGGTTCTGGTTCATGGTTCTTTTTTCCTGATTAGGATGAACGTGGAACCACTGAATGGAGGTGGGCCTTTTTCTATTCTCATCTCATCATATTATTGTTAGATCCTCCCACCAGTGGGAGTTTCAAGTGGGGGCGGAGCCTCCATTAATGAAGATGGATGGATGAGGGATGTATAAACTAGAGCGGCAGGACGGAGGAGACGCAGTCACGAGGTTATGAGAACACGGACAGCAGGTCTGAATCCAGAAGGTCTGACATCAGCAGGTGTGGAGTCCACTGCTCTTTCATCCACTGTTTCGGGATCAGCACGTAAGTTGGATCCTCAAGTCTATGGTCTGGTTCTGGCTCTGTTCATGTTAATGAATACATTTTTTTTATTATTTCTTAACTGGAGTGTGATGGACGAGTTCACGTATTGTAATTTCCTGGAACCAGACACAACCAAACCACATCTAAAACATGTGTTTGCCTTTTCAGAAAACATGGGCGGAGTATCAGACCTTAACACCTCCACCTGGCTCAACCACTGTGTCAACGTCACCCGTCACTCTCCGATCACGGTAGCGGCCCCGTACAACCCATCTCAGGTGATTCTCATCGCCATGGTAACCACCTCGCTCAGTGTGGTAACCATCCTTGGAAACACGCTGGTGATCTTGTCCATCAGGGTGAACCGTCACCTCCAGACCATCAACAACTACTTCCTGTTAAGCCTGGGTCTGGCCGACCTGCTGATTGGCATCCTCTCCATGAACCTGTACACACTATATCTGCTGTGGGGCCACTGGCCCCTTGGGGCAATGCTCTGCGACCTGTGGCTGGTGGTGGACCATGTGGTAAGTGGCGCTTCTGTCATGAACCTCCTGATCATTAGCCTGGATCGATACCTGTGTGTGACGCGGCCGATCAGCTACCCGACATGGCGGACTGGCAGGATGGCTAGTTTGATGATCGCCGGCGCCTGGCTGCTGTCGCTGGTCCTGTGGGCGCCAGCCATCCTCTGCTGGCAGACGGTCGGGGGCCAGCGCCTCGTCCCTGATGGGGAGTGTTACACCTACCTCCTCGCCAGCCCTGCGGTCACTCTGGGTACGGCCCTTCCTTCTTTCTACATACCAGCGCTGGTCATGATCAGTCTCTACAGCCGCCTGTCTGCTGCCAGCTGTAGTCGGCTGAACAAACTCCACACTGAGCCAGGTCCTATCAAGACGTCCAGTCCAGCCATGAAAGATTTTCTCCTGAAAAGATGGAGCCATCTTTTCCAAGCCTCAGACCTGTCTCCGAACCAGTCCAACAGCCCAAACAGCAGGAGATACCTGAAAGCTTGCACTGTACCAGGTGAGACCAAAGACGTTCATCAGTCCTCTCAGCAGGGTCAGCCACGGCCCGCTGCTGGCGATCTCAAGGTCAAGTCCGTCAGCCAGACCAAAAATTACCGCTCTCGAAACACTGACCTCCACAAGATTGTCTCTGCAGCTTCGACCGTCTGTCCCAACTTCCAGTCTCAGGAGAGGCAGAGGTGTCGAGTGATGGCAAGGGAGAGGAGAGTTACCAAGACCATCCTGGCCATCCTGTTGGCCTTTATCCTAACCTGGATGCCGTACAACGTGTTGGCCGTCATCGCTGCCTTCTGTCATGTATGCGTCCCCAGTGAGCTGTGGACCACAGGATACTGGCTCTGCTACATAAACAGCGCCATCAACCCTGGCTGCTACGCCCTGTGTAACCACACCTTCAGAAAGACGTTCTGCCGCCTCCTGCATTGCCGCCGTAAGACTCCGAAATGAGCCTCACCTGACCTCGATTAGGAAAGAGAATTAGCATGGAAAAACACACGGTGTCAAAATCTGACCGAGAATCCAAAAATGCTGTGATCCTTTAGCCCTAGTTTTCTGCATGGTAAGTTTTGTGGACTAGTGAACACAGAAAAATTTCCTCTCATGGGCAATGTAAGTGAAAACCTTAGTACAGGACCCACCTGACTAACTGGGTGTCTCTAACTAACTCTTACTATCACACTGCAGTCACAGAGTCAGGTTAAATCACTGAGTCACAATTAGGTCACAAGTTTGATGGAGGATTTTTCAGGGCAGCAGAAACTTCAACACAGCGTCTCCAGACTTTTTCCACATCTGTCACAGGAGCTCAGTGAGAACCTGCCCATATTGGTGTTCACTGGTGAACATCAGTCCATCTGCATGGTGCTGGGCTTTGATCTCAGGCTGCGCTGTTATGCCACCCTCATGGAGTCTGGTTCTGAGATTCTGGTCAGAGCCATCACTCCAGTAGCTGCTGGAAGACATCTTGTAGGGATCTGGCAGAGCTCCTCCTGGTCCACCTCACACTGGGGGCCAGATACCAGTCCTGCTGCTGGGTTGTTGATGTTCTTGTACGGAGCTGACTAGCGGCCCATCTCCTGGTACCTCCTCCACGCTCCTGATACTGTTCTTGGAGACAGCAGACCTTCTAGTGACGGCACATGTGGATGTTCCATCTGGAGGAGCTGGAGCACCTGGTCCGCCTGAATGGGCTGCAGGCACCACATCATGGCACCAGTAGAGACAAGGATACCAGCAGAACCCAAAACTAGAGAAGAATCTGTCAGGAGGGATGAGGAGAGAGAAATGGTCTGTGGCCACCACCTGCAAAACCAGAACCCTTCTAGGGGTTGTCCTGCTATAACCTCTCCTGTCCACCTCTTGGTGCCTTCATCAGATCCAATAGCTGAAACTTATCCACAGACTCCTCTGATTTCTGACTGGAAAGAATGATCTCCCAGAAGTTGAACTGATTCTGTATTATATTGTGATAACCAAGTGTCCATAATTTTTTTTGAGCAGTATATGGGATCCATGCGATTGAAAATCTGTCAGTTCAGACAGAGGACAGGATATAAGTTTACCTTCTATACCCTATAAACTTTCAAAAGTTATCGCTAAATCCAACTGTCATCTAAGAAGACCGCCCCTGTTTTTCCGAAGGAGATTCTGAAGTCAAGACTTCATATCCAAATATTGAGTCACATTTGGTTTAGGAGGATTCCTGGTCACCAGTCCCAGGTGTTCTGGGAAAAGTTCTGGTTTTGTGTTTGAAGTGGCGATAGTTCAGTTGGAGGTTAAGAATGTTTCTTGTAATCCTGGTGGGTCCTCTTCATCCTGTAGTTGGATTTCTTGTCCCCCGGACACAAAAAAAACAAAATGTATTAACAAACCTACGTCGTATACAGCTGTTCCCCCAGGATCAGGACTCACCGTGGACCTTTTTCACTCTGGGGGAGCAGGGTTTGGACACATTGACCGTGGTTTGACACTCTGCGTTGGACAGTGCTCTATTCAGTGTCCCTGATTGGGCCTTTGTGTTGGTGGTGCCGTCACATAATCCTCAGGGCCTGAACTTATGCTTACAGTCACCTGAATGGAAGACACGAGACAGAACAAGTCATCAAGTCAACTTTCGGTGGATCAACGTGTCATTAAGTCGACAGGTCATCCTGTCAACGAGTCAGTAGATCTCATCGAGTCAACAGGTCATCAAGTCATAGGCGGGCCATTGAGTCAACAAGTGGTGAAGTCATCAAGTAACTTGCAGGAACAGTTCCCCCACAGAAAAAAAGACTTCCCCACCCCCTCACTAGGATGGATCATTCCCTTTTATGACCACTAGAGGTCTTAGTGGAAGGACCAGTTCCTCTAAACCTTAAACTGATCTCATGTTCCAGCTGTGAGCAGGGCTGCCTCTATCAAACTTCCTCCTGAGGTCCTGAGGATGTTCCTCAGTTTCTGGTTGATAAACATCTGTTCAGGGTAAACAAGTGATGCTGATGTTATGATGTCATCCATGATGTCACCACCACATTATCTTCTAAAGATGGTCTTCCCAGACTGAAGCTACTTTCATCTTTTAAGGGTTCTACTTCTGGTTCCTGAGATATGTGTGGGGCCGGTCTGAGTGAACCATGTCATTCCGGTTCTTACTGAGGTCCCTCTTCCAGTTGCAGGGGATCTTGCAGTGGATCTTTTCAGTACGATCTTTGCAGGTTGCCTCCCTCAGACCGTCTCCACAGTCTCCATGTTCTGGGATACATTTTCCATAACGTGTTTCTGCAGCGGGGCAGTTGGTAGCTGGTCTGATTCTGTCAGGTTTTCCGCCTGAAGGAACAGAACCAAAGAATCAGTCAGAACATTGACAATAACTTCAGTATAATGTGGTCTTCTCCACCGTCACGAAGAACCAAAAAAACAAAACAAAATACGTTAACAAGCCTCAGATGTCACGGATTCTGCTGACTGGTTGTGTTGTGTTTTTGGTTATTTAGCCTTTATTAAACCCATTCGGATCACAGATCTCTTTTCCGAGGGACAGGAAGGAAGCAGCACACGTCACCATTTACACATCAACACAACACAGTTTACAAATACAATAAATATCGATCGAATAGCAATAAAATACACACTTTAAAGTTCAGGAAGTCATATTTTAATCAAGTAATCAAACTAATCAAGTCCAACCACACGGTCCACCGTCTCAGGTTCTAGATCATTTAGCATCACAGCAATGTCATTCATAGACTTTACATCCGACAGTAAAATGTCTTTCTCTTGGTTATTACAAACTTATAAGATTTTCTCCTCTTTTCAGTGTGAGCACCCTGAAAAATCAAGCAAAGTTCATGATGGTTCTGAGTTCTTAGTAAATACGTCCAGAGGTATGAAGTAGCCAGTCCAAGAAGACTTTTTTGATGAAAGACATCCAGTGCGACCTTCTGTGTACGTATGAAGACCACTAGTCAGCTGTAGCGTACAAAGAGCAGTGGAGCATAAGACGTTTACATTCAGTGACAATGATAGTCCAGAGAACATCTCACCATAGTCCAGCATGTAGAACATTTTATCATAATCCAGCATGAAGAACATCTCATGACCTCAAAATTGTTAGGTTATAAAATAAATGTTGAGAAAACCGGATTAGTGGTAACAGATAAAAAATAAAATTGATATAGAAATCTTGCAACAAGTTGAAATTTGTACTAGGAATATTAAATACCTCGGTTGATATATTGGTGCAGACAAATTTCATCTGTATAAAGATAAATATCTTCCGCTGGTAAAACTACTAAAAGATGACCTAAATAAATGGATGGATCTAAAAATGAATTTAGTCGGAAGAATAAACCTGTTTAAGACGATTTGGTTTCCAAGATTTCTACATTTCTTCCAAAATATTCCTGTCACACCACCGAAAACCTACGAAGAAGTAAACTCTGTGCTCTATGATGATGCTTTAAAGAGAAAATGACTGCATCATCCACGAGAGGAGGGAGGCCTAAATCTTCCAAATTCGGAACTATACTATAAATATTTTATATTGAATGAATTATTAACAATACTATTGAAGATCCATGGATTGAGATTGAAAACTATCAGTTATATCCAAATAGTTAACTTACAGCACTTTCCCCCACACATGAAGTAAGAACAGAAGATGTTGTCATGAATAGTTCACTAAATGCTATAAATAAATCATACGTTCGGTCAAGACCTAGGAATCCCTAAACATAAACTAATCTGGAATAATCCATCCAAAATAATTCAAAATGTTCAACTAAATTGGAAGACTTGGATGGACTCTGGAATTTACAATCTTTCCGATATTATAAACGGGAATCGACTTGTCTCATTTCAGGAAGTTAGAAATCGATATAAATCAAAACGTACAGAGTTTTTCAAATAAAATGCAGTTTAAAACCGGGATAACAGAAAATGTAAAGCCTCGAAATACAATGCCAACTACTATCAAAAATGTTATAGGCAAGAAAAAGAAAACTAAGCAACTAATTGGACTGAAGTACAACATCTTCATCATGCAGAAAAAAGTGATGAATTATTACAGAAAATAGATGATAAATGGAATAACGATCTAGATTCAGTAGATGCTGAACAAAAATGGAAAGAAGGCATCAAACTTACATATGGAATTACAACTAATGAAAACCTGTTTAATTCAATACAAACTAATGACTAGAATCTACTATAGCAGGGATAAAATTCATAAACTTGACTTGAAGAGTAAAAATCAGAGTGAATTTTTGTTTATCTCGGGGGATTTTATGTGGTAGTTGCAATATGATTTAAAAAATCGAATTGAATTTTTCTCAAGATTGGAAAGAGAGTTTTATGAATGATGGACTTTTGCTTGCCTGTAGATATAGGTATGTATGTACTGTATATATGTGAATATGTTTAAAACGTATATGTGCATAAAAAATGTATCTATATATGTAATTATCGTTTTCTATCTTCTTTTCCATTTTTTTCTTCTCCCAAACACTTCTGTCTAAATAGAATACAAAGTTTGACGCTGTCGACATAATGAATATAAAATTATAATAAAAAATAAATTATAATAATAATAATTTAGCATAGCTGATGTGTCAGTGTGAAATAATATTTAATTATACAGTTTTTTAATTATACAGTTTGGTATGGCTGGAGGGGATGATTTATTCACCTTCAGGAACTTCTTTGAGAGGTGTACGTTTTTTTGTTGTTTCAGGTTTGGTTGTGGGTCATGTTCTGCTGGGTTCTGGGTGGTTTATGGGTCAGGTTGGTCAGTGTGATCTGGTGTCATGCAGACCCGTGTTCAGAAGGTTCATAATGATCATGAGGAACCATCATGTTCCTTTCAGGATGGAACGAGGGCCCAGCCGACTGCATCGTGCAGGAATAACTGGACTCAAAATAGCTGTAGTGTTTTAGTCTGAACCGGTCTGAAGGGTTTTTGATTATTGACCTTTGTGACTTTTGGTCCTCCTGCTGGCCTCGGCAGTGAGCATCAAGGCAAGGAGCAGCTGTACCTTCATGGACAACATTCTGCAGAGACAGAGATAGGGACACCTTAAACCGGGACAAATCCACATACCAACAGATACTCCAGAGGAATCAGTTATGGTCAGGGTCCCTGTGGAAATTTAGAGAGAGAAGGATGTTGACGGACAGTCGGTGACGGTTTGTGAGTCGACCATGGTTTCTGGACCCTCAGTAAAACAGCATCACAGCTGCCACCTGAACATGCTTCTCGTACGACGCCAATGAAACCTCATCTGATCTAACATCACATGCTCACCTGTCTGCAAAAGATCCCTTGAGAAACCAGATCCTGGGGGGACTTATTTGGTTTTCTTTTCAGGAAGGAATGAAATATTCTGAATCAACGTCTGGGGTAGGACCGGATGGCGGTGCATCGTTTTGAAGATGTGTGCCACCCACAAGAATTCAAAAGGCAGCTAGTAGCGGTTCGCAGATAGTGGCAGCTCGCCCTAATCTCAACTGATCTGATCTGGTCTTGTGTAACCCGATCTGGTCTGGTCTGGTAAGCCCCTGATCTGTGACCTAATTTCTAAAAACTGGGCAGGATTAGTGTCAGAAGGTGGAGTGCGGACAAACATAGGATGTGCATGTGCACAAAGAATTCTGATTTATGAAGCTCCAGCACGTCCTCCGCTGATTTCCCTTCATAAGTCATATCCTACAGGAAGTGTGGTGCAGCAGGTGGAGCTTCATGAGGCGCCCACGGCTGTCCATAAAAAGTCACTGGAATGCCTGTAATTAATATTAATGACTACTGATTGATGACATCAGTCACGCCGAAGGCGGACTGCACGACTAAAAGATGAACTTAGCCGTAACCCCCGGTGAAACATCGGAGTTGTTAGTGGAGAGAGCTGGAAACAACAACTGAGATGTTTGGAGGAGGGACTGAAGGTGTTACAAACAAACGCCTCAAAGATGGTCCCGATGCAGGAAGTGTTGGTCTCCGTGAAGCTGCTGATGGTCCGACTGACGGGCCGACACACATCTCTCCAACTTCACCTAAATGTGGGACACTGTAGAATGAAAAACAAACAACAACCCTTGGGAAATGCAGTAAATTATGTCTGATGAGAACCTGATTCATGTCTTCATCAGAAACCACTTCGGTTTAACGTTGTTTGTCTGGTCTGGTTTGATCTGGTCTGGTTTAATCTGATCTGTTCATGTCTGGTCTTGTGTGATCTTGTTTGGTTTGATCTGCTCTGCTCTGGTTTGATCTGATCTCGTCACATCTGGTTTGATCTGGTCTGGTCTGGTTTGATCTGATCAGATTAGGTCTGGTCTGGTTTAATCTGGTCTGGTTTGATGTGGTCATGTCTGATCTGGTCTGGTCTGGTTTAATCTGATCTGGTCATGTCTGGTCTGGTTTGATCTGGTCTGGTTTGATCTGGTCATGTCTGATCTGGTCATGTCTGGTTTGATCTGGACTGGTTTGATCTGATCTGGTCTGGTCATGTCTGGTCTGGTTTGATCTGTTCTGGTCTGGTTTGATCTGTTCTGGTCTGGTTTGAACTGATCTGGTTTGATCTGATCTGGTCTGATCTGTTCTGGTCTTGTTTGATCTTGTCTAGTCTGGTTTGATCTGTTCTGGTCTGGTTTGATCTGGTCTGGTTTGAACTGATCTGGTTTGATCTGATCTGGTCTGATCTGTTCTGGTCTTGTTTGATCTTGTCAAGTCTGGTTTGATGTGTTCTGGTCTGGTTTGATCTGGTTTGGTTTGATCTGATCTGGTCTGGTCAAGTCTGGTCGGGTTTGATCTGGTCTGGTCTGGTTCAGTTGGTCGAGTTGCCCAGATTTTTCCCCGAGTACCAAATTGTCGTCCTTTTGTGCGCGGGGTTCTAGAAGTGACTTAATTTGTTCAGCGCTCAGAGTCTGATGACAACACTTAATGATCCAGTCCATTACCCATCAGGCCCCTCCCCCGGTGTTATTCTTGAGGGGTAACCGCTCTCAGCAAGCAGACCTGTCCATCACTCTCGCGCAGTGGGGGAAAAGTGGGGGAGGCTTTAGATTCTGAAGAAGATTCATTGGAACAAACAAAGGACCCCCCCCCCCCAATCCGATTCAGTTTGAGGGCCCCTACAATCCCAGCCTGAATAAAACCTGACTTACATCAGAAAACACCGAAATCTTAGCGTGAAGACAGAAGAGGATTTATTTCCATGCTTAGTCCCAGTCTTCAGCCAGAAACGGCTCGACAAACAAATCTATAGATTAAATAATTTATTGATTAATCTATAGATTTTGCATGCAGTTAGAAAGTATCCCATCCTTTGCTTCAAATGTTACAGCGTGATGCTAAAATCATTAAGATTAATTTTCTATTCATCAGTCTGCACTCCATCCAAGAAATCAAATTAACGTCGGCTCTGGGAGACTTTGCTGGGACCTTTAGGTCATGAGGTCATTATGTTTATTATAGATCCATGAGTTATATCAAATAGATTAATCCACAGGTTATTAATATATATATATGTAAATATATATATATACAACCTATGGATTAATTCATAGGTTGTATAGATATATATTTTTAAGCATATAAGGATTAATTATAAATCCCTACATAAAGCTTTTATGGGGTTTTTTACTTGAAACTTCTGTAATAATTCATATAATGAATTATAATGTATATATCTAAAATGATCTATACTTTTTATAATAAAAGAAAAATGCTTACCTCTGAGCTCAGAGCAGCAGCAGGTTCAGAGGAAGAGTCGACGTCTTCTGTCAGTGTTTCAGCTGCTCACACACTAACACACACATACCTACGCACACTATAACACAATGCTCTTGATGATGTCACTACTTTTGGTACAAGAAGAAGGAACTAAAAACTCAGCTTATTAGCATAAAGAGGGGGAGAGAGTGTGTGCGTACGTGGGTATCAAACAAGCAAAGAGTTCATTAAAGTTGCAAGCAGCGTTGAACTGGCCACTGCAACCAGGCGCCAGTCGCAACTCAACATTTCTCTGACCAGCAAAATGTAAAGATGGGTCTGACTTTTTACACCTTACTCCACTTCATGACGAAATCACTGCAAAGATCTCCGAATTTTCTAAAGATTATTGTCATCAGATACTTGCTGTTGCCAGCAGGTGGCGCTCTCACTGTAACTGAATATTGTCCTATGACGTAATGAGCATAGGTGTATTATGCCGAGGGATCAACATATGCTTCGCTGCTGTGGCCAGAGCTTTCAAGTAATGGAAAAGCCTTTGATAACTTTTCCTCTTCAATGCTTGGATGAGTTTATTAAAAAACAAGACTGAAAAATTAAGAGAATTTGATGTAAATCTCAAAATGGCAGACTTTGGGATTACTTTACCTTCTGGCTCCAGGCGGCATTTTTATAGACGCTGTTAAGATGCACATGTACCGGGTTTTACAATTCCAGGTGAAACACACAACAGGGGCTACTTTCTTGAAGTATTGTGGGTGGTGCTGTGGAGCCATTTTGCTATGGCCTCTCCTTAAACCCATATCCAAATGCCCAACTTTTGACTTTTGACATAGGACCAACGTTTGTTAATTTTTGTTTATGTATAAACTCTTGTTAACAACTTCTGTTTTTCTGAAATTCCACACTCTACTGCTTCCACAACATTGGACTAAAACTCACATTCTTCACAATCTTGCACTTACAACTAGTCATGGCCTTCTGCACCGAATTTGAACTCTTTGGAGCTGATGTGCTACTCTACATCTAGCAAAGTATAAAACATACAATTCCCTGTGGCCAGCAGGTGGTGCTGTCAGAATAATAGCACTTTTTCATTCAGACTTCTTCACGGTGGGACTTTTAGCCAACAAATGAAGTTTGGGGAAATTACATGACTAGTATTACCTGAGGACTACTGTTACCTGAGGACTAGTGTTACCTGAGGACTACCGTTACCTGAGGACTACTGTTACCTGAGGATTAGTTACCTGAGGACTATTGTTACCTGAGGACTAATGTTACCTGAGGATTAGTGTTACCTGAGGACCAATGTTACCTGATGATTAGAGTTTCCTGAGGACTACTGTTACCTGAGGACTAGTGTTACCTGAGGACTAGTGTTACCTGAGGACTACCGTTACCTGAGGACTACTGTTACCTGAGGACCAATGTTACCTGAGGATTAGTTACCTGAGGACTATTTTTACCTGAGGACTAGTGTTACCTGAGGACTAGTGTTACCTGTGGATTAGTTACCTGAGGACTATTGTTACCTGAGGACTAGTGTTACCTGAGGACTAATGTTACCTGAGGAATAGTTACCTGAGGACTAGTGTTACCTGAGGACTAGTGTTACCTGGGGACTACCGTTACCTGAGGACTACCGTTACCTGAGGACTACTGTTACCTGAGGACCAATGTTACCTGAGGATTAGTTTCCTGAGGACTAGTGTTACCTGAGGACTAGTGTTACCTGAGGGCTACCGTTACCTGAGGACTACTGTTACCTGAGGACCAATGTTACCTGAGGATTAGTTTCCTGAGGACTAGTTTTACCTGAGGACTACTGTTACCTGAGGACTACCGTTACCTGAGGACTAGTGTTACCTGAGGACTAGTGTTACCTGAGGATTAGTGTTACCTGAGGACCAATGTTACCTGAGGATTAGTTACCTGAGGACTATTATTACCTGAGGACTAATGTTACCTGATGATTAGAGTTTCCTGAGGACTAGAGTTACATAAAAAACAACAGAATCCAAGATAGACATTATTCTGATCAAATCAATTAGATATCTTTATTTTGGAGAACTTCCTCCAGATGAATGTCCGAGTTACTGCCAGCCTCCAAACCCACCCACAACTCCAACAAACTATCTTATCACCTCTCAGAGAATCTGTAGCCGCTCGTCTCCTGCACCTTACACTTCAGTGTCTCTGTTCAGCCCACTGAGCTCCAACCAAACCCTAAAGGAACATCAAAGGAGCAAAGGCAGCCATAATAAACTGAGCCCCCAGCCCCTATTTCTGTTTGTTCATGAGAAATAACTGAAATATAATAATCCGAGCTATCGTCGTGAAGAATAAAAATCTTGTTTTCTGAAATGAACTGGAGCCGCCTGACGCAAGTCTGGGTTTATTACAGACGGAAGATTTGTTTTAACAGAGACTCAGACTCAGATCCAGCAGGTACGTGTTCTACCCACACTCTCATGACATTTGACTACCAGGCGCAATCCCTCGGATTAGACCTCAGAAACAAGAGCGGTAAATGGATCGTTTTCTCCATCTCATCGGTTTTTGCGAAGGCGCAAAGATAATGTTTGTTAAATCACTGCCCCAAACGGTTTATTATTTTATTCACACGCTGTGACACACGACACGTCACCAAAATCAAATATTTTGGAGGAAATGTCAAAGCCTACCTCTGGGAAAATCTCGTCCTGCAGGTTTTTCCAGAATCCTGCTCACAAACAGAAAGAGGTGAAAACATGACCCCTCCCTGGTGAATTATTGATCAATGATTTCATTGATATTAATAATACTATTTCTTGTTTGTTTCCTGTTTCATCAAAGCCGAATAATTTGTCCACACAGTAAATGATGAACTGACATTCTTTATTTTAGCTCACTCAGAAATGATAAACCCAGAAAATACAGTTATGGCTGCCATGATGTCATCACTAACAGACCTATGATGTCATCACAAACAGACCCATGATGGATGTCATCACTAACAAACCTATGATGTCATCACTAACAGACCTATGATGTCATCACAAACAGACCTATGATGTCATCACAAACAGACCCATGATGGATGTCATCACTAACAGACCTATGATGTCATCACTAACAGACCTATGATTTCATAACTAACAGACCTCTGACACATCTAAAGGCGTCTCAGCTACCCGTCACAAAAACAGCGTCCCTTAGGCTACAGCTTTTGATCAAAAGAGAAAAGAAATCATAAATATGTAAATAAACAAACGAGTCTTCCTGTCAACTGAACAAAATCAACAGGGTAAAGGCTCTCGCTTCAGGATGATGAATGTGTTTCACACCCACATCCAGTTTTTAGTTTTGCGAGTGACCTGAGAGACCCAGTTTAGTTTGTAAAAACCTCACATTTAGTCATGAAGAAAAAACGGATTCTGATTGGCTGACGTGTCGACCTCAGGCGTCAGCTCTGGCAGGAGCCACAGACGTGTCAGACGGAGGTCTTCTGGACAGACGGAGGTCTTCTGGACAGACGGAGGACCTCTGAACAGACGGTGCACAGATGGTGGACCTCTGGACAGACGGAGGTTTTCTGGACAGACGAAGGACTACTGGACAGATGGAGGTTTTCTGGACAGTAGGAGGTTTTCTGGACAGACGGAGGTCTTATGGACAGACGGAGGACTTCTGGACAGACGGTGGACTTCTGGACAGACGGTGGACTTCTGGACAGACAGGGGACTTCACACCGCCGTTTCCTGGTCTTCTCTCTGGATCATCTGGTAGTGTTGGCGGTTCTCAAGATACTCAGCCAGTTGATGGTCATCGGCCCTCTCGGCGTGATGTTTGGGCGTTTCGCCCTGAAACACAGATGTTTGGTCATACTATAACATTTCTCCATGATTTGTTTGTTTCACCGGAACTAAAGGCAAATGCTACGGTAACCATGTATATTTATTCACAGGTAAATTGCAGAGCAATGATAAACCAAAAGAAAATGAATAGAACTGAATTATGAAATGAAATGTAAGACAACAAAATAGTTAATCTTTAATAATTAAGTTAGTAGCGCTGCTGAAGGAGAGAAGGCTAAGTAGGGAATGCTAAATGCTTCTTGCATTGTTGGCTTACCTGATTTAAACGATGACATCATCATCCGGTGAAAATTATTTATCACACATTCACTGCAAGGTCGTGTGAAATAAGCACAGTGAACCATCACCCTAGAAACACAACGATTCGGATTCCCGCCGTGACAGTATTAAAAACTGGAGGAAGCATTCAGAGAGTTCAGACCTCCGCCAAGAACCAGAACCGACCACTGATCTTATTGTTTCCTCCCCGCTCATTCTCTTCATGTTTTCAACACCTTGTTTTATTCTCTGCTCCACACTCCTAGACTTTGAACTGGTTTTTATCTGAAACAGACAGTGTTGCGTCATTCGCTGTTATTCTCAGTAAAAAACATCAAAGGAGCAAGGCCCAACTGTACTCTAGGTTCAGGAGTACTTCCTGCAGAATTCTCCATTAGTGTCTCAGTTGCCAACCTCTAAATCTACCGACAACTTCAATAAACTCCCTGAGGATCTCTCAGGTACTCTGTAGACGGTCTTCTCCTGCGCTTTCCACTTCCACTTTCCACTCTTTAGAATGAGCAGCCAGCTCCACCCCCCAACGGAACATCAAAGGAACAAAGGAATGAATACACGAGTCCCGATATTCGTCTTAATACGAATATCTTGGTGTGACTCATGCATACCCTTGAATGCAGCATGAGACGGGGTCACAGGTCATCTGGCAGGTAGAGTATGTGTTAGGTGGTTTACCTGCAGGTCAGTCTTCATGAGGGACGCCCCCCCCTCCACCAGATAGTGACAGATGGTCCTCTGACAGGAGGCGGCGGCCTTATGGAGCGCCGTGTGGCCTCTGAACAGAAACATGACGTCAGAACAGAATGGAGGAATGAAGAGAAGGTTAGGAAGAGGAAATAAGAAAGAGAGAAACAGACTCACGTAAGTTTCTCCGTTACGTCCAGGTGAGACGGCGGCACTGGGGGGAAAACAAACCCAACACCATGAACCGCTGAAAGATGCCACAGATCTGCCTTAACCTTTGACCGCCGCAATCACCTGTCAGTCCTGTTGCCATACCTCCACCTCAAACATCGCCCCTGACACCTCCACCCTTGCTCCTCACAACCGAACCCATTTTTGAAATTAAAATAATTACTGTCTTTAATCGAAAGACCTTTAACTTTTCTTTTGTGTGCGGGTCCGATGGGTCATCTGTGAATGACGTTGAACAATGTTGTTAAGGTAACTCAAGAATCATTGGAGCAGAACAATCTTAGCTCGCCATGGAGGAAGCCGGTGTTCCAGAAGTCACGTTCTTCAGAGGGAATTCTCTGGAGCTGTTAAGCGCCTGTAAGGAAAACCAACAGATTCTCAAATTCCTTCTTTCCCTCTGCCGTTACAATGAATACAATAAATATTTTTAAAGTTCTTGTTGTTCTCACTTTGTCGGGAAATTGAAATGTCTGAAGCCAGGAAAATCTTGTCCCCCTTCTCAGAACATCTTCTGGCTGGAGGAAGTGTTCTGATGAACTGTAAAATCCCATCATCCTGACGGGATCCTGTTATCCGTGATGTCACAGAGCCTGATAAAAGGCTGAGTTGGGATAAGTGTGGTTGGGTTTTCTCAGCATCCACTCTGACTCTATGTTTAATAAAATCCAGGTTGGGCTGCAAGGATTCAGTCTGTTGGTCAAAGCTTTCTTCCGTACCGTTGGGCGACTGAATGCCGAAAACAGGCAGGCAGCGAAGTGGTGTCATACGCATGCAACTTCAAAGCGTAGATCCGTGCACTCGCTGTCGCTGACACGTTGATGCTGAGGTTTGATGACTACTGTCAGTTTATGGATTTCCTTTCTATTTATTTGAACGGATAGAGTGGAACCGATTTGGGATTAATGTATTCTGAACTGAACTCCTCACATCTCAGACCATGGGCCGCGCATTTCATACAAGCCTTAAGGTTTGAGGTTCAGTAACAGGACTCTAAAAGGTGAACGTGACCCAACCAGAACACAAAGTTAAGATCAGTTGTGGGCGGAGTCTACTGAATGTCCTAAGAACAAACTGGTGTCTCACCGTTGTCAATAAGGTACTTGACGATTTCTTTGCTGCCCACCTCCACAGCGTGATGCAGCAACGTTCGGCCATCGGCGTCCTGCAGCAGCACGTCCGTTGCCTTCTGATGTAGCGCCATCAGCTACAGAATAACACAGGTTCACATTCACAAAAACTCAAAACATGAATAATTACTTATCAAATAGTTTGTGTTTAGGCCTCACTGTGAAAAAAACAGTCTTTTTTCTTTGAGGCCAGAAGACCAGCCTTCAAGTCTGCGTTGGACTACAGTTACCTCTGATAGGTCCACAGACCTACTGAAGACCTCTGAGGTCCTGAAGATAAGATAGATTTATATTGTCGCCTAAAGGACATTTGTTGTGGAACTAAACTGTGCACTATAAACTCTGGAACTTATTTTGTTACTAAACCTTATAATGTTAGGGTTAGCCTAATCTCAACCCGCAGAAAGAACCCCAGGATATTAGTCCTACAGTCTGCTGTAGATGTTCACTCACTCGGTTAAGGTCTTCAGTTTGAATGCAGTCGATCAACTCGGCATCTAAAATCAGAAAAGAACCTCTCGTTATAACAAACTCAACATCGCGGCAAGAACCGGAAGAGGATTCTGGAAAGCTGTTTTATGGAAAGAGTTTGTTGTTTGTCAGTTTGTTAAACCTGAGATGAGGGAAACTCTGGGTTACCATGGTAACTTACTCTGCGAGGCTATCTCGCTGGCTGGCAGGTTTTCTTCAATAAAGTCTGAGTTTGTTACTGACTCCTCCTCCTCCTGAGTCAGAAGCAGAGCTGACGGACACGTCAATCATCTGTCAGATTCTGAACTAACGTCAGGAGAGACTGACATCCAGATTGAACTTGCTTTCATCCAGTATAAAACATCAAAGGAACAAGGCACAACTCCACCCAGTATGAAACATCAAAGGAACAAGACACAACTCCACCCAGTATGAAACATCAAAGGAACACGGCACAACCATACCAGTATAAAACATCAAAGGAACAAGCCACAAGAGTACCCAGTGCGAAACATCAAAGAAACAATGGACAACTTCACCCAGTATGAAACATCAAAGGGTCAAGGCACAACTCAACCCAGTATGCAACATCAAAGGATCAAGCCACAAGAGAACTCAGTATGAAACATCAAAGGGACAAGAACAACAGTACAAAGTATAAAACACCAAAGGAACAAGGCACATCTGTACCCTGTACAAAACATCAAAGGAACAAGGCACAACAGTACCAAGTAGAAAACATCAAAGGGACAAGGCACAACAGTACCTAGTACGAAACATCAAAGGAACAGGTACAACAGTATCCAGCATAAAACATCAAAGGAACAAGGCACAACTAAACCCAGTATAAAACATCAAAGGAACAAGGCACAACCATACCCAGTGTAAAACATCAAAGGAACTGGAGCTGGGGGCTAAGTGGGCTGAATAGAGATGCTGAAGTGGAAGGCACATGAGACAAGCGGCTACAGAGAGTTTATCAGAGTTGTCGGTAGATTTACAGTCTGGCAATGAAATGTAATTTACTTTAATTAACATTGCGGCTTTTTGGTCAGGCTTTTATATAGTTATTATTTTATTTTTTTATTGATGCTTTTATCTGCTTTTGCTTTGTAGCACTTTGAGATTTGATCCAAATGTAAAGTGCATTATAAATTAAATGTATTATTATTATTGTTATTAATGAGCTCTCCCAGTATATGTCCACTGGTTGCCAAAAGCAAAAGCGGAGCAGATACCTGTAATACCAACTGAGAAATTCTCTTTGTTTCCTTATTCTTCTCCCTTTAGTGGTCATAAACAAAACTAAAGAAACCTGCAGCAGCTTTGTTTCTGTGGACGAGCTTCTCTCAAGATTTCCAGCGATATTTCTGAATGTTATGATGAATAAATCTACAAACAACATAGGTATTTGTTTTTTCATGACATCGCTTTGAATAGCTTAATAGCGTTCCGTGTGCTTTTCTGTCACTGGACAGTTTGAATATCTGCCGGTACCGGCCCCGGCGCCTTGAGCTTCTCAGGCGGTGGTGCCGCTGTCAGGCTTTCAGGTGACTCACCTTGAGACAGTTCCTGTGCCAAAACATCTGTTTCTTTTTTCCTGCTGTGTGTCCGAACAAAATCTCATGCGCCGGTTCAACTCATACAAACTCAGTTGGTAAAATGAATTATGGACAAATAATGAAACGGAATACAAGTAAAACAGTCCCTATTTAAAATCATGTAATTTAATATTTAAATTTATAGTTTTTCCACAATCATCCGGCGAGCCCCTTAAATAAATTCTCATCGACCAGGATGAGAAAGGCTAGCCAATAGGATACGCCAAAACCTACCGGGTAAAATTTCATGCAAATCCGTCCAGCAGTGTTTTGCGTGATCATGTTCACAGACAGACAAAGAAATGCAGGTGAAAAGAGAAACTCCAGTAAAGATAAAGATCGAAATACAGATAAAAATGAAAATCTAATGAACATAAATATAATTCATGACATTGATTCACATATATGTGATAAGAATAGGGATTGTTTACCTGTTTGAGGATCAACATGTGATTCAGACCTGGGAGAGAGAGAGGAGACATTTACTCACAAACAAACAAACAAACACACACACACACACACACACATACACACACTCACCCAGTCTCACACACACATACACACATACTCAGTCACACAAACTGAGTGGCACACTCGCTCACTTAGTCACGTGCATACCTACACACACACACTCAGTCGCACACACTCACACAAACACATACACACACTCAGTGACACTCACGGAAACAGTCACTCAGTCACACACAGACACACACTCACTCAGTCACACACAATCACACAAACACACACACTTATTCACTCAGCAAAAACCACTCACTCAGTAACACACACACAAACACACACACACACACTCACTCAGTCACAGACACACATATACACTCAGTCACACACATACACACTCACACACCTGTTGATGGGTTTGAAATCAGCTGCTGTGGTGTTGCTGCGATGGAGGTTGAGGAACTTTGCTCCTCTCCTACAGACAGAAACCAGAACTAGAAATTACAATGACAATAAAGATATTCTATTCTATTCATGAATCCACTGAGGATACCAGAACCATGAACCAGATTGGATTGAGATTGAGAACGATGTAATGGGTAGGCAGGCTACTGACGGACAGTATGGGACCGTCTAGGCCGATTACTCGTCGAGTGTCGCTCCATTGTGAGTATCCGTACCTTATTCATCAGACAATCAATCATTTCTAAGGTATTTGGGGGCGTGTACGTAACCTGATGGCAAGATGAGGGTGCAGAGCACCAAAGCCCAGTGCGCTGGATAGTTGTCCAGATTGAAATGAATGAGACTCTTTAGTTATCGAGTTATTCGAGGAATCATTTCAGCCCCAATGTAGGATGACTGTTGGTGCAAGAGACGGAAAGCGCAAAGGCAGAGCCGAAGTCCAAATGTTGGAAGCTGAATTCCAGTGGTGATCTGAAACAGGTGGTAGTGAAGAACTGGTGGATGAATGAATAACTACAGCAAATGTGAAAAGGGAGACAGGTAGGAAGGTGAAGTGAGAGGAGCATTGAAGACAATGAAGAATGGAATGGCGGATGATCCTGATGACATAGATGTGGAAGTACGGAGGTTCTAGGAGACAAGGATTGGAGAATTGAATTAGATTGTTCAACACCATCATGGAGAATGAGAGGAGGCCTGTGAAATGGAGTAAAAGTTTTCTCTGGTGATCTTCAAGAACAAGGCCGATGTTCAGAGCTGCAGCAGCTACAGAGGTACAAAGCTGATGAGCCACAAAGTGAAGATCTGGGAGAGTTGGGGAAGCTTGGTGAAGAAAAGTACAGAGAAGGTCAGAAGGAGCACCATTGTGTGTCTGTGGATTTAGAGGAAGAGTAGGACAGAGTGGTGAGTTAGGAATTGTGGGATTGCATGAGGAGGTCTGGAGGGACAGGAAGTATGTTAGAGTGGAACAGGATATGTATGAGAGCACCATGACGGCGGTGAGGTGAGCAGGAGGAGTGATGGATGTGTTCAAGGTGGAGGTGGGACTGCACCAAGGATGGGCTCTGAGACCCTTCTTGTTTGCTGTGGTGATGGACATGCTGACAGATGAGGTCAGCAGGAGTCTCCATGTTCTATGATGTTGGTGGAGGAAATTGAGATCTGTAATGAGAACGGGGAGCAGGTGGAGGAGATCCTGGAGAGGTGGAGGTATGCGCTGGAGAGAAGAGGAATGAAGGTCAGTGGCAGTGAGACAGAATACATGTGTTAGAAGGAGGAAGGAGGAGGGGAGGTGGGAGGAGTAGAGGTGGAGGAGGTGCAGGAGTTTAAGGTCTTGGGCTCAATGGCTCTGAGTAAGAGTGTGGAGAAGGAGGTGAAGAAGCGATTGAAGACGCAAACGCAGGCAGTGTTGAGAAGGTGGAGAAGAGTGTGAGGAGTTATCTGTGACAGAAGAGGAGCGCCAGGAGTGAAGGGTTCCAAGATGGAGGTGAGAGCAGTTCTGCCGGATGGTTTAGAGACGGTGGTTCTGACCAGAAGACCGGAGGCAGAGCTGCAGATGTTCAGATGTTCTCTGGGGATGAGGAGGAAGGACAGGATTGG
This sequence comes from Lophius americanus, assembly GCA_037951165.1. NCBI lineage: Eukaryota > Metazoa > Chordata > Actinopteri > Lophiiformes > Lophiidae > Lophius > Lophius americanus. Next base: position 100,633 of record JBBDHG010000408.1, read on the forward strand.
AAAGGAGACATCAGAGGGATAGTCCAGGTGAGACGTCCTGGAGACAATGGAGGATGGTGTCCTGGGGGATCTCCGTTGAGCAGGACAGTCTGTGGTTCTACTTGGTGGCGTCTGATGCAGCGATACAGAACGTCCCAGAGGTCTTCAGTTGGATTCAGGTCTGGAGAACGTTGGGACCAGTCAAGGGCATCAAACCTTTATTATCCAGTAAGTTCCTAGACGGTCTGAAAAGATAAGGCCGGGTCTTGTCCTAGATCAGGAGGAGCCTGGGGTCCACTAACAACAGTCAGGGTACCGTTGCTAACAATTAGAGGTCTGTGGGACCCTCCAAGGATCTGGCTCCCCAGAACATCACTGACCCACCGCCAAACCAGTCCTGCTGGATGATGTTTCAGGCAGCAGAATCTTCACCATGACATCTCCAGACTCTTTCCCGTCCGTCACAAGAGCTCAGTGTGAACTTGCTTTCATCTGCGAGACAAACGCGGCACGGAGGGAGAACTTGCCCATCCTGGTGTTCTCTGGTGAACATTAGTCCAGCTTTATTGTGCTGGGTTGTAGGCTCAGGTCTACTAAAGGTTAATGGGCCCCCATATCACCTTCATGGAGTTTGGTTGTGATAGCCTGTTCAGAACCATCACACCAGTAGCTGCTGGAGGTCATCTTGTAGGGATCCTCACAATGAGGAGACACCGGTCCTGCTATTAAGTTGTCGTCCTTCTACGGTCCAGTCCAGCTCTCCTGGTGTACCGGACTGTCTCCTGGTATCTCATTCACGCTCCTGAGACTGTTCTTGGAGACACAGCAGACCTTCTAGTGAAGGCAGGTATACTTGTTTCTTCCGGAGGAGCTGGACCACCTGCTCCACCTGAATAGGCTACAGGTACCATATCATTGTAGCAGCAGAGACAAGGATACCAGCAGAATAGAAAACTAGAGAAGAATCAGTCAGGCGGACGGGGAGAGAGAAGATGGACTGTGGCCACCATATGCAGAACCAGAACCTTTTTGGCTAGCTGAATCTGACTCACGGTCTCCTAGAAGTTTAAAGTGTCCAGTGAGTGTGTACCTGCAGAGTTCGGTTCTGGAACAGCTCTGGATCGCGACCTCCGCAACTGAGGTGTCGCTGGAAACCCTCCTCCTCTGGACTTCTCCTTCCCTGAAATAAACAGACCCGTTTCGGATCCAGACTCTTTACACTTGGCCCTTCTCCATTCTCCAGGTCCAGATCAGTTTACATGTCTCAGTATAAACAAAGATCTTCTCTGTGTTTGAACCCTAAATAATGGCATTCGTTATTCATATTAACAATCAACCTCCTTGGTTTTTATTGAAAAAACAGCCAAAGAATTCTAATTCTGAGTTTCTCAACTTCCAACTACCATCATCACTACCACTAGCAGGAGGCGCTGAAGTTCCTGCCTCTCACCTAGAAGTCGGGGAGGAGTCAGGCTGGTCAGGCATGAAGGGAGAGGAGGCAACTATCTCCGTAACGATGAGCTCCGGGTCCAGGATGTAGAGCTGGTCCTCCTGAAAGACCTCAGTCACGTAGTTCAGGTGCTCCTGGAAGGGAGGAGGTGCGGAGAAACCACAGTTGTTACCTCTGCCAAAAAGGTTACAGCTGTGGAAAAGCTAATGAGATGTGGAGAATTACATGACCTTTGACCCAGAGGCATGTTATATGAATGAGATGACTTCACTGCATGACACCATACTTACTTCATTGCATGACATACCAGAAAGATATCAAACAGATATCAGACCGATACAGATATCAAACAAGTATCAGACATATATCACACAGGTACCAGACTGACATATATCACAAAGGGTTCAGACAGATAAACATATATCACACATGTATCAGACAGACAGATATCCCACAGGTACCAGAACAATATCAAACAGGTATCTGACTGATACAGATATCCCACAGGTATCAGACAGACAGGTTTGTTGAAGTTAAACCGACAGACCTGAGCCTGGTCGATTCTATAGAAGCGATCTGTCGTCGTACCTGAGGAGAGAGACCAGGTATGAGCCTCTAGTGATTCCAAGAATCAGAGAGATGGTTTTGGACTTACAGTCGAGGAAGCACCACTTCATGGACGACCGCTGTGATGGTGTCCACGCCACCTTAATGGGTAGACATGTCCCCTCCATCATATGACAGCCCTGAAACAGAGAACCGCATCACTATGTCATCAGGTGAGTTTCAGTCCAGCTGTAAACACAATGGAAATGTCTGCTAGACCAAAAAATACATCCTGCCCAAACACCAGTTCTGGTTTGAGCCGTATGTCCAGCCCACTAGCACCTCGCAGTGATGTATAAGATCTAAAGACTATCCAGGCTCCGTACCTGGTCCCGGTTCTGGAGCAGACGGTGGATGAGGATGCGGCAGGTCTCCAGGTCGCTATCTCCGGGGACGGTAATCACTCCCAGAGGCTTTGCTGCAGAATATTGACAACCAATCAACCATTAATCATCATCAGTGGACAGGCCCTCAGTGATGATGTCATCAGTGACTCACAGGCCTCCTTCAGCTGCTCTTTGTCGTAGTGCAGAACCTTATAGTCGGCCATGTTGATCCGGTTTACTCCGACCTGCAGCGTCTCTGTTACTGGTTGCTGTCTGGGAGAGACTTCCATCAGTACTATGTCTGTATACTTCAACTACCATCAGTACCATGTCTGTGTAATACAAAAACAATCAGTACTGTGACTTTTTACTACAAAAACTATCAGAACTATGTCTGCGTACTACAGCTATCATCTGTACTATGTCTGTGTACTACAGCTACACACTATAGCTACTATCAGTACTATGTCTGTGTAGTACAACTAACATCAGTACAATGTTTGTGTAATGCAACTAGTAACAGCAATAGGTCTGTACACTAGAACTACCAACAGTACTATGTTTGTGTTCTACGACAACAATCAGTACTATGTCTGTTTACTACAACTACCATCAGTACTTTGTCTCTTTACTAAAACAAAAATCAGTACTATGTCAGTGAACTGAAACAACCACCAGTATTATGTTACTAGTACTGTGACCTGTGTATTAGTCATTGTTGATCTGTTTCATAGTACTTGTTGGTATGTGTTCTAGTACTGATTACTGTGTAATAGTACTGTGATCTGAGATTTAGTACTAGATATGAGTTTTAGTACTCTGCGCTGTAGATTAGTGCTTGGTGATCCGTGTACTAGTACTGTTATATGTACTAGCACTGTGAACTATTTATTATTACTGTGAGCTGTGTACAAGTTCTCGTTGTCATGTGTAATTATACTTCTATCTGTGTACTAGACCTGTCAGCGATGTATAAGTACTCGTTGATGTGTCTGCTAGTACTGTGATCTGTGTATTAGTATTGAGTGATCTCTATATTAGGAATATGATGTGTATTAATACTGTTATCTGTATACTAGAACTGTGATCTGTGTATTTGGACTATGATCTGTGTATTAATACTTGTTGATCTGTGTACTAGTACGGTGATCTTAGATTTAGAACTCGATTTGTGCCTCAGTACTAGTTGATCTGTGTTTTAGCGAAAGTTGATACTATTAACAGTGTAATAGTGCTGAGTGATCTGTGTATTAATACCGTGATTTTTATATCAGTACTTGTTGATCTGTGTACTAGTACTGTGACCTGTGTACTAGTACTGTGATCTGTTTTTTGGTACCCATTGATCTGTGAATTAGCAGTCGTTAATTTGTGTATTAGTACTGTTATCTGTGTACTGGTACAGCTATCTGTGTATAACTACTCGTTGATCCGAGGTATGGAGATCCTCTTCTTGGCCTTCTGGATCATGTTGGCCTGGTTCCTTAGGCTGATGTGGATCACGGAGGGGGCCAATCTACACGGTTCTCCGTCCACTTGCATGGGGATGGACTTGAAGGTGGTGAGGGTCATCTCCTTCCCCTGATGGAGCCGCTCACCGTGACCCCCCACCTTTAGCGTGGCCTGGAACCAGACGTGGTTAGGGTTATGACCATCAGGACCACTGTAAACCTCCACCAGAGATCCTAGATGGTTCCTACAGGGTTTACCCCTATACCCAGGTCAGACCACCGCTTGGACCGTCAGGACAACTATGGCTCTACACCAGAGCTACAAGTGGTATGTAGCTCTGTCCGTGATGGTCCAGTGTGGTCTGATCAATCAATCAATATTTATTTATACAGCGCTAATTCACAACAACAGTTGTCTGAAGGTGTTTTCCAGAAAGAGCAGGTCTAGACCAAACTCTTTAATTGATAAAATAATAATTATCTACAGAGACCCAACAAATTTCTCCGTTAGCAGCACTTGACAACAGTGGCAAGAAAACACTTTTAACAGACAGAAACCTTGAGCAGATCCATGACTCAGGGTGGACGGCCTACTGCCATGATTGGTTGGGTCTGTTGTGGTCTGTTGTGGTCTGATGTGGTCTGATGTGGTCTGATGTGGTCTGATGTGGTCTGATGTGGTCTGATGTGATCTGATGTGATCTGGTGTGATCTGGTGTGTTCGGATTTGGTCTGAAAGCTCACCAGGGATGTCATGGTGAATCCAATGACCTCAATGCAACCATCGTCGTGACGTTGAGGTTCGAAGTCCTGGTGGTCACTAGGGTGACCCCACGGTGTGGTTCCAGCACAGTATCTGCAGCAAAAACGGACCGCAACGTGGGCTCAGGTTTTTCAGCAGACACAGACTAAGTCCCTCAGTCACACTTTGGACCCTGTTACTTCCTGTCTCCTGTACCTGGGTATGTTGAGGAAGAGCAGACACTGGAGCTTCATCTCCTGGACCCTGGTGGTCAGATCCATGCCGTCACACTGAAGAGGGAAACAAAAACTTTAGAACCAAAAGATCCACAAGATCCACGGATCCAAAATGTTCCAGGACACTCAGGATCCCAAGATCCACAAAACCAGGATCCAGGAGAATCACAAGATCAAAAAGATCCCAGTATCCGACCAAAACAACCGAAAAAGGCAAATAACTGTGATATCCATCTGGGTGCTTCACCTCTGTAGATATTAGGGTCTGGACCTACTTACAACAACCTTGATGTGCTTGGAGAGGTCTTTGGAGCTCCCACTCAGGAAATCTGAGAAGGCAGTCTGAAACAAAAAGAGGTGATATTTAAAAGTGTTGGAGGAGTGGTGGTCAAGACGAGGAAGACTCACCCACCCCCGCATAGAACATCTTGTTCCTGAAGCGGCTGTTGAACTTCTCAGGGTTTGCCTCTGAAACACAAATAGACAGTGACCCATCAAGAGATTCTGTCACCACTTATCATGAAAGACAGACAGTGACCCGTTTTCTGACCTCTGGACTCGTGGAACCCCAGAGTGACGTGAGCGTCGAAACCCAGGCTGAAGTAATTGTTGAAGACATCGATGGGGAGCTGAGGAGCAGAAATCATACGATCACATGATATAACCTTCACATTGTTCAAAACCATGATCATTGGCTCACCCGGTACGTTCCAAAACCAGAATCGTTGATTCACCTGGTACGGTCTACAACCAGGATCAAGGACTCACCTGGTCCATCTGATGCTCTTCCATGTCCTCCGGTCTAGCATCTGGGTTCGGCGTCACATTCAGATTCCATCTGTCAAGCTGGACAACGTTCCCGTCCCCCACATGGGACAGGATCTTACCGATTGGTTCGTCAGTGTAACCCTGAGGGAGCGGAGCCTGTTGTCAGTAGACGTATGATGTCATCATGTGGAAATATGATGTTGTTATTTCGACATATGACATCATCGTGTGGTTGCATGTCATCATCATGTGGATGTATGTCTCTGCCATGTGGCCATGTGACCATGTGACGTAATAATAATAATAATAATAATAATAATACATTAAATTTATAATGCACTTTACATTTGGATCAAATCTCAAAGTGCTAAATAGTGTTGGCTGCAGCGGTGTAGATGATACTGATGATGTCAGGGTCATGGATGCACTCACCCCTCCCCAGTTGAGTGTCCTCGCGAGGTCGTTGCCGGTCCCCAGCGGGAGGATGGATACAGGGGGCTGGGGACGGAGCATCAACTGGTCCAACACTGACAGGACCCAGCCCACCTAAAGACACGGATCAGAACCAGACGTTTAATCTGACTCAGACACCTTATCCGAACCAGTTATCCCTCAGAACCAAACGGCTAATTGAACCGGACGCCTCATCAGATAAAGTCACTTATTAAGAACCAGTCACTTAACCAGAAGCAGATGCCTCATCAGAACCAGTCATCTAATCAGAACCCGAAATCATATCAGAACCAGATGCCTTATCGGAACCAGACGTCTCATCAGAACCAGTGATTTAATCAGAGCCCGACAGCACATTAGAACCGGATGCTTCATCAGAACCAAAGACATCATCAGAACCGGACACAGACAAACACATCAAAACCAGATACCTCAGCTGAACCGAAGACAGCATCAGAACCAGGCCCTTGTTGAGTCCTGCCAACATGGCAGTTTTACCAAAGAGAAAAACTGACTTCAATTCAAAATAAGAACCATAAATCTCTTTGTACTTTCTGAGAAGTTATTACAAACAGCAGAAAAATGATTTCATTTTTCGGTTTATTATTAATATCAGTCACACATAGTATTACCAGTGTGGTGAAAGACCCACAGTCCCATTGACGCCCCACAGTGTGGTGACCCTCCCTTAGTGTGGTGCCCCCCTCAGTGTGGTGACCCTGTGCAGAGTGGTGACAGACTCACGGTCCCGTCTCCTCCACAGACCAGGATCCTCAAGTTGGGGACTTTGGCGTAGAGCTCTAACCTGCAGGAGACAGGACGGGGGATGTAAACAGAGAGGTGGAGTCAGGAAACGGGTCCTGGGTCTTTTGTTGGTGGACCTTACCCATCTCTGGGTCCGCCCTTTATCAGGTCAAACACCTGCCGCGGATTCAGGAACCACATCAAGGACTGGAGGATCTTAGTTCCCTGAAAGAAGAACAGGAACTCAGTGGGTATTATTATTAAATGTAGTACCAGTAGTAGTGGTAATATAAGTAGTAATCGTAGTGGTGTTAGTAGTAGTAATAGTAGTTATAGTGGTAATAAAAGTAATAATAGTAGTGGTAGCAGAAGTAGTTGTAGTAGTAGTCCTAGCAGTAATGGTAGTAAAGTAGTAATGTAAAGTGCATTATAAATTAAATGTATTATTATTATTATTAATAACAGTAGTAGTAGCAGTTGTAGTAGTGGTGGTAAAGTAGTAGTAGTAGTAGTAGCAGTAGTAATACTAGTAGTAGTGGTAGTAGAGTAGATGTTGTCATAGTAACAAGAGGGACTTTTCCGTGACCTCAGGGAGGTTATTATCATATGACCGTTTGAGATAATCACAGACTACTTCCTGTCTATGACTGAGCTGAGGAAGACCATGAGGCACAAACAGAAGTGAGTCCGTTTGACAAGACCAGACTGAACTGCAGGAACTGAGATCAAAGAATTCAGGTAGTTACCGTTGAACTTTGGATGCTAAGCATTGCAGTTCTATGTTTCGGGTTGAATAAAACTGGGAAGGCGGTCTTATCATACTACCTGGTATAGCTATGACTGACGGTAAATGTTGCCACGGTTACAGAATCAGATGATACAGAAACAGTTTTAAGGGGGCAGCTGGAAAGAGGATCACCATGGTGTCCGGTCCTGTCATCTCAGATCTGGATTCTAGCTGCAGGATAGGAAAACACAGAATGAGCTGCAACTTACCTGGTTTCCTCCACTTTTTGGGTTCACAAACACCAACAGAGGCTTCACGAGCTGGAACGGAAGAGGCCTCACCACGAAGGGCTTCAAGCGGCCATCTTGAAACTGACGGACAGCAGAGTAAGAAGAGGGGGGGCAGGTTGGCATGAGAAGACGATTGTCAGAGTGGCACGCAGAACTGGTATCACACAGATTGTAGAAACCCCCCTAAAACAAGTTTCAGAAATGAAACGTGTCCCACTCCTCATCACACTCTTGGGAAAGGTGTTGTTGGTGGCGATAGGCTTAGCCCGCTTCCCTGGGGGGTATTTCAGGGTGTTTTTTATCAAACTCTGAGTTTTTATATCTTAGCTCTGGCTTGACCAAGACTGAGATGAGACACAAAGGATTTCTGCTTCAGAACTGCTGATCTGATTTGGTTCAATTGACTCTGAGTTGACTTAAACTGGTGCAGGAGGACAGTCAGGAACCGTCATCACTGGAGCTCAGATCCTGTGATTCCTGTGATTCACCAGGATTCATGTTCACCATGGTATCTCACTGGATACCAAGGCGACCCTAGCGTGTCACATGTTGACCAGTGAGACGCTCTGGTTGCTGCGCTCACGTCACCTGGGCAGGAGGTTTTACCGGCTCACCATCAGATATTTAGAAGAAAGGAGAAAGGCGGAGAGAAAAGAAGAAGAAGAAGAAGAAGGAGAGAAAACTGCTGCTTGAGTGAGAGTTTTACTGCATCTTCTCTGAACGTTGTGGTTAAAGGTAGTGGAACGATGAACGGATGTTTATTTTCAATTATGGGCACTAAGCGCACGAGAAAGAAGCTGAGATTAAAATACAATCCAGAGTTAATTCTGGATGGAACCACAACTCACTGGAGGAATTATACATGTCATGTGGGAGCGCTCCAGGATCCCCCCCATCCCCCGGGATGAGCCGGATAGGGTCGCTGGAAAGAGGGACCCACGACCTGAATAATAACCTTGACGGATGGCAGACAGGCTGGTGATCAAAACTGACATCTGGCCTTGTTCCAAACAGCTGACCAAACTTTCCTCACCTCTCCTCCCTTCCTGCTCAACTTGTTGCATTTCAGCGATGTCCGTTTCTTCTTTTTACTGGACTTCAGAGATGTCTGCAGAGGAAGAGAGACACATCAGCGGCTGTGGGTCAGGGGTACCTGTGATCTGGGTCGGAGGTATAGTTGATCTGGGTCAGGGGTACATGTGATCTGGGTCAGGGGTACATGTGATCTGGGTCAGGGGTACATCTGATCAGAGTTAGCGGTACCTGTGGTCTGCGGACCCTGATGATCGAGGTTGGGGGGATGATGAGAGCAGCATGGACTCCCAGAGAACAGCTTTCCTCTATCTGATGCAGCATGAAGCAGGTCACCTTGTTGTGGTACTGAAATACAGAAACAGGGTCAGACCTGAAACCCATGGACCTGCTAGGTTTTGGGTCTACACTGGTTCCTGTGGGACGTACTGCTTGTTTGCACCAGGAGCAGCTTATGGCGATGAACTCTTTGCTATGGAATGCAAACTTCTGCTGGAATCCCTGTTTGTGAAAGCAAGAGAGATTCCATCAACTCTGAGGATCTGGACATTAGAGGATCCCGGTTCTGAAGGTGGCTCACCTTCCCACACTGCTGGCATCTCCCGGTCTGACGTCTCCTATGTACCCAGTGGTGTCGCACAACGCTGGACTGAAACACAACACTGGGTTAGAGACTGGTTAGATGATGGTCTGATCCGGTGGAGGATTACAGCTACAGTTCAGAAGAGGTCCGATGTCGGTGGTCCCATGGGTGTTCATCAGACGACACTAACAATAAACCTGCTGTTTGTCGGAACCTCTAAACAGATCCCTGGTTATTGAAGGATCTACTGGATCTAGTAATGGTCTACTTAGATACAAACAAACACACTCCTCAAAAAACTGGGGGGAAAACTGAATCGTCAGAGTCAGAGTTCAACTTCTGGGAGATGATTCGGTTCAGTCGGGCAGCAGAGAGAGACTGTGAGTCAGTTAGTAACAGCCATAAAGGGTTACTAGTCACTGACGGATGACGGGCTTAAAGTGATTAAATGTATTATTATTAACGGTAACTGATCAGTGATTTAGAGACAGAAGGATAGTAAAGTTGAGTCAGAGACTAACCTCTCGAACAACTCGTAGTCCTGCTTCTCTAAATGATGGTTTGCACCTGAAGTTGATCTGCATAGAGAGGACAGCGGCGTGAAAATAGGTACAGGATTGGTCAGGAGGTCAGAGTTCAGATGTTACCTTTTCCAGATGATCCAGACACGTGGCATGGACTGAAATCTTGCATCCTGCACATTTCATCCTCGCCAACGACTTTTGCTGCAGAGAACATTCATAACCACATGATGACAGCTTATATTACTCTAAATATTAATAAGAATATTAATGTAAATATTGGTATGAATATTAGCGTTACTTTCACCGTAAATATTACTGTTAATATTCGTTTGAATACTACTGTTAAATTTACAGTAAATATTAGAGTGCATATTAATATAAATATTAGTATGAATATTACTGTAAATATGACACATCACAAACCGACGTTAATTTTGAATCGTGTACAAGAAGTAGAAAAAAATAATGTTGAGGTTTTTGTAGGTGTGTCAGCAGGAATGAGGGCGGGGCAGTAGTTCTGAACACAGTGGGGCACTGAGACAATGAAGGTTCTGACCACAGGGGTACCGTGACTCACCAATAACCTTGAAGCACAGTACTCCTCGCCGACGTAGCAGGAATCTCCTGAGGCGCTGCTCTCGAACCAGACGTGGTCCCCAAACAGGGCGGCATCCTGCCGTTACATACAGCTAAACATTTATTCTATTCAGAGTTATTACACTTTTCTATTAACATCAGAACGTCTGTAGATGAGTGCGGATTAAATTCTGACTCACGGTCCAGTCGACGGCGCCGCTGGGTTCTCGCTGTTGGACCATGTGACCTAGATTGGACCTTGCGGGTGGAGTCACCTCCTGCTGCACGCCTGATTTGGCAATGGCCTTCCTGAAAACACGAGATTGACAGAACTTTAAAGGGACACCAGAAACAATTCAATCTGTTTGGGCGATGGGTTACGGCTCTGGACCGCAGTTATTATTATGGTCATGCCTGCCTGACCATCAGAACCCCCCAGAACTCTAGATGCAGTGTTTCCCACACGTAGAGAAATGACTTGCGGTGGTGGGTGGTGCAGCACAGCGTTTGACGGACTATTTATTTCAAATGAATAACCATCTTCTAACTTTCCAAATTAAAGTGAATTACAATTTGCTAACAAATAATCACTTTAAATATCTTGAATCAAGATGAATAAATAAACACAAATAAAAGAATTTCAAAATAAATAAATGATGAGTCAATGATTCCTCCCTTCTCTACGGAACACAAACGATCTCGTGCGCAGCAGATAATTATCTTATATTTTGGCGCATAAGATAAATTCAGCGTTGCTCAGTTGTGCTGGTTCCGGCGGATGACCGTCAGAGTTTGACTCTGTAGCCTATATTTTCCATTTATAGCATCAGCACATACATATGTTTCCTGTCACGGAGAGGTCTATTTTAAGTGCTCTTATTTTGAAGGATTGCACTGGATGTAAAGTTGGTCGGCATAGTGTATCTGTTCGGAAACAAAATTAGTCAGAAAACCTAGTTTGTAGTTCGCATATTTATCATCAAAAAAAAATATTCAGAGCGGCGCCTCATTTAACTGAACAAATATTTTTTATCAACTGTTGAATATATGTAAATGTGAATTAGGTTATTTGTACATACTTGTTTATTGTTTGATTATGTTCTGACCGTAAATGCTAACTCCGTTAGCATGTATATGGCAATTCCCATTATATATTTACATTAAGCTAACAGACCCAGCTCTAATTATTTGTCCACGTTGTTGTGAGGTTATAAACATTCAGGCTGGACCTGGAAGTCTTCGTATCCCCTTTAAAGATGTGTTTATCTAAATATATCTATATTTTGTATTTCATATCTTTATCAAAGTGAACGATAAAATTCAGGAAGATTAGAACGAAAGGACACAAACTTCAGACTCTGGGAGGTCCCCATTAGTCTGCAGGTCTGTCACTAGTGACGTTATGAAATGACAATTGCGCATATTGCTTGGGGAAAAAAAAGTGAAATTCAGATTTTATCTCCCTGGGCGGGTCTTAATTTACCAGCCAAGGAGTTTTTATGGGTGGGAAACACTGAGATGTAGCAGCGTCTGATTCGTCCCTCAGGAAGAAACCCATCATCCTGGTTTCTTCTTCACGCTGCTGATTCTATATCAGATTCACTGTCAGCATTAACGGCGCTGTGGGGGCGGAGCCTTAATGCTGAAATGGGGCGGAGCATTCATCCAATCTGGAGGGAATGTTTTCAGGGGTCAGAGGTTAAATGGCTCCACAACCACCCTTATAAAGCTCACAACCATTCTGGTGCCACTTACACGGACAAGTTACACAGACTAGTTAGTAGTTACAGATAATTCAAGAAGACTACTTCAACAGACAAGTTACACAGACTAGTTGCATAGACTAGTTAGTAGTTACAGATAATTCAAGAAGACTACTTCAACAGACAAGTTACACAGACTAGTTACTAGTAACACAGATGAGTTTAACAGACTACATATAAATTACTTCTAGCAGGGATTAGTTACTAAGTTAATTATACAGACTTGTTTCAGAGACTAGTTACTAGACACGTAAATGATTTTATGTAGTTACAATAAGTAATTATTGGTTTAATAGACTTAATAGTTACACTGACACAGACTACTGAATACGTATTAATTAAAGAGACTATTTACTAGTTACACAGACTAATCAGATGCCCGTCGGTTTACATACAGCAGGAAGTCACTCCATCTCTCCAGGTGGGCATGGCAGCAGTGGCCCCCATGTAGACTCAGGGGTCCAGAGTCCCAGTGGTTGAGGTGGAGGGCTGAGGTCTTGCAGCGGGGAACCAGGGGTCCTCGTCCAGTCCACGGGCTGGCCGCTTTGGAGATGGTGGAGATCTTTCGTCGCGTATCATAGCGGCAGCTGTAGGTGGCTGATTCACCCACCAACAGCTGAGAGGAGTTCCTGCGGAGGCAGCGGGGACCCCTGATGAGGGTCTTCGATGTTGGTGAAGATGATGGTCTCATCGCTACCAGGGTGGAGGAGGTGGGGGATGGTTTGTACTCAGGCAGCTTACTTTCTTCCGATTGGCCGCCTTTGTCTGTGGGGTACTCATCCTCCATCTGCTCTCCAAGCGGTAGCCCAACCCCAACATCCTCATCCTCCTCAGCCGTCTGGATCAGACTGGCCAGTAGCATGGATGGCCCCAGTAGGTGGGCGTCGATCGTCCGCAGCTTCCTCACCTTCATCCGGCACACAGCGAACCTTGGGTTCAGGTGGGAGGTGGTTGTGCTGAAGTGGCCCGTCCACCTCTGGCATTTTCCTGCACATGCCCACCCCACTGGTAATTGCATGCTGGATCGCCGCCGCTGGACGAGGGTGGAGGAAGGCAGGCCAACGCCAGACCTTCGCCGGGCCTTGCTAGTTGGGACGGCCACGCTGGGCCTCCGCTGATGTCTGGACGTGACCTCTGACCCCACTTGTTCACCCGCTTCTTTCTTTTTAAAGTGTCGACGGAAAAATGTGTCCATGCTTCTGAGGTAGAGGCAGATATGGACCGCCACTCCAGCTGTGAGCGGAGACAGGAGTTAGGTGGAGAAGAGGAGAGGATCTAATAAGAGGGTACCCCCCTGCAGGGGGAGGAGACCCTCGTGAGGGAAGAGCCCAATCAGGGAGAGAAGCTCCCCTTACGGAGATTAAAGATTAAAGTTAATAAATGTTTAGTGACTCGTTTATAGCCAATCATGAAGCTAAAGGTCATATTTGCCGTTTGTGTGACGGACTTAAATTTAAAAAAAAATAGATTCTCTTTGCATATTGTTGTTAAATGTATATTTATTTATGCATTTCTTCTTCTTATTTTGTTAATTCCTGACCTCTGACTTTATGTGATGTCATTCCCTGCATATTTGCGGCATTCTCCTCGGCTCACTGCTTTGATCTTCCTTTCTCACACACAATCAAAAACCTCAGCTAGAAAATTAGCTGATGGAGCGGATTCAAAAAACCCATCTCTGAGCTTTGGGTTGATTAATCCTGAGATGAAAAGTTTTCAGTTCCAAAACACCTTATTGGAGATCAATTAAGTTTGAGTTTGTTAATCCTGAGTTGTCTGCGTAGATTAGGATTCATCCAGGTTATGGTAATCCTTTTGGTTTGAGTCCAAAGCAACTCTACTTCCAAGTTCTTCGGAACAGAAGAAGCCACTTGGATGAAAGAATAAATCCTCAGCCAACATCAATGGAGCTCAGATTCTGTGAGTCACCATAACAACCAGTGAAACAGTGAGTCACCATAGCGACCAGTGAAACAGTGAGTCGCCATAGCAACCAGTCAAACAGTGAGTCCCCATAGCAACCAGGGAAATTATCATTACGGGCTTTAGAAAAAAAGAAGGTGGTTGTGATGTTTGAAGAGTTTAGGCCGCATCAGTATGACATCATCACCTAATGTGATACAGTTCATAAAAAAATACTTGATAGTTGGTTCTCAGACGCTGCTTAAAACGGACAGGATCCCTCAGGCATGAAGAATAAATAACCAGAGGAAGAGTGGAGGATGTTGCCACGGCGACTGGAAGCCAGCATCATAATGAGCTTCATGCTGCTAATCCAGCCATCATTAGCTCCTCCACCTAGCACTCACTCCACCTAGAACCATAAATTCCACACATAACCACTTACTAGACCTATCAATCCTAACACCACCCATCTCCACTAACTCCACCCTCAACGGCAACTGAGAAAGGCTTTGGAGTCTGTGCTTCAGTTTGTCCGTCCAGAACTCAAACCTTTAATACAGCCAATAGGCTAACCAAAAAACTAACCAACAACCAACAGACTAACCAACAAACTAACCAACAACCAACAGACTAACAAACAAACTAACCAACAACCAACAGACTAACCAACAAACTAACCAGCAACCAACAGACTAACCAACAAACTAACCAACAACCAACAGACTAACCAACAAACTAACCATCAACCAACAGACTAACCAACAAACTAACCAGCAACCAACAGACTAACCAACAAACTAACCAGCAACCAACAGACTAACCAACAGACTAACCAAAAACCAACAGACTAACCAACAAACTAACCAGCAACCAACAGACTAACCAACAAACTAACCAGCAACCAACAGACTAACCAACAAACTAACCATCAACCAACAGACTAACCAACAAACTAACCAGCAACCAACAGACTAACCAACAAACTAACCAACAACCAACAGACTAACCAACAAACAACAGACTAATCACTTTAAAGTTTCTAAAAATATTTCTCTAAAATATTTCTCTGGAACTTTAAAGAGAAAAGAAACAAGATGTTTATCACATCCTTACAAAAACAAAACATGTGTACAACATCAACAACGTCTACAACAACAAGATGTTTATAAGAACAACAAGATGAAAGCAACAGAGAGACGAGGGTGAAATCTATGGGATTAAAGAGAGTTAATACAACCTGAGAGGAAGATCGGTCCATGTGACGAAGGAGAGGAGAGAGGCAGTGGGAGACGGGGAGGGAGGGAGGGGAGAGGGAGGGAGAGGAGGGAGGTGGAGGAGGGAGGGGGAGGAATACCATTCTGTCACGTTTCTTTTTTTGTCTGCTGTTTATTTGTTATTCTAGATTTCTAGAATTCAACCTGATTTTATCTTATCTGATCTTATTGTTTTTGTTTTACAGGGCCGGTTCTTGGTCCTTATCCTGAACCCAGAGCTACAGAACCTGATCCGTGTTTGTAGACCCTCCCTTCCCTGCAGTTCTGGAGATGAAGGGTTCGCTGGTTCCACTTCAACATCCAAGAATACTCTCCATTAACACTTCCAGGTGGTGGAGCATATTAATGAGTCCAGATGGTGGACTACAGGAGATCTGGACCTGACAGGCGGCCAAATTAAGGTCTGGATCTGTGAGGAGTCAATAATGAGATCTGGACTTGACAGGAGTCCAAAAAAAGAAGGTGGTTTTGATGTTTGAGGAGTTTAAGCCGCATCAGTATGACATCATCACGTAATGTGATACAATTAATAAAAACATACTTGCTAGTTGGTTCTCAGACGCTGCTTAAAACGGACAGGGTCCCCCAGTCATGAAGAATAAATAACCAGAGGAAGAGTGGAGGATGTTGCCACGGCGACCGGAAGCCAGCATCATAATGAGCTTCATGCTGCTAATCCAGACATCATTAGCTCCTCCACCTAGCACTCACTCCACCTAGAACCATAAATTCCACACATAACCACTTACTAGACCTATCAATCCTAACACCACCCATCTCCACTAACTCCACCCACACCATCCTCAACGGCAACTGAGAAAGGCTTTGGGGTCTGTGCTTCAGTTTGTCCGTCCAGAACTCAAACATTTAATACAGCGAATAGGCTAACCAAAAAACTAACCAACAACCAACAGACTAACCAACAAACTAACCAACAACCAACAGACTAACCAACAAACTAACCAACAAACTAACCAACAAACTAACCAGCAACCAACAGACTAACCAACAAACTAACCAACAACCAACAGACTAACCAACAAACTAACCAACAAACTAACCAACAAACTAACCAGCAACCAACAGACTAACCAACAACCAACAGACTAACCAACAAACTAACCAACAACCAACAGACTAACCAACAACCAACAGACTAACCAACAAACTAACCAACAAACTAACCAACAACCAACAAACTAAAAAACAACCAACAGACTAACCAACAAACTAACCAACAGACTAACCAACAAACTAACCAACAAACTAACCAGCAACCAACAAACTAACCAACAACCAACAGACTAACCAACAAACTAACCAGCAACCAACAGACTAACCAACAAACTAACCAGCAACCAACAGACTAACCAACAACCAACAGACTAAACAACACACTAACCAGCAACCAACAGACTAACCATCAAACTAACCAGCAACCAACAGAGTAACCAACAAACTAACCAGCAACCAACAGACTAACCAACAAACTAACCAACAACCAACAAACTAACCAACAACCCACAGACTGACCAGCAACCCAAAGACTGACAGGAGTGCAGGAGGAGACCTGGACCTGACAGATTAACTAAGTATCAGTGCTGCTATTAATAAAATAAGGGACATATCTGTGTAGATTCTCCTCAATCCAATCTGTTTTTGCTTGAAGACACTTCTCATCCAACAGAGTCGAAGTTGGACTCTAGGTACCAACACCTCCTGGAGGAATAAAATACCGGTCCAGTACAGTGGCTTTGGAGTCAACCCACATGGATCCACAATAAATTTACTTTCATCTTACTGTGCTGTCATCTAGTGGCCAGAGCTGGTCACTACACCCACGGCAGCATCTCCATTATAAATGTAACTCATTACTACAGTAGTAGAGTTGTAGATTTACTAATAAAGTACTGAAGTACTACAGTACTCTAATTATAGATTAATACAACCGTAGGTAAAACAGTACTATATTAAAACAGCACTAAAGTAGTAGATTACTACAGTACTTAGTGATGCAGTATTTTATTGGTATGGTAATGGATTATAACTGTATTTGTTGGTAGAGTGCGATAGTACCACAGTACTACAGAAAAAGATTACTACGGTATTGAGTAATACTGTGCAGTATTAAAACAGTACTAAAGTAAAAACTAAGTCAGTATTAAGTTCTATATTACAGTATTTAGTAATACAGTATATTACTACTGCAGTAATAAAGTACTCTTGCCCTTATTACTATGGTAATAAAATACTACAGCATTTAGTAATACAGTATTATATTAGTACAGTACTACAGTAATAGATTAATACAGTATTTATTAATACAGTTTTTCATTAATACGGTGATAAAGTACCCTAACCCTCATAGCTAAGGCAAAAGTATTACAGTACTTTATTACTATAGTAGGAAATACCAACTGTACTACAGTAATAAATTACTACAGTACTCCAGGTATACTACCTGCAGCCACCATCTGTTAAAGGAGGTGCAGCTGGAAGGTGAAGACTCTGGTGAGTCTAAGTACTTCCTGTGTTAAAAGCTGCTATAACTAGGGTATCATAGGAAATCATAGACTCCTTAAACTGATCACATGACTCCCCCAGGACGTAAACGTTACATCACTCTCGTAAGAACAGGCCCGCCCCTTCCTATTTACGCAGTCTACGCAGTAAAAGTTGACCTGCAGGTGTGTTAAAGTCAAAGTAGGAGCGGGAGAATCCTTCACTCATTCATTTCATCTAGATGAATTCCTACATCAGCTGATGAATATAAGTCCTAAGAGCCAGAAGTGGAACTTTACATGTTCAGGGACATGTTGACTGAGAAGTACATCCATACACTATAAAAGTAGTAATAATTGTATTATTATTGACATTATTATTTATTTTATCATTAAAAATGCTTATGATGATAATATAGTAATTGATTTACTGAAAGGATAAAAACACTTTTTTTGTTAAATAGCTTCAACAACATTATCAGAAATAAAAGATAACTTTGCCACAGAGGTGTAAACGTTTTCTTCTAATGCCGGTCCAAAGCCTCATGGGGAGGGTTGCGTCAGGAAGGGCATCCGGCGTAGAACCTACGCCAAATCAATATGCAGAACATGAAACTGATTTCCGAACCGGACCGGTTTTAACAGAACCCGAGTTAACAAACGCAGGTTCCACCTGTGCATGGACGGGAGCAGATGAAATAGAAGGAAGAAGAAGAATCATAGATAATAGATCATCATTAAAAGTGAAAGAAATAAGAGAAATGAATGAATCCAAAGCAACTGTACTTCTGTTTTGGCTTGGAGACGTTTCACCTCTCATCCATGAGGATTCAGACATAAAACCATAAAAAAACTCCCCCTAGTAAGTGAAATATAAACTATTACAGTGAAAATATAAGCCTTTCCTAAAATCAACCCAGTTCTTGCTCACACTGAGGTCTATGTCGTAATAGAACTTGAAAATGTTCCTTGAAATAGTTTTTTACGGAAATGACTATTCCACAATATCCTAGTTCAAAGGATCCATCATGAGAGCAGCTTTGAAGAGAATGAAGAGAGGAAAGGCGGTTGGTCCTGAATACATACCGGTGGAGTTATGGAGGTTCTAGGAGAGAAGAGAATATTTAACTAGATTATTCAACACCATCTCGGAGAGTGAGAGGAGGCCTGAGGAAACGGAGGAAACGTGTTCAGGCGGTGATCTTCAAAATGATGCTGATGATCTTCAGCTCTGATGTCCTACAAGGGTGGAACTCACAGCCTGAAGGAGTGAACAAACACATTCACACACAAACACATTCACACACAAACACATTCACACACAAACACATTCACACACAAACACAAACACATTCACACACAAACACATTCACACACAAACACAAACACATTCACACACAAACACAAACACATTCACACACAAACACATTCACACACAAACACATTCACACAAACACATTCACACACAAACACATTCACACACAAACACAAACACATTCACACACAAACACATTCACACACAAACACAAACACATTCACACACAAACACATTCACACACAAACACAAACACATTCACACACAAACACAAACACATTCACACACAAACACATTCACACACAAACACATTCACACACAAACACAAACACATTCACACACAAACACATTCACACACAAACACATTCACACACAAACACATTCACACACAAACACAAACACATGCACACACAAACACATGCACACACAAACACATTCACACACATTCACACACAAACACATTCACACACAAACACATTCACACACAAACACAAACACATTCACACACAAACACAAGCACATTCACACACAAATACAAACACATTCACACACAAACACATTCACACACAAACACATTCACACACAAACACAAACACATTCACACACAAACACAAACACATTCACACACAAACACATTCACACACAAACACATTCACACACAAACACAAACACATTCACACACAAACACAAGCACACACAAACACATTCACACACAAACACATTCATACACAAACACAAACACATTCACACACAAACACATACACACACAAACACAAACACATTCACACAAACACAAACACATTCACACACAGACACAAACACACACAAACACAAACACATACACACAAACACATACACACTCACACAAACACATTCACACACAAACACATTCACACACAAACACAAACACATTCACACACAAACACATTCACACACAAACACATTCACACACAAACACACTCACACACAAACACACTCACACACAAACACATTCACACACAAACACATTCACACACAAACACATTCACACACAAACACATTAACATTCACACACAAACACATTCACACACAAACATTAACATTCACACACAAACACATTAACATATTAACACATTCACACACGAACAGACACAAACACACACACAAAAACACACACAAACACATTAACATTCACACACAAAAACACACACAAACAGATTTAAACACAAACACATTAACATTCACACACAAACACATTCACATACAAACACATTCACACACATTCACACACAAACACACAAACATTCACACACAAACACATTCACACACAAACATTCATCCAGTCACACACAAACATTCATGCAGTGATGATAGAAGCTGCCATGAAGGCGTCATGTTTGTTTATCAGGGTCAGTAAACATTCACACCATCATTCTTTCATCAGTGGAACAACCATTGGGAGAAACTCGGGATTCAGTATCTTCCTCAAGGACACTTGGACATGTGGACCGCAGCGGCCGGGAATCGAACCACCGACCTTCAGATAAGTGGACGACCGCTCTACCAACTGAACCCCCGTCACCCCAAAAGTATATTTATCAAAAAACAATCTTTGAATATGTGTAAGAGAAAAATATTAGTTTTTTGCTAAAAATGTCATGTTTTTTTTTTAAATTGTTGTTACTTGAGTCAGAGGTTTGATTTTCGAGAAGAATTTGGATTAAAGATCATAAAGATAATGAAGACAGTTTTTGCATCTTATTTTATTCATTTTTCATAACTGGCCAATAATTCTGGGAGGCGCGCTACTTCACTTCCTGTGCAGTTGCTACATCACTTCCTGTACAGATGCTACATCACTTCCTGTTCAAGAGACAGGAGGTGGGTGTTTACTATTCTCCAGCCGATTATGGAGAAGCTGACGACACTCACCTCCTCCTGTAGAAGATCCTCAGGCCGGTGAAGGTTCTGCTGCTGTGATTGGGATTGGGGACCGAAGATGGATGGATGGAGTAGGAGGAGGACCTCTTTGCTCCTCCATCCAGCAGCCAGGAGTCAGTTTGCTCTTCAGCCTTCGCCTCAATCTGCTCCTCAGCCTTCTCCTCAGGCTGCTGCTCCTCAGCCTTCTCCTCAGACTGCTGCTCCTCAGCCTTCTCCTCGGGCTTCGCCTCAATCTGCTCCTCAGCCTTCTCCTCAGGTTGCTGCTCCTCAGCGTTCTCCTCAGGCTGCTGCTGCTCCTCAGCCTTCTTCTCAGGCTGCTGCTGCTCCTCAGCCTTCTTCTCAGGCTGCTGCTGCTCCTCAGCCTTCTTCTCAGGCTGCTGCTCCTCAGCATTCTTCTCAGGCTGGTGCTCCTCAGCCTTCTTCTCAGGCTGCTGCTCCTCAGCATTCTTCTCAGGCTGCTGCTCCTCAGCATTCTCCTCAATCTGCTCCCATTTCTCCTCCTCCATGTCCTCCACGCTCCACAGGTGAGAGGTCAGTGAGAGCAGCTGTCAGTCATTTTGACAGGAAGTCAGCAGTTTTCAGGAAACACTTGTATTCTTCTGCCGGAACAGAAAAGCAGGTTTATCTGTTTTTCTCTGAACTCACTTCCTTCTCTGCCGCCCTCTCTTTGCCCCTCCTCCTCATGCTCCTCTTTCTGCTCACAGGAAAACCAGGAAGTTAGGCGGAAAGCACTGAAGAAGAATCAGCATACCTTCTTTTCTTTCTCCTCCTTCTTACTCACTGCTGCACCTTCTCCCCTTCCTCTTCCTGTTCTTTGGCCTGGCTCTCTGAAGATCTCCTGTCTTCTCTACTTTTTGCTCAAACTCCCGTCACCAAAGCCCCGCCCCCAGTAGTCCCTGCTGTCATTGGCTGAGAGCCAGAGGTGATCGCCCCGCCCCCTGCTGGAGGCTCTCGAGAGCTACAGCTGCTAAAAATACAGGAAATGAACTCATGACATCCTCCTCATCAAATTCAGAACAGACCTCTTCTTTCTTGTTCTTCTCCTTCTGGTTCTTCTTCTTCTCCTTCAAGGACAGACTCGTTTTCTTTGCGGCCTTAAACTCGTCTCTGCACTTCTGTCAGAGCGGTCAGCCACCAAAGATCTGTTCACTCTCTGCAGTCTGCCGACCCCGACCACCTCCATTCATTTCATCAAGTCCAATGAAAGAGGAGCTTTACAAAGAACCTAACAAAGATTAACAGTAGCCCTATTATAACAGAACCCTATTATAACAGAACCCACAGATAAAACAATTCAATGTGGACGACTAAGTATCGGGTCAAATCTTTACCAGTCAACAATTTGACTAGTGCTAATAAAATTGACATATTTAGCCTGACAGAAACCTGGCTGCAAAATGAAGAATATTTTAGCCTAAATGAAGCAACCCCCTACTCATATCATTGCTCATATTCCTCGAAGAACTGGCCGCCATTTTTATGTCCAGCTTGTTAGAAAAACTCCAGATCTTAAAGGAATTATAACTCATTTTAGAGCCACACTCTTCCTCACCAGCTAGAAAACACAAAACCAATTCTATTAGTTATTACATACCATCCCACTGCAGCTAACACAGAATTCCTGTCTGAATTCTCTTATTTTCCTATCATCGTCTGTAATAATAAAAAAATTATTATAGTGGGTGAGTTCAATATTCATGGAGATGTTGACCGCAACAGTCTTAGTCCTGCATTTCATTCAACCTCAGACTCCATCGGTTTGTCTCAGCATGTGAACAAACTTTAATCCCACCCTCGATCTGGTCATAGAAACCAAACACTTGATATTTCCCCCTAACCCGGTTCTCTGATCACTTTCTGCTGACATTGGAGTTCACAATTATGAGCCCCATGTAGAAAGAGTCCGCCACAGACGATGTCCGTCAGTTAAAGCTGTAGCCACATTTAAAGACATCGTTCCAGTAGTGAGCCCGACACCGGAGGAGAACTATCTCCACCTTTGTCCCACACAAACACATTCTATTGTTGATGGTGCTGCAGCCGCACTGCAAACGTCATCCAACACCTTCCAGAAAACTTTTTTACTAATGTTCAATCTTAACTCCTTCTATTCTTATTTTATTTGAGCCCTTTGAGATTTGTAACAAAAGATTTTAAAATGACTATTATTATTATTAGTGATGAGAGGAGGATAGGCAGTCGACACTGCAGCTGGAAAGGAAATGGCGATCCACCAGCTTGGAAGTATCTGGAAGTATTACTGACCCACAAAAAGGCCCTGCCTGATACCAGAACACATTACTTATTGATCACATACCGTGTAACATAGTGAAATTAATTCTCTGCATGGGACCGTCCCTGAGGGAGCAGTGGGCGGAGCCTTTGAGGCGCCCTAGGTGCTAGGGTTCTAGGGTCTTGCTCAAGGAACCTACGACACGCAGACCCTGGTGGGACTGGAACCGGCTATCTTCCGAACTTACCCCAGGTTTCTTTTCAGCAGCGCAAGCCCGGCTGACACTCACAGATCATTCAACCCCTAATAGTGACAATTTGATCAACTTTTTCACAAATAAGATTGTAACAGTTAGAGATAAAATTGGAACGGAATCCTGAACAAATGATCAACGGACTTAGAAATACTCACTATCCACCTGACCCTAACCCTTCGATGCTGCGGCCCATTTGTGTAAACGCGATACCTCAAAAACTGTTTCATGGATCTTTTCAAATGTGATACCCACACAGACGCCCAGGTGAGGAAGGTAACTGTAATCTGATAACTCTTAGATGTTCTTTTGTCTGGTTGATAAGCGTAATCTGATTACTCTTAGATGTTCAGTGGTCTGGTTGGTAAGTGTAATCTGATTACTTTTAAATGTTCTTTTGTCTGGTTGGTAAGTGTAATCTGATTACTGTTCAGTGGTCTGGTGGGAACCTACATGCAGAGTACAATCTGTAAAAAAATGGAAAAATATCAAATTGAGAAAAATGTTCCGTGTCGATTCAATAGAACTAGCAGCACAAGTAGTAACAGATTACTATTACTTCCTTCACAGTAGAAGTACTCAGTTACAGTTAATCTCTGGTGTCTTAGGATGTTTCTCCTATAATCATCTACAGTCTGATCCTCCCGGACAAGAGGTCATGTGACCCAGACAGTTAAAAACTAAACTGATGATGTCATACAGGTGAAAACTAAACTGATGATGTCATACAGGTGAAAACTAAACTGATGATTTCATACAGATGAAAACTAAACTGATGTCATACAGGCGAGAACTAAACTGTTCTCGCCTGTATGTTTTCATACATGGAAATAATAATAATACATTTAATTTCCATCCATCAGTCGACAAAATGATTTAAATCTGTCAATACTGTGTCTGGAATCTGACTACAGTTACGGTAATTCCTGCAATTACTCCAGTGGTAGAAGTAGTTACTCTAGTTACTGCAGTAATAATAGATACATATTTTACTGTAATTACTATACTAGTACTGATGTAACTACTAATAACCACAGTAACTGCAGTTAATCATCAGTTAATAGTAATCACTATTGTTACTGTAGCAACTACATCAACCACAATAATGATATTCATACATTTTATTCATGGGCGCCTTTCAGGACACTCAAGGTCACCTGACATATACACGACAACAAACAAAACATAAACATTAGGAACTTTCTAAAAGGATATACAATAAAAGCTAAAAATAAATACAAAGTCAACGCAGAGATCACACAGAATAAGGAAGTCTAAAAAAGTTTTTAGACGGGATTCTAAAATGGGGAGAGTCAATTTCACGGACTGTTTGCGAGAGAAAGTTCCAGAGACGAGGGGCTGCACGGCTAAAAGCTCCGGACCCAACTTTAATCACACTTACTACAGTAAATGATGTAACTAGTGTTACTGCAGTAACTCCAGTAACTGCTGTAAGTACAATTACCACAGGTAACCATAGGTGATAGTCTCCGAAATGTGAATGTTGTTCTCCTGAAATGAGCGATCCTTGTCCTTGAGATGCAAGTGAACTGCAGAGTCTTAACCTAAGTGCCTCTCCTGTGCTGGGCCCTGTTCTGGTTCTGCAGCTCTGCTTCAGGCTCAGACGGAGGAGGAGGAGTCAGAAACGACCTCCAGGCTTCCTTAAGGTTCAGTTCACCTGTCAGTGATCAGGTCAGCTCCACAGAGGAAGTTAACCGTGGTAACCGACTCAGAGCTCAACGTATCCCGCTGGAACGGGAAACCCAGAGTATCTCTCTCCTCAGACTTAACAAACCACCGAACACGGAATAGTCACGTGACCGCACACATGACGCTCACTCACATCACAGATACTGATTGCCATTTTCTTCATTGTGGCCGTAGAAAATGAGCAGAGAAGAGCTGTCACATTCTCTCACACGTTTATTTCATTCAATCGCAGTCTTCTGCCGACATGTTATCGCACAGCCGACACTGCGGTTGTTGATTGCAATTTTATTCATTGTGCAGTTGTAACACTAACTATTTGTAAGTCCAGTACCTGCAGTGACTACAGTAACTATAATAACTAAGTAACTGCATTAACTATAGGAACCTATCCACACTGGACCCTCTCCTCATCTCCACTGACCCTTGAAATCCCGTCTGTGAATACCAACAACAGACTCTGAGACAAGGGACAACCGTGGTGGAATCCAACACTCACTGAAAACACGCCCGACTGTCTGCCGAGGATACAGAAATCTTACTTTGGTTCTACAGGGACCAGATGGCTCATAGCGAAGACCCCGGTGCCCCACATACCCAGTACACCCCACAGGGGACACGGTGAAAACGTGGCTTTGATTCCCAAATTCCCACGACACCTGGAGTATGCTTACAAGAGTTAAAACTCTGCAAACAGTCTGTGCCAGGACCTGCTCCAGAGACGCTGTACCATTTTCCAGGACTTGTTTGAGGCTGACCAAAAGTCCTTTTCCATGGCCCCCCTGAACTCCTCCAATCACAAGATTTTCCCTCAGCAACTACAAAAGTTGCAGCCCTTCTAGTGTCTTGGTTCCCGTCAGAGGCCTCAGGGCTAACCAAGTTTGAAGGGCCACCTTCTTCATCAGCCTTCTCCACCGCCGGACTTCACAGGCTGGTTCTCAGGTTGACGACCAGCACCAGTGACCTTCTCACCAGAGCTGCTAGCAGCCGCCTCCACGTTCGAGGATCTGACAAGGCGTTGCACCTCTGGAGGAACATCAGACATATGCCAAGGGAGGTCCTGCACCATGAACTTGAGTGAAAGACTGGTCCTGAACCCTCTATTCAGGTCATAATGATTGGCCGACAGCCAGAGGTCCTCACTTGTGTTCACCGTAGCAGGCATATATCTTCGGTCTTCAGTCTGTGCCTCCAGATCCTCTGGAGGGGCAAACTGAAGACCAGATGGACAAAGGGTCCCCACCCAGATGCTCTCTGGTCACCCTCCCTGCTCGTTTGAGTTTACAAGGTCTGTTCAACAGATTCCCCTGCCATCTGATCCAACTCTCCAGCTGATGATCAGTTGACAGCTCTGCTCGTTTCTTCAGCCAGGTATCATGACATACAGCCACAGTGTCGGTCATGAGCACTCTATCAACAGCATAGAAGTCCAGTAACAGAAAACCACTCAGGTTAAGATTTGGCAGACCGTTATTCCCAATCAGGACTCTCCAGGTTTCACCGCCCGGGATTCCCCAGATGGAGCCCTTTCTAGGACACCACCCAGAGACTCTGAGACACTTGTGTGTGCGTAGGCAAAGATAACAGTGAGAACCTTCAGTTACATGTAGGCGACCTTTTTCCGCAGGCGACGCAGCATCAAAGTGTTCAAGTTGTCATGTGATTTGAGATTTCCTCCAAAGAGCCACAGCAAAGAGCCAGATCACCTCTTTAAAAACAGCAACACCACTCCCAGGCAGCGCTGGACGCTAATGTTGTCAGCCGCCTAACCAGGTTTGGAAGTCCCACCATGATTTAGAAGCTCCTCCTCGATTGGCTGAGAGGATTGACCTTTACATGACCCACTGCACACAACTGTCAGTCACAGGACGGAGCCAGATGATTGGTCCAGCTCAGCAGAAAATGAGTCACTACCTGTTGAAGTGGAGTCCAGAGACAATCGTCTCCAGATTTATAAAATTCTTCTCATAAATTAAGATCAGAGTTCAAACCGTGGATGGAAAATAAGATATATTAATATTAGTTATCATTTAAATTTGCAGTATATTTAATCTGTTCTGATGTTTCGCAGGAAATAAAAAATATTGAAAAATAATAATAATTGTTTATCAAATCTAATAAAAGATGAAGCGGATAGAAGTCTCCCCTAAAGCACCGCCTCCTGTGACACCAGCATCCCTGAGTCTCCACCCACTTCAGGTCTCGCCTTAAAGCAGCCAAACATAGGAGGTAACCTCCCGCAGTAGATCGGAGAGATGATGAGGAGGAGGCGGAGGTGGTTGTGGTGTTACTGAGGAAGGATGGAGCCAGGAAGAAGCTCTACGCCAACCAATGAGAGGCGGCAACACCACGACAGCGCTCACCCTGCTGTCACCAACAGGACCACAGGACACCAGAACTGCTGGAGGTTAAAGGTTTTATTCCCTGAATTCAAACCACAAACATATAAAAGCATAAAAATACTAAGCGACGAGTTCCAGACTAAAAGGGGGTCTCGGTCCAGGGAGTCGCTGTCAGAGGGGGTCCGGGTCCACGGAGCCCCCATCAGCCAGGTTGACTCTGCAGATGGGGCAAGTGGTGCTCTCCTGTCAGGAGGAGGACAGAGATCACATGACCCGAGAGTCCTGAAAACAACATGGCCCGTGAAACTAGGAATTTGATTTCTGATAAGTTTTGTTACTACAAACTCAACAGGTCCCGTCTGTAACAAATTAAACGCCCTTCGTTTTGACTGATTCTTATGGTTTTGTCAAAAACAAACATCTTAAAAGTTCCGCGTTCATGCAAGGACGTGATTACCAAGCTGGGCCATTAGATGGTGCTGTAAGACCACCTACTCTTCTTGTGTTAAGACAATATAAGCTATCCCAGGCTGGAATAAGATAAGCAGACGTAAACCAGACTAACACTGGCAGCACAAGAGCGTTACCTTTAACCATCTGTCAATGCACTGGACGTGGTAGTCATGGAAACAAGGCAACATCCTCAGCTTCTCGCCGCGCATGTAGTCACAGAAGCAGATCTGACACCTGTGGGTGGAGCATGTCAGCATTCACGAAATGCGGTTTTGGGGTTCTGAGGGTCAGGCGTTTGGACTCACTGAGTGTTTCCGACGGCAGCAGACTCAAAGATTTTGGTGGGAAACCTTTGGATTTCCCTCCGGCTCAGCTTCTTGGACATGACGGCACCTTGACGCCGCTCAAACTCCAACAGCGCCTGGAAGGACAGATGGCAGGGTTACGGTCAAAGATCAATCCAGTGTTTCCCACTAATTCCTTAAACACGCCACAGTCTCAAAATTAAATGAAAATATTTACAAACTTCAACATTAAACAGAACCGCTCCTTCTAATATTCAGTCTAGGTGGTCAAATAGAGTCAATAAAATTCCAACCGCTGGGCACCCAGCGTGCATCAAAGACAATCGACAAGCCACCCTTCTGCTCCAATACAGAGAGACAGAGAGAGAGAGACAGTGAGAGAGAGACAGCGAGAGACAGACAGCGAGAGAGAGACAGAGAGACAGCAAGAGAGAAATACAGAGAGAAAGAGACAGAGAGACAGCGAGAGAGAGACAGAGAGACAGAGAGAGAGAGAGAAATACAGAGAGACAGAGAGAGAGAGACAGCGAGAGAGAGATAAAGAGAGAGACAGAGAGAGAGACAGAGAGAGAGAGACAGAGAGACAGAGAGAGAGACAGAGAGAGAGAGAGACAGAGAGAGAGACAGAGAGAGAGAGACAGAGAGACAGAGAGAGAGACAGAGAGAGAGAGAAATACAGAGAGACAGAGAGACAGAGACAGAGAGACAGAGAGAGAGAGACAGAGAGAGACGAGACAGAGAGAGAGAGAGAGAGACAGAGAGAGAGACAGAGAGAGAGACAGAGAGAGAGACAGAGAGAGAGACAGAGAGAGAGACAGACAGAGAGACAGAGGTGGAAAGAAAGATTTAGTTTCCCCTGCAGGCATGTTAAAAATAAAAGTCAAGTAAACACAGACCAATTGAACAGAACGGATAAGAACCGAGCCCAACTCTTCATTTCTTGATTTGCAGTCAACTGATTGTGAACCTGCTATTTCAGATAAGCCATTAGAAAAGAATCTTCTCTCACTAGAACAGATTAAGATAATAACAGCGTCAAACTAAAAACCTGGAATCATGCCACAGACAGTTTGCTATAACATATCAATATTCTGTGTTGGCACCTTTTGTGGACAATCCTGACTTTACACCATATGACTTTTTGTTCAAATATGGGTTTTCAGAAGATCGAGGGATGCTGGTATTTCTAGAATTCAAGATCTTTTCATCACAACCCGACTGGACTAATACAAGAGCATAGTCTATGGCACAACCTCCAAGAACCTCAATGAACTCTAGTATATCCAGAACTCTGCTGCTCGTTTCCTCGCCCTCACATGCTCCCAGAACCCCCTCACCCCTGCCCTCCAGAACCTCCACTGGCTGCCCATTACAGAATGGGGAGACTTCTCCTCACCCACAAAGCACCCCATGACTGGACCCCTCCTACTTCACGGACCTCCTCCCAGTCACTGTCCATCCCTCTGACCCCGCTCCTCTGAAGCCAACCTCCTCGCTACTCCTCTCAGGACCTCCTCCCTAGCCAAACACCTCAGATACTGCACTGAGAAAAAAATGTTCTTCATGGGAAAAATGTTTCCCCACAGTTTCTCTAAATCCTTTTGGAAATACTGCAGTTGGTTGGTCAGTCAATAAGGCACAGACGGTGGGTAACGGGTCAGAGGTCAGTCAATAAGGCACAGACGGTGGGTAACGGGTCAGAGGTCAGTCAATAAGGCACAGACGGTGGGTAATGGGTCAGAGGTCAGTCAATAAAAGCACAGACAGAGGGTAATGGGTCAGAGGTCAATCAATAAAAGCACAGACAGTGGGTAACCGGTCAGAGTTCAGTCAATAAGGTACAGACGGTGGGTAACAGGTCAGAGATCCTCTCCATCACCTCATAGTCATTTCCCTGAAGGTCCTCTGGAAACTCAGTCATGGCGGTCCTCCTTTGGCCCCGCCCCCATCGTCGGCGATGACCAATCGGATCTGAGAAAAATAATGACAGACCCTAAATAGCCATTTCTCTTATGTGAACTTACAAAATTGACAACAACATCAACTTTACAAGGGAAGACATCAGAAAGGGATTGTTTGCAGGGATTGCAGTTCAACACAGCGAGGAGTATTGACCTGTAGGGAGAACCAGAACCAGAGCATGGCCTAGCACAAAAGAGCCAGCTCCTCGGTACAAAAACATGAACCAGCACAGGAGAACAAAATCACTAGGACTAGAACATGGCACAGCTAAGGATATGCATACTCATCAGAAGCAGAACAGGGCCCAGTACAGGAGAGAAACCTCAAGAGGACCAGAACATGGCACAGCACAGGATATGCATACTCATCAGAACAGGGCCCAGCAAAGGAAAACCAGAACATGGACACGACCAGGAAAGCATGCTCATCAGGACTCAACAGGCCACCAGCATCACAAGGAAAAGGGACACTTCTTTGAGGATAACATTCACATTCTGGACAGAGAGGGTTGTCAGTTTTATATAGGAGATAAGGAAGCAGTCCATGTCAAACTGGAGCGGCCCTCTCTAAACAAGGGTGGGGGTCTACGGCTACCAACCACATACAATGTAGCTTTTAACACCTCTCCCCAGACGGTTTCGCCATCGTCAACAACTCGCTAACGATTCACATGATTGTAACGACTTACAAGGCAGATACCCCAGCAGACGATCAAGAGCACTCTATCACTAATGACTCCTGACAAACGGACGCATAAAATCTCTGAATCCCAACCAGGCAGATAGAACTGGAATACAGGAGAAACGTCTACAAACCAAATCAGAAGCCCAGTTGCTTTGGATTCAACCCACCTGGAGAACCAGGACCTCGATGAAGGATAATCTACACAGACATGTTTACAGCGTTTATAAGGGTTTGCAAGTGTTACTAACTGCCCACTACCAGCATCTGCTGACTCACCATCTTCCATGTTGACCAGTGGAGAGACTGCAGCGAGTAGATTAGGCATCCAGCTGGGCTCGAGGTATGGGTTGAACTGCAGAGGAAGACAGTCACATATCATCAGAGGAATGAGAGGTACTGATTGGCCAGTTGGTGGAGGGCCTCACCCTGTGATGGCTCTGATTGTAGTGGCTGGAGGGCCTAACCCTTTGCTGGCTCCGATGGCGGTTGTGGATGATCCTGCTCCGAGTGTCCTCCTTATCAAACTGGGTCTGGCAGACAAAGAACAAGGTGGCCATTTAATGTCCACCCTGGTAACAGGTGCACGACACCCAAGGCCACGAGCGTGAAGAAAAGGGGGAGACGTGGTGATGTACGCCAGAGATTCAAAAGGCAGGGTCATTTTCGGATACATCTACCCACTTTCATCCATGCCAATTTCCAGTCCCTCCATAATAAAGTGCCAGAGCCGGGGGGCAAATGTCAAGTTTCGGACGGAATATACCAAAGGCATGGCTGCTGGCTCTAACAGAGGGGCAGCTCAAAGAACTGGACTCAGATTTTGAAAGGCTAATGCCCTTGGGTGAATGAATAAATTAATGTTTTTTGGTCAAT
This sequence comes from Lophius americanus, assembly GCA_037951165.1. Taxonomy (NCBI): domain Eukaryota; kingdom Metazoa; phylum Chordata; class Actinopteri; order Lophiiformes; family Lophiidae; genus Lophius; species Lophius americanus. The sequence goes on from JBBDHG010000408.1 coordinate 132,610, forward strand.
GATGAGCTTACAATCAGAGCTTTTGTGAACACAGTGGAGCGGCTCCAGCAGATGCGCCGGGTGGACAAAAATTTGCGGAAGAAAGGTCAGATCCACTCCAGTTTTCATTCAGGCCAGGTAGAGGGATAAACAATGCAACAGGCACTTTATTGAACTTGGTTTTGGCACATCTAGAGGAGGAGACATCTTTTTTGTGCAGCTACTTATTATAGCTTTTTCATCAGCTTTGAACTACTTTCAGCAATGGCAGCCATGCTTTCCTAGAGAGATATTCAAAGTGTCCCATAACTTGGATACTGGACTGATTTCCTGGCTGATGGACTTCTTCACAGAAAGCTCTCAACATGTGAGAGTCAACCGGGTCTTCTCCAGTCTTGTCTTGCTCTACTGGATCACCTTACGGGTATGTTCTCTCACCCCCTCTATTGTCATCGTACACCAATGACTGTCAGAATCAACAAGTAGAGACACATGTTCCAGTTTGCTGAGGATTCCAGCGCTGTGGACTATGGCCATGGCCCTGGTGACTGAATTCACCGAGTGGTGCAAGTCGTCCTTCTCGGACATTAATGTGTCCAAGACAAATGAGACAATTATTAACATAAGAAAAATCCTATAATCATCTCCTCAGGGTCCATCAATAACCAGTCCGTAGAGCTTGTGGACCAAAATAAATAATGTGGCATTGTTATTGACAGCAAGCTGACCTGTGAACCTCAGGTGGAGTTCAAAGGCTCCTGCTTTGAATTCCACCTGTGCAAAGCTGGTTGCACTTTTATCGAAAACTTCCTAGTTTTAATCTGGACAACACTTAAAATTAAACTCAAAATAGTTCATTCTTGTTTTATTGAGTCTGTTCTGGTGTTTGAGTTCTGGGATCAGTCAACTTCTATGAAAAACAAAGAAAAATTATTCCAGGACATTGTTAAGATGTGTATCAAAATTACAGGCACAACCTTATGTGAACTCACTGAATTGATGAAGTCAGTTTTGAAGAAGGAGAAGGCCAGGATGGGGGGTCCGGTAGATTCTATCCATCCAGTAACTCAGGATTTTCAGCTATTGCCATACACATATTGTAGGACAAGCAGGATTCAAAAATAATTTATACCAGCTGCCATTGGTCTTTTAAACCACTAACTGTAATCATTTTTATCGTTTTTTGTGAAGCCCTCTAGTGTTGGACTACCAGTGACCCGACGTTCCCCTCATCAATACAAGAAACTTGGACTCTGGACAGAAATTAAGCCAATTTAAGACATTGCATAAGCCTATCAAAACGATATTCTGTATCAGACGCTAAAGGTATCCAACAAAATGTTAGAGAGCAACATTTTTTGGGCCAGGCAGTGTATCTATGTAGCCAGTGGATGGAGTCCAGGTAGGCCTGAGGGAGCAAGTAGGTGGAGTTCTTGTTTGAGGGCATATGGTGGCTCGTCTTGTGTTTTGAGGACAACCTTGAAAATTAGATGTTTCCTCCCTTTATAACAATCATCAATAACAGGGTCAACATCCCTACAGGTGAGTGGTGGGTGTTGGCAGGAGGAGCATCCTACCTGCAGGCTTCGAGCCAAAGCTTCATCCTCCTCCACCTGTGCGAAACGAACCGCCATCTCCTCATCATCACTGATGACGATCATTTCGGCTGCTGTGACTGGAGGAAAAGGAAACTCTCAGTCCTTGTAACCTGGGTCATGCATCCAAACCATCATTGACACTTTCTCACCTGTTGAGGTGTTTCCCAAGTCGCCCATCACCCATCTCCGCTCCTCTGCTGTCAAAAAGGACAGAGACTCACACGATGGCGATGGACTCTGCCTCTGTCTGGAATAAGTTTGTCTGGATTCTGCTGTAGTTCCAGCTAGAAACTCTGCCTTCACCACAGTTGCATGTGTGAGGCAGGAGGAGGTAGATGAGGAGGAGGAGGAAGAATAGGAGGCAGAAGAAAATGAGGAGGAGGGGGGTGGGGAAGGGGAAGATGAAGGGGAGGAGAGTGGCGCCTCCAGCCAGCAGCCCGGGGGTAAATCCCTCAGAGGAGAGTCTGCAGCTAGACGCCTCCTTTTGAATTTAGGTGAAAAGCCTCCGCCCACCTGAGGACTGACACGTACATCTGTGCTGCAAACACCTTTACTGCATCGACCAATCACAGGGCTGGAAACAACAAACCAGAGTGACATCATCAACAACAAACCAGAGTGACATCATCACTTGGCATCCATTACATCCATACCTGGTGAATACACCATAGCTCATTCTTTTTAACATCTGGGTGTGCTCCACATCTTCCTAAGCTACTGCAGAGCCCTTTTCTATGATTTATGATCTAGATCAGACGTGTCAAACTCAAGGCCCGCGGGCCACATCCGGCCCGCCAGACAATATTTGATTTTTTATCATAACTGGCCCGCTGGTGTACCACACAAACACCACAGACACTAGAATTCCCAGAATGCATTGCATGGCCGGCACATCAATCAAGCGTGCCAGTGCTTCGCCTGCTCCTCTGTTATCAGCGTTCATCTAGTCACTCTGATTAAGATTAGAATAATCCTCAGAGGAGGTGCTACGGAGAACGGGAAGAGAAATAGTTGATAAATCTTTTTAAAATATGATAAATAATAAACATATTAGTTATTAGAACGCACGTTTTCAATAAATGGCGAGGTGTGTTCAGGTCCTCCAGCCGTTAAACGTGTGTCGGTGCTACTGTGTCAAAAACAAGAAAACAAATACGTTGTAGACATTTAATGTGAAAAACTGACTGTTTTAAAAGTAAAAGTAGACTGTTTTTCTACTTTTACTTTTTTATTGTGACAGAAGACTGAAATGTCTGAATTATTCCAGCCGTTTAGCAACAAACATTTAAAGTTCATTCTTGTTGAAGTTTAAAATCTGAGTGATTTTAGATGTAATTTAATCTGTAATTTGAATATTTTTTATTCTGTTGGTTTGTTCAGAATTCCATAAAATTAGTATATAAAAACTGAATGGAATTGTCATAATACCTCAGATTAAACATGGCCGGTTTGAGTTCTGTTGGGCCCTACGTGTGGTCTTTAATTTTGTCCCCCTCTAAGATTGAGTTTGAATGCTCAGCTCTACTTGCTCTTGATCTACTGTAGAATGTGCCTATGATTTATGATCTACAGGTAGTTTGGACAGTTTTTTGGTTCTATCTCACCTGGGGGTCTCTGGGATGATGACAGACAGGTCAGGGTAGAGGACACCACGGTTTAGACCCACCGGACTGTCTGGGGGTTCTGATGAACACAGACTGTCAGCAAATGGGTCCTCCATGGCCTCCTTCAGTCACCTCTGACCAACTACCGTCACCTGGATCATGTGCCCACCTCACCTGAAAGACAACAGGTAAATTATCTCAGTCTGGCTCGGCTAATGCAGGATTAGTTCATACAAATAACTTTATTGGAGATAAATAGATTAAACTAACCAGATGAAAACAAACTGTTCATTGTACAGAACCGCATTGTTTCAATGCTGGAGTTAACGTCTGTGTGAGATGTGCTGGCTTCGATGTCCGTGTAAAATTTGCTGACTTCGATGTCCGTGTGAGATGTAATGACTTCCATGTCCGTGTGAGATGTAATGACTTCCATGTCCGTGTGAGATGTAATGACTTCAATGGTCCGTGTGAGACGTAATGACTTCCATGTCCGTGTGAGATGTAATGACTTCAATGGTCCGTGTGAGATGTAATGACTTCAATGGTCCGTGTGAGATGTGCTGGCTTCCATGTCCGTGTGAGATGTAATGACTTCCATGTCCGTGTGAGATGTAATGACTTCCATGTCCGTGTGAGATGTAATGACTTCCATGTCCGTGTGAGATGTAATGACTTCCATGTCCGTGTGAGATGTAATGACTTCCATGTCCGTGTGAGATGTAATGACTTCCATGTCCGTGTGAGATGTAATGACTTCCATGTCCGTGTGAGATGTAATGACTTCCATGTCCGTGTGAGATGTAATGACTTCCATGTCCGTGTGAGATGTAATGACTTCCATGTCCGTGTGAGATGTAGCTACTGCTCATCTGAGCTGGGATTTTTGCAAAAATTGTTCAAATCAGTATTTACTGTTCATTCTGCACATTGCGATGTAAAATGAATAACAATTCATTATAATCAGACAGCAGACAAACACAGAAACGATAGAATAAGTAACAATAACAATAAATAACTCCACCATCTTTCTAAACAAACCAGTTAGCCGAGAAGAGGTAAAGCGGCTGTTTATCAACATTAACCGCTACAATCCCGCGTTAACGCCGTTAAAATTACCCGTTAACAGTCAGATCAAATAAACCGGTCGCTCTTACCGTGAGATCCGGAGACTTTGATGGTAAAGCGCGTAGATTCTCGTACCGGAAAGAATAACCGGATCCGGAAATGATGTTTCTTCTTCCTCTTATAGGACTCTCGGCACGCTATAGGTAGCAAGGGCGTACTGCCGCCATCCACAGGTCACTCGTAGATCGCCGTTGGCTGGAATAAATATAAAAGTTTGCGGTGATGTATTTGAGGTACACTTCAGAAATATTCAGAAAATTTTCAAATTACAGTTGAAAAAGCATAAAATAGTTACAACTTATGAATAAATAAACCATGTTATTATATGACATGAAATAGTGCTATTATTCTTATTCTACCGTTTCTGTGTTTGTCTGCTGTCTGATTTTAATGAATTATTATTCATTATACATCTCAATGTGCAAAATAAACAGGAAATACCGATATAATAACACACTTTACAGTTTTTGGAAAAATCTGAACTCAGATATGATTTGAAATCAATTTCCTTCTTCAACAGGGCCAAAGTCCCTTTAAAATCTATACACAGATAAATTAGCAAGTTCTGAGCCTGACTCGGTTCTGACGCTGGGTCAGTCCTGAGACGGACTCGGTTCTGACCCAGGAAGACGTTGTGGTCGTCATGGGCAACCAGTGAGACGCTATTGTCACCAACATAATGCTGTTTAAGTAATAATAACAATACGTTTATAATTTAATTTATATTTATAATGCACTTTACATTTGGATCAAGTCTCGAAGTGCAAAGTAGAGAGTTTTAATGTGCTCATAGAATATTTCTAGTAGTTTTACTGTATTTTCTCTGTATAATGTTTGACGAGGCAGCGGAATGTGTGCAAGAAGCTCGCTGGAAGACTTTTAATATTTTATCTGAGAAAGTTCTGAGGGTCTCTCAGTCTTAACCTGCAGGTTTTACCTTGAAGTAAACCTGCTGAAGGAAGCCCAAAGTTGCTCCTTTTTAATTTTAATCTTTACATTTTAATCCCTGGGAGATTAAAACCTGGTTTGTAAAAATACAGCTGTCGTGACAGCCTCTGGCCGCAGAGGGCGCAGGAGCACAGACAAACTGTTAGAAGACTTGAAAATAGCCTCGCTCTCCAGAGAAGAAGACATCAGCCGTCCGGGACCGAGGAGCGTGAAGATGGGAACTGCACTGATGTATGACGAGGAAATGACCAAATACAAACTTCTGTGGATTGAGTGAGTAACATTAATATTCAATTGGTGCTTATAGTCTCCCTCTTTCGGGCGTTTCCCTGCGTGAACATTGAGACAGAGTTTCTTTACGTCGAGACTCCTCCACTGGAAGCAGCACCTCAGTCCAAAGGTCCATGACCTCAAGGGTGAAGGTGCGGAGTCTTCCGCAGGAATGGACCTCAGGTTTTCCACTTTTCTGTCAGTATGAAACCGTTTCAAAACCCTTGGCCTGAAGATCCGACTCACTCAAAGAGCGCAGGAGGAGATCCTTCAGGTCATATGAGTTTCTTCTTCTTCTCCGCAGTCCTGACTGTATGATCGAGTCACCTGAGCGTCTGACGGTGAGTCACGATGCTCTGATCCAGAGCGGTCTGGCCGATCGCTGCGTCTCCGTTCCTGTGCGCGAGGCGACGGACGCAGACATTCTTCTGGTTCACAGGTGCGTTCTGAGGTCCTCGGCACACCTGGGTCAGACAGTAAGAGGGAATGAAAGCTCAGGGCGACATGATGTCTGCTGCTCCCAACAGTGAGGAGTACCTGGAGGCTGTGAAGACCACGCCCAACATGACTCTGGAGGAGCTGCAGGAGTTCACGCTGCAGTTTGGTGACGTCTACTTTCACCCAGTTAGTCCCAAACCTTCTCACCTGTTGGTGTCACTTCAACCACATTTGTTGGGTTCCCTCATGGTTCCTCTGTCTCCTAGAACATCTACCACTGCGCCAAGCTGGCTGCAGGAGCGGCGCTGCAACTGGTGGACGGCGTTCTGACGGGGAAGGTGAGGAACGGCATGGCTCTGGTCAGGTGAGAGTCGGAACCCTGAGACCTCCTCACCACAAAGAGCCGTTGAGTGACTGTAATGCAGTAACTTAGTCAGAGTTTCCCCCAACTCAGGCTTAACACAACTAGGAGTTGTGTCAATCAACTCCTAGTTGTTTTAATATACACAATAATAACATTTATCTGAAAATAGGAACAAATGCTTCTCAATAAATCAAGCAGGAGATTGCTTTTAAATATTCAGCATTCATTCAGAACGCTGGTTCCATTACATTCAAATTTTCAAGTCAAATTGGGAAATAAAAATTCTTGTTATATTATAATTCTGACTCAAGACTTTAAGATAAAAAGTGACTTAGAATACATCGCTGACTCAGTAGACCTGATCTCCTCGGTCAGATGGTTCCAGGGAGGCGGGGCTGTGTCGCCTTTGGACCTAAGCTTGGCTCCTGGAACCGATGGAAGGGTGCGGTCGGTACTTATCGGTCAGGGGCGTAGGAAAGAGACGCCATAAATTAAATGTATTATTATTATTATTATTATTATTATTATGTGAGGTCCTTAGAAGGAATCTGTCACATCTGAGGCAAAGAGGCAACAACCGCACTGATGTCAACACGTCTCCTAGTTCTGCTTAAACTTCTGGCAGCTGAGTTCTGGACTTTGTGTAACAGAACTCCTAACCCATACCTCTCATCAGCTGATGTTTTTAGATCAAAGGCTCTGACAACATTATATTCCAGAAACATGAAAGTAAACAATCAGTGAATTTGTTCAGAAACTCTTTGATAACTTCTGCATCAAATCTGATAGAAATACCACAAAGTTCATGTTCTTCTACAGTTTCTGGGGGTCAGAACCAGGAGGACTCTCCATTTGGACCAACTGGACAGACAATGGAATTTGAATGATTTCTTATGGGTTAAGGAAATCAAACAGATCCTGTAAGGGATCCTTATTTTTCAAATTAAAAGACTAAATAATTTCATTTTTCGTTTAACAATTAATGGAACAGTCTTAACTATCTATTATTTTATTTCGATATACTGCAATTTGCAAAGACAGGTTTATGACTTATAGATTTAAAATTCCAGAACAAAACATCAAATATTTGTTTCATATGATCAAATCCGTAAATTCTGTTTCTTTTTTTTAGTGCCTCTAAACTAAATGCTGAGCTTTAACCTGAAGCTTTGCTTTATTTAAAGCTTAAATATTAAACTTATTGACATGATTCATATACAATGTTTTAGAAATGTATTATGGTAAGTATAAGTACATTTTCAAGCAGAAGTATATTTTTCAGAATAAAAGGCTTATAAAAGATTATTTGTCTTGATCCATATTCTTCAGAATTTTAATACAGATCGACAGACACGGATACATTTTAAGATTTATGGAACTAAAACAATCTCAAATATTTATTCCCATCGTTACTAATTCTGAAATGGGCATCTTTTACCACCTTTCTTGCTTTGATTCTTTTTTCACATCTATGAACGAAACACGGAGCTTTCAGTTGTAGATCTTCTTCCTGTCTGGCCCGGATGAGGAAGAAAGAATTGAGACTTTGACGTGTTTGTCCTCTAGGCCTCCGGGTCACCACAGCATGCGCGGCGCCGCCAACGGGTTCTGTGTGTTTAATAACGTGGCCATAGCGGCGCGCTACGCTCAGCAGAAACACGCTGTTAAAGGTAATTTCATCATTAATCCCTGCTGACGGATCGGTCGTGCAATAGCTGCTCAGATATAAACCCGTTTCCTCTCAGGATTCTGATCGTGGACTGGGACATCCACCACGGTCAGGGGGTTCAGTACTGCTTTGAGGATGATCCCAGGTCAGTTTCTCTTCATCCATTGTTTGACTGGAATCTTTTTTTCAGTTCTAACATCTTCTCTCTGCGTTCCCAGCGTGCTCTACTTCTCCTGGCACCGCTACCAGCACCAGAACTTCTGGCCCAACCTCAGAGAGTCGGACTACGACTGCGTGGGCAAAGAGAGGGGGGCTGGCTTCAATATAAACGTCCCCTGGAACCAGGTGAAGAAACAGGCATCAAGCAGGAAACAGGAAAGATTCAGGTTTCAAGCAAGAAACAGGAAATGGTCAGGCTTTAAGCAGGAAACAGGAAATAGTTGAACTTCAAGCAGGTAACAGGAAATAAAAGTACAGAAGTTTTTACCTTCAGGGACATTTAGGTTTCAACTTTGGTTTGATTTTGTTTGAATAAGATGACCCAGATCTTTGGTCTGTTCCGGTCCTGGTCTCGGGTTCTACACTGGTGCTGGTCTCAGGTTTTGCTCTGGTCCTGGTTTGGGGTTCTACTCTGGTCCTGGTCTCAGGTTTCCCCCTGGTCCTGGTCTCAGGCTATGCTGTGGTCCTGGACTGGGGTTTTGCTCTGGTCCTGGTCCCTGGCTCTGCTCTGGTCCTGGTCTCGGGTTCTGCTCTGGTCCTGGTCTCGGGTTCTGCTCTGGTCCTGGTCTCAGTTTCAGCCCTGGTCCTTGTCTCAGGTTCTGCCCTGGTCCTGGTCTGGGGTTCTGCTCTGGTCCTCAGCTCAGGTTCGGCCCTGGTCCTGGTTTTTCATGCTCGGCTCTGGTCCTGGTCTGAGGCTCTGCTCTGGTCCTGGTCTTTCAGTTGGGGATGGAGAACAGTGACTACCTGTCTGTCTTCTATCACGTCCTCCTGCCCGTCGCCTACGAGGTCGGTCCTTCTCTAAAACACATTTGACATCAACTGATCAGATGTTAAGGTTGAATACTTACGTTTGGTTCTTTGGCCCAGTTCTGCCCAGACCTGGTCCTGGTGTGTGCCGGCTTTGACTCGGCCATCGGTGACCCGGAGGTGAGAAACAATTAATCGTTTGTATCATTTTTGTTGTGTTTGCTTTGCTTCTTTATTCCTCTTCTTCTTTCTTCTTTTGAAGTATTGAATTCTGTTATTTATTCTTACAATTACAAAATTAGAAATGTTATTAGTTCATTGACTGATTGATTGATATTTGATTATTATTAGTTTGAATTAATTATTTATTTATTTATGAATCTTGTTTTATTTATTTTTTAAATTTGTTCCATTCCCGTTTCTGCCATTACTCTTTATTTATTTCTTTAGTTTCTATTTCATTTTGTTTGATTTCATTTATTCTTATATTTATACTTTTTTTAGATTAATACATTTTTAATTTGTATCTAAGTGTGCTGAATTTTTCCATTCGGTCAAAAGTCTTTATATATTCATATATTAATTGTTCATTCAGTCATTTATTTATTATGTAATTATATTTCATTATTCATTTAAATATTTGTATGTAGATGTTTTTATTTGTCCATGATGGACCTTTTAACCTCTCAGAGGTCGATGGACCATCTCACCATTATCTTCATCTTCATCTTCATCTTCAGGGGAAGATGAACGCCAGTCCAGAGATCTACGCTCACCTCACTCACCTCCTGATGAACCTGGCTGGAGGGAAGCTTTGTGCCGTCCTAGAGGTCAGAAACCAGCAAAACAACAATGACAGCAATAATGATAACAATAACAACATTAATAATAATTACCAAAAAAACAACAGCACAACAATCAACAATAATAACTACCGTAACAACAACAACAAGAATGTCAAAAACGACAATAATAACTACCATAACAACAACAAGAATATCAATAACGACAATATTAACTACCATAACAACAATATCAATAACGACAATAATAACTACCATAACAACAATATCAATAACGACAATAATAACTACCGTAACAACAACAAGAATATCAATAACGACAATAATAACTACCATAACAACAATAAGAATGTCAATAACAACAATAATAACTACCATAACAACTACAAGAATGTCAATAACGACAATAATAACTACCATAACAACAACAAGAATGTCAATAATGACAATAATAACTACCATAACAACAACAAGAACGTCAATAACGACAATAATAACTACCATAACAACAATATCAATAACAACAATAATAACTACCATAAAAACAACAAGAATGTCAATAACAACAATAATAACTACCATAACAACAACAAGAATATCAATCACGACAATAATAACTACCATAACAACAATATCAATAACGACAATAATAACTACCATAACAACAACAAGAATGTCAATAACGACAATAATAACTACCATAACAACAACAAGAATGTCAATAACGACAATAATAACTACCATAACAACAAGAATGTCAATAACAACAATAATAACTACCGTAACAACAAGAATGTCAATAATAACTACCATAACAACTACAAGAATGTCGACAATAATAACTACCGTAACAACAACAGGAATATCAATAACGACAATAATAACTACCGTAACAACAACAACAAGAATGTCAATAACGACAATAATAACTACCGTAACAACAACAACAATATCAATAACGACAATAATAACTACCATAACAACAACAAGAATGTCAATAACGACAATAATAAATACCATAACAACAACAAGAATGTCAATAACAACAATAATAACTACCATAACAACAACAAGAATGTCAATAACAACAATAATAACTACCATAACAACTACAAGAATGTCGACAATAATAACTACCGTAACAACAACAGGAATATCAATAACGACAATAACTACCGTAACAACAACAACAAGAATGTCAATAACAACAATAATAACTACCGTAACAACAACAAGAATGTCAATAACGACAATAATAACTACCATAACAACAATATCAATAACGACAATAATAACTACCGTAACAACAAGAATATCAATAACGACAATAATAACTACCATAACAACAACAACAATATCAATAACAACAATAATAACTACCATAACAACAAGAATGTCAATAACGACAATAACTACCATAACAACAACAAGAATGTCAATAACAACAATAATAACTACCATAACAACAACAAGAATGTCAATAACAACAATAATAACTACCATAACAACAACAAGAATATCAATAACGACAATAATAACTACCATAACAACAACAAGAATGTCAATAACAACAATAATAACTACCATAACAACAACAAGAATGTCAATAACAACAATAATAACTACCATAACAACTACAAGAATGTCGACAATAATAACTACCGTAACAACAAGAATATCAATAACGACAATAATAACTACCGTAACAACAACAACAAGAATGTCAATAACGAGAATAATAACTACCGTAACAACAGAAAGAGTCCGTGTTCACGCAGTGAAAGAGTCAAGGTCCTCAGGGTTTTTTGTGGAATGTTCTGCAGGGTGGATACAACCTGACGTCTCTCTCACAGTCCGTCTGTCAGACGGTCCAGACTTTACTAGGAGATCCTGCTCCTGCACCTGGACTCCTGGACGGCCCCTGTCAGAGGTCAGCCTGCCTTTAGTCACATGACCATCCTCCATCTTCTTTCTGCGTTTAATTGATGGATTGATTGATCTCTCCCCAGCACGCTGGAGTCGATCCACTGTGTCCGAGCCGCTCACAGGAGGTACTGGTCCTGCCTCAAACATGCAGGTGAGGGTTTTGGACATTATAGATCAGGGATTGTCAACCGGTGGGTCCGAAAAGTGGGTCACAGGCCCATAGCCTGGGCAAAAAAGAAAAATGTTCAGAAAAGAATCCTGTGTATATATTTGAAGGTTTTTTTTTTATGCACACACTCCTTCACAGTAGGTGGCCATAATTCCCTGTAAGGCTAATTGACACCCGCCGTTTCACAGCCTAGAAGAAGACCTTCAACGCTCGTTTTCAAATGCTGATTGAGCGTGACGGAACGCAAGTACGACCCGACTACATGAGATACAGATTTTCATACATTGCGGACGAAGAAGGACAAAATGTCTTTTGGTTTATCCTTAAACTTGTTTTTTGTGTTGGCAGCCTGTAATATTCTGGACTATCTCAGGTTCATCTGCACCATCTTTCATTAAATACATTTGAGAAGTTGAAAATTTTCCTCGATTTGGGTCGGCACTTGTCTTTAAGGGTTGATGGTGGGTCCCGAAGCCAGACCAGTTGAGAGCTATGCTCTAGCGGACCTGAAGAACCAGGTTTATGTGTTTTACATGTGTTCGACTTTTATGTTGTCTTACCTCTGCAGCTGACCTGCCTACCTCTGAGATCAGGACAAACATTATTAAATCAGCAGCAGAAGAAGAAAGAGTAGAGGAGAAAGCTTGGCCAGAACCTGAAAAACGGCTCTTGCCTCCCATCCGCACGGTGGTGGTCCTCCCCAATGGAGTTCCCTGTCCTGTTGGATGTAGACCGTTCAGCTCATCGGAGGACTTGGACCCAGGGGTCTTCTGTAAACTCAGGTCTGGAGCTAGAGATCCTACATTATACCATAACATCCCATAGTACCCATGGGCACTAAAACCCCTCCCTACATCACAGATGAGATGGTTGCCACCATGACATCCCATAGTACCCATGGGCACTAACACCCCTCCAGACATCACCGATGAGATGGTTACCACCATGACATCCCATAGTACCCATGGGCACCAACACCCCTCCATACATCACCGATGAGATGGTTACCACCATGACATCCCATAGTACCCATGGGCACCAACACCCCTCCATACATCACTGATGAGATGGTTACCACCATGACATCCCATAGTACCCATGGGCACCAACACCCCTCCATACATCACTGATGAGATGGTTACCACCATGACATCCCATAGTACCCATGGGCACTAACACCCCTCCAGACATCACCGATGAGATGGTTACCACCATGACATCCCATAGTACCCATGGGCACCAACACCCCTCCATACATCACCGATGAGATGGTTACCACCATGACATCCCATAGTACCCATGGGCACCAACACCCCTCCATACATCACTGATGAGATGGTTACCACCATGACATCCCATAGTACCCATGGGCACCAACACCCCTCCATACATCACTGATGAGATGGTTACCACCATGACATCCCATAGTACCCATGGGCACCAACACCCCTCCATACCACCACTGGAGGTGGTCAGATGTTTCACAGAAATGCGTTTTTTTCTGCTAAAGGAAGGACTTCCTCGCTGATGGAGACGAGGCTCGGAGGACCTTCTCCCGTCTGATGGTGCTCACAGAGAAGATGGAGAAGAACGAGGTTCTACTTTTCTGACATGCACTCATGAGCCGCCTGATGATGTCATTCCGTACGTGATGATGTCATGGTTCCTTCTTGCTGTCTCTCAGGTCTCTAGTGGTTTGGCGCTGGTTCCCGACGTCTCCATGGCGATGATGTTTGTGGTCCAGCACGCTGCAGCCGCCCTCAGCAGAAGGTGACAGAAACACAAAGAGCAGAAGGCAGGATTGAGTCCACTTATTACTTGCCTGGTCCGGTTCTCCAGACGTAACAATTGGAGTAATGATCGCGTTTTTTAATATTCGGGGACTAAAAATATTTACGATTGAATCCATCAGAAAACATTATTATTATTATTATTATTATTATTATTATATATATGTAATTATTGTAGTTAATGAAGTTTTGCATTTGTAAAAGTCAGGCCCAGTTTAAAGTTTAAGTTTTGCTCTCAAACTGAGGGATGTCATTGTTTCGAATCCCATGTTTTAACATTAATGTTGGATCTAGACTGAAAATTCTGCTAATTCTTTATTTGGCTTGTTTCCAGACAATCACCTTAAATCAGGTCCGACAAACCTGTAAGTTAATCAAACAGTAAACAGCTCGGGCTTTGATCTTCTTCAGACACGCCAGCAGTGGTAAATGTGTTGATCGTCGGCATAGAGGTGGTCGAAGGTTCTGCCTTTCCTTTAGAACAACACAGAGAAAAGAGGATAGAACCAAGAACAGAACCCTAGGAGCATCCAAATGGAGGACGGGCCAGTCACCCCGGTGGGCTTGTCCCACCCAGAGCCGCGGGTGGAGCGATGAGGACTCTGGTCCACTGGGAAAAGGAGAGCCGTCCGGTCTAGAAGCATCATTGGAGCAGAACCATAGTCTATGCCGAATAAAAGATTCTGTTCAGGGCTTTAAACGCAGACTGGAACTTCTCCAGAAGCTGGTACTGCTAAATTAGAGGCGGGAGATGAAGTGTTTCACATGATTGGCAGTTTAGAGGTGGGCCTATAGCTGGACAGAACTATGTTGCCTTTTTTAATCAACCGTCTGTTACTAGCAGGATTGGTTCAACTCCTGAAGCAGAACTTCGGGTCATCATTGTTCCAATAAATAATAATACTAAATGTTTACAACCAACCAGTCGCAGATAAATGATGATGACATCCATCAGAGCAATCTCAGATGATTGACAAGAGTTATTGTTCACAGAGCTGCTCTCTGTTCTCGCAGGGTTCTGGTGGTGTGTGTTGGAGACGGACCGGTCCTGACTCCCCCCACAGACGACGGGTGATTATCATTTATCATTTGTCCTAAAAGCGTTTGGCTCCACAGAAAGACAACAGAACCGTTTCTCCGTGTTTAGGAGGACGCTCCTGGTCCGGCTCTGCTGCCAGGAGTCCGAAGAGCAAAGGTGTCGGTTCTACGTCCCGGTGTGTTTGAAGAAGGTGGAGCTGAAAACACATTATTTCATTCATGGCTCTCATTTCCTCAGATCAGGTGCTGCTGGCTGGGTTTTGTGGTGAACAGGTTCTGTTGGTCCTCCTCAGGGCTGCAGGGACCTACCAGGGTTCATGCAGGCAGTTCTGGGCCTCCTCCTGCCTCTGGCGTACCAGTACGACCCGGAACTGGTTCTGTTGGTGCGGATGCCAGGTAGCGGCCTCAGTGATGGCGTGTGGCAGCAGCTGACGGCGCTGCTGCAGGGTCTGGCTCAGGGTCACATGCTGGTTCTCCTGCAGGTTAGTATGGACCTGAACCTCCACCAGTCTCTGCGTACGACACCTCCAGACCCGCCCATCCTTAAAACCTCTGAAATAAATGGGGGTACCTGTCGGGAAGCTGGCCCCCTGGACAATGAGCGGCTTCTGCCTCGCGCTCTAAGGTGTTTGACCCTTATGGGATACATCGTGTCTCACCACACGCACCATGGGGGGTGGGGTTGATTCACTGTGGCTTCGCCGTCCGCCCTCGGCTGCGAGTCGTACCGCCCTCCAATTGTGAAACTTGGGATGACGGGTTGGTCAAAGCGCTACGGTGACTCAGAGAACTCAGAACCAGAACCAGCTCTGTGGTTAGAGTTGGTTTGGTGGACTCGTGCAGGAACCCTGACTTCAGCCCTTGTGTGGTTCTAGGAGGCCGAGGTGGCCGCCGTGTCCCCCACAGCTTCCTCTCTTCTTGGGGAAGCGGCCCCCCCTCTGGACCGGCTGGTCGCTCCTCTGGCGGAGAATGTGCAGGTTCTGGAGAGGCTGAGGCTCGGCCTGCAAAACGAGTGGACGCTCCTGAAGACCACAGGTGAAGTCGGAGCAGCGACATCCCATAATGTGATGACGGATCAGATTCACATATTTACCAGAACCGCTGTCTCATGAAACAGCTGCAGGGACCAGAGGAGGGGACGAGCACTGAAGGAGACGCGGAGGGAGACGCTGAAGGAGACGCTGAAGGTGAAGCGGAGGGAGACGCGGAGGGAGACGCGGAGGGAGACGCGGAGGGAGACGCTGAGGGAGACGCTGAAGGTGACGCTGAGGGAGACGCTGAAGGTGACGCGGAGGGAGACGCTGAAGGAGACGCGGAGGGAGACGCTGAAGGAGACGCGGAGGGAGACGCTGAAGGTGACGCTGAGGGAGACGCGGAGGGGGACGCTGAGGGAGACGCGGAGGGAGACGCGGAGGGAGACGCTGAAGGAGACGCGGAGGGAGACGCTGAAGGAGACGCGGAGGGAGACGCTGAAGGAGACGCGGAGGGAGACGCTGAAGGAGACGCGGAGGGAGACGCTGAAGGTGACGCTGAAGGTGACGCGGAGGGAGACGCTGAAGGTGACGCTGAAGGTGACGCGGAGGGTGACGCGGAGGGAGACGCTGCCACATTAAGAGAAATCAACTTAATGTTCTGAGTTAGAACTGATCATTTTTATTAAGCACAATATTTCATTAAATAAAACACTTTCATAACTCAGAACGATTCAGATTCATAATTGTTTTTACTTTCATGATTGTTAGTTTTTATGTTTTTTTTATTTTTAGGATTTCTAGTTTCATGATTGTTTTTACTTTTATTGTTGTTTTTAGAGGCTGGAGTTAAAAGGGCGGGTTCTATCAGGTGACGGCAGCACAAACCTTAACGTTCGTCATCGGGGACCAGAAATAAGAGAGATGTGATTTAGAGGAATGAAGGGAAAAAGCAAAAGAGGAGTGCAGAGAAAGCAGATGTGAGGGGAGTAACATTTTAAGAGAGACGATGAAAAGGGAGGAAATGTTGAAAAAAGCAAGAGGATTTTAAATTCTGTCATTGAAGCAGAGATTTATTTGATGTAACAATCGATTCATTTGATTTGTCAAAGTTAAACACAACCCTAAAGAATAATTGATAATAAATATGTCAGAATGGGTTCTATTTGCTTAATCATTCACAGAAACATCTGCCTTGTTCTGATCCATTCACAGTAACATATGCCTGGTTCTGATCAATTCACAGTAACATATGCCTGGTTCTGATCAATTCACAGTAACATCCGCCTGGTTCTGATCAATTCACGGTAACATCTGCCTTGTTCTGATCCATTCACAGTAACATATGCCTGGTTCTGATCAATTCACAGTAACATCCGCCTGGTTCTGATCAATTCACGGTAACATATGCCTGGTTCTGATCAATTCACAGTAACATATGCCTGGTTCTGATCCATTCACTAACATCGGCCATTCAGTAGCTCCAGGAAGGAAACGTGAGGGACTTTCTTGTTTCTAATTTGAAATCATAAGCAGGTTCTTTAACTCCTACGTCATGAGTCAGTGACGTTCACAGTCGTAAATATTCGGAGTAGATTGTTTCCTCGTTCCGGACTGACTGATGAGAAAGTAGTCCGAACGATTCGAATCGTGTGTGACGTCATCCCAGCTCCGAGTTCTGACTTCCGAGGTAAATGGAACGACCAGCACCCCTCTTTCCGCCTGCTGGGGGCGCTTTCGGGTGCATCGTCAGCAAACAGAACCTCTATGATTTGGTCGGTACTTGAACGCCTCACTGTAGGAGTGACGTCAGAAGTATAGTGAGCGAAGGTCCCATGAACGCAGCACGGAGGCTGATGGAAGATGTCCGCGAGCACACAGAGCGTCAAACCGAGGAAGGACGAATCTTTCCTGGAGAAATTGGGAGGAACGCTGGGCCGCAGGAGGAGAAAAGGAGACGGTGAGGAGGAACTTCATCCAGAAAGTCTGAATTATCCGGTAAGAAAAAATATGGAGCCTTTCAAAGATGGAGGATGACTTCTTAGCCATTAAAAGCCCACCCTGTTACGAGGATGAAGGTTTGAAGAATATCTCCTCTCTGTGACCAAAGTAATGTCCTCCCTCCCCCAGACAGCTGTGTGTGTGTATGGGTAAGTGTAGGTATCACCTGTAGGTATCACCTGTAGGTATCACCTGTAGGTATCACCTGTAGGTATCACCTGTAGGTATCACCTGTAATTATCACCTGTAGTTATCACCTGTAATTATCACCTGTAGTAAACACCTGTAGTTGTAACCTGTAGTTATCACCTGTAGTAAACACCTGTAGTTATCACCTGTAGTAAACACCTGTAGTTATAACCTGTAATTATCACCTGTACTTATCACCTGTAGTTATAACCTGTAATTATCACCTGTAGTTATCACCTGTAATTATCAGCTGTAGTTATCACCTGTAATTATCACCTGTAGTAAACACCTGTAGTTATCACCCGTAGTTATAACCTGTAGTTATCACCTGTAGTTATCGCCTGTAGTACACACCTGTAGTACACACCTGTAGTTATCACCTGTAGTTATAACCTGTAGTTATAACCTGTAATTATCACCTGTAGTAAACACCTGTAGTTATAACCTGTAATTATCACCTGTAGTTATAACCTGTAGTAAACACCTGTAGTTATCACCTGTAGTTATCACCTGTAGTTATCACCTGTAGTAAACACCTGTAGTATTCATCTGTAGTAAACACCTGTAGTATTCATCTGTAGTAAACACCTGTAGTATTCACCTGTAGAACGTGACTAAAGCAGTGACCAGTAACAAATCTGTTTTTGCTTTGGTTCTGACATTGAAGGTTCTGACATCAAAGGTTCTGACAGTGAAAGTTCTGACATTGAAGGTTTTGACATTGAAGGTTCTGACAGTGAAAGTTCTGACATTGAAGGTTCTGAAGGCTCTGACATTGAAGGTTCTGACATTGAAGGTTTTGACAATAAAAGTTTTGACATTGAATGTTCTGAAGGTTCTGACATTGAAGGTACTGACAGTGAAGGTTCTGACATTGAAGGTTCTGACAGTGAAGGTTCTGACATTGAATGTTCTGACAGTGAAGGTTCTGACATTGAAGGTTCTGAAGGTTCTGACATTGAAGGTTCTGACATTGAAGGTTTTGACAGTAAAAGTTCTGACATTGAAGGTTCTGACAGTGAAAGTTCTGACATTGAAGGTTCTGACATTTAAGGTTTTGACAGTGAAGGTTCTGACATTGAAGGTTCTGACAGTGAAGGTTCTGACATTGAAGGTTCTGACAGTGAAGGTTTTGACATTGAAGGTTCTGAAGGTTCCGACATTGAAGGTTCTGACAGTGAAGGTTCCGACATTGAGGGGTTCTGACAGTGAAGGTTCTGACATTGAAGGTTTTGACATTGAAGGTTCTGACAGTGAAGGTTCTGACATTGAAGGTTCTGACAGTGAAGGTTCTGACATTGAAGGTTCTGACAGTGAAGGTTCTGAAGGTTCTGACATTGAAGGTTCTGACAGTGAAGGTTCTGACATTGAAGGTTCTGACAGTGAAGGTTCTGACATTGAAGGTTCTGACAGTGAAGGTTCTGAAGGTTCTGACATTGAAGGTTCTGACAGTGAAGGTTCTGAGAGTGAAGGTTCTGACATTGAAGGTTCTGACAGTGAAGGTTCTGATATTAAAGGTTCTGAAGGTTCTGACATTGAAGATTTTGACATTGAAGGTTCTGACAGTGAAGGTTCTGACATTGAAGGTTCTGACAGTTAAGGTTCTGACATTGAAGGTTCTGACAGTGAAGGTTCTGACATTGAAGGTTCTGACATTGAAGGTTCTGACAGTGAAGGTTCTGACAGTGAAGGTCCTGACATTGAAGGTTCTGACAGTGAAGGTTCTGACAGTGAAGGTCCTGACATTGAAGGTTCTGACAGTGTAGCTTCTGACATTGAAGGTTCTGACAGTGAAGGTTCCGACATTGAAGGTTCTGAAGGTTCTGACATTGAACGTTCTGACATTGAACGTTCTGACAGTGAAGGTTCTGACATTGAAGGTTCTGACAGTGAAGGTTCTGACAGTGAAGGTTCTGACAGTGAAGGTTCTGAAAGTGAAGGTTCTGACATTGAAGGTTCTGAAGGTTCTGACAGTGAAGGTTCTGAAGGTTCTGACAGTGAAGGTTCTGACACTGAAGGATCTGACATTGAAGGTTCTGAAGGTTCTGACAGTGAAGGTTCTGACATTGAAGGTTCTGACAGTGAAGGTTCTGAAGGTTCTGACATTGAAGGTTTTGACATTTAAGGTTCTGACAGTGAAGGTTCTGACATTGAAGGTTCTGAAGGTTCTGACAGTGAAGGTTCTGACATTGAAGGTTCTGACAGTGAAGGTTCTGAGAGTGAAGGTTCTGACATTGAAGGTTCTGACAGTGAAGGTTCTGAAGGTTCTGACATTGAAGGTTCTGACAGTGAAGGTTCTGAAGGTTCTGACATTTAAGGTTTTGACATTTAAGGTTCTGACAGTGAAGGTTCTGACATTGAAGGTTCTGAAGGTTCTGACAGTGAAGGTTCTGACATTGAAGGTTCTGACAGTGAAGGTTCTGACATTGAAGGTTCTGACAGTGAAGGTTCTGAAGGTTCTGACATTGAAGGTTCTGACAGTGAAGGTTCTGAAGGTTCTGACATTTAAGGTTTTTGACATTTAAGGTTCTGACAGTGAAGGTTCTGACATTGAAGGTTCTGAAGGTTCTGACAGTGAAGGTTCTGACATCGAAGGTTCTGACAGTGAAGGTTCTGACATTGAAGGTTGAATGACTGTAAAGGTCATCGGTGGTAAAAGCGGACCGGACCAATAGGAGGGCGAGGTTTTCTCTCGCTGACGCCCCGCTGTGGTTCGTGGGCGACACTTAAAGAGGAACACCCAAAAAGAGATGAGTCACTTCCTGGAAAAACTGCAGAGTCATTCTTTGACATGTTTTATCTTTACTTCCTTCAGCAGGAAACATTTATTTCTTTTAAAGTTGTAGATTCTCCTGCAGAAGAGAAATAAAAACCTTCAATTCAACATTTTAAGTTCTTGTTAAATAATTAGCAAATTTAAGTTCTTGAAAATTTAGTTTTAATTATCATTGAGTATAGAATTTTCATTTGCAGTTGTATAATTTGCAAACACGTCTTTATGTTGGACAGAAGTTATTAGTTTGAAAAATACAAAGAAGTAAACACAAAGTTACTGGAACTCATCATTTTCTAGATAGTAGAAATTCTAAGTATCTCTAACGAATGAATTTAAGTATCCGGGTTTTACAGTAAGTTTTGTCCCCGTTCAGGACTCTGTAAGTCCTGATAAAGTGACAGGAAGTGTCAGTTTCTGAGTGACATCCTGGCCGTGGTCATCTCAGAGGAACGAGGTCTTAATAAGTCCTGACACAAAGTTACTCAGCTGTCAGGATGCAGTCTGCCCAGAGTAAGTCCCCTGTTTATTATATGTATGAGTGAGTCACCTGTTTATTATATGTATGAGGGAGTCACCTGTTTATTATATGTATGAGTGAGTCACCTGTTTATTATATGTATGAGTGAGTCACCTGTTTATTATATGTATGAATGAGTCACCTGTTTATTATATGTATGAGTAAGTCACCTATTTATTATATGTATGAGGGAGTCACCTGTTTATTATATGTATGAGTAAGTCCCCTGTTTATTATATGTATGAGTGAGTCACCTGTTTATTATATGTATGAGGGAGTCACCTGTTTATTATATGTATGAGTGAGTCACCTGTTTATTATATGTATGAGTGAGTCACCTGTTTATTATATGTATGAATGAGTCACCTGTTTATTATATGTATGAGTAAGTCACCTATTTATTATATGTATGAGGGAGTCACCTGTTTATTATATGTATGAGTAAGTCCCCTGTTTATTATATGTATGAGTGAGTCACCTGTTTATTATATGTATGAGGGAGTCACCTGTTTATTATATGTATGAGTGAGTCACCTATTTATTATATGTATGAGAATGTCCCCTGTTTATTATCTGTAAGAGTAAGTCCCCTGTTTATTATCTGTAAGAGTAAGTCCCCTGTTTATTATCTGTAAGAGTAAGTCCCCTGTTTATTATCTGTATGAGTGAGTCACCTGTTTATTATATGTATGAGTAAGTCCCCTGTTATATGTATGTATGAGTGAGTCACCTGTTTATTATATGTATGAGTGAGTCACCTGTTTATTATATGTATGAATGAGTCACCTGTTTATTATATGTATGAGTAAGTCACCTATTTATTATATGTATGAGGGAGTCACCTGTTTATTATCTGTAAGAGTAAGTCACCTGTTTATTATATGTATGAGTAAGTCCCCTGTTATATATATGTATGTATGAGTGAGTCACCTATTTATTATATGTATGAGTGAGTCACCTGTTTATTATATGTATGAGAATGTCCCCTGTTTATTATCTGTAAGAGTAAGTCCCCTGTTATATGTATGTATGAGTGAGTCACCTGTTTATTATATGTATGAGAAAGTCACCTGTTTATTATATGCATGAGTGAGTCACCTGTTTATTATCAGCATGAGTGAGTCACCTGTTTATCCGTGCAACGGATCGGATACAGAACTTCTCCATTTAACTTACGTACCAGAACCTCTCTGAGATCCTTTGTTGATGAAATGATCAGATCAATGTTTCAAGTTTTTCATGGTTTTACTCGGTCAAAGACTTTAGAGGCATCAATTAAACACATACAAATAGTATTTATCTGAAATCTCCTTTGGACTAAAAATACACATATCCGTGCATAATTGTTGTGCCGTGTTCCTATTTACTCTAATAGTTCCTGTTTCACTCACTAGGGGGAGCTTTTGGGGTAGAACACAGGTTCTGGTCCGTAACGTTCTGACGATCAGTCCAGTGGTGTTTAAATTCATGGGTTAGTCTAAGAATCGACTCCAGGAAATCTGTCTGGTTTTATTCCTGAACTCAAAAAAACTATTTAACTGTATTTATCTTCATCACTGAGTCACTATGGGATCTGATCCTAGAACAGACTGATGACATCATAGAAACAGTGAGGTTGAGTCACTATGGGGTCTGATCCTAGAACAGACTGATAACATCATAGAAACAGTGAGGTTGAGTCACTATGGGGTCTGATCCTAGAACAGACTGATGACATCATAGAAACAGTGAGGTTGAGTCACTATGGGATCTGATCCTAGAACAGACTGATGACATCATAGAAACAGTGAGGTTGAGTCACTATGGGGTCTGATCCTAGAACAGACTGATGACATCATAGAAACAGTGAGGTTGAGTCACTATGGGGTCTGATCCTAGAACAGACTGATGACATCATAGAAACAGTGAGGTTGAGTCACTATGGGGTCTGATCCTAGAACAGACTGATGACATCATAGAAACAGTGAGGTTGAGTCACTATGGGGTCTGATCCTAGAACAGACTGATGACATCATAGAAACAGTGAGGTTGAGTCTGGGGGGTTCCTGGTACGACAGCTGGGACTAGTTTATTTGAAGAACATAGTTGGGACTTTTAACGCCATGCTGCATGTGACAATACACATACACACAAACACACACGCAGGCATACACACACACACAGATACACACATACACACAAACACACACACAGGCATACACACACACACGGATACACACACACAGATACACAGATACACACGCACACACACACACACACACAAACACACACAGATACAAACGCACACACACACAGATACACACATACACAAACACACACACACAGGCATACACACACACAGATACACACATAAATACACACACACAGATACACACACACAGATATACACGCGCACAAACACACACACAGATACACATGCACACAAACACACATACACACGCACACACACACAAACATACACACACAGATACACACACAGATACACACACAGATACACACGCACACACACACAAACATACACACACAGATACACACACAGATACACACACAGATACACACACAGATACACACACAGATACACACGCACACACACACAAACATACACACACAGATACACACACAGATACACACACAGATACACACACAGATACAAATACGTGTCCATGGCGTCTGCTGTAACTGGACCTCAGAGGTGGGGGGAGGGATTGGACAGAAATAAACACATGATGACGCCCCGCCTACTGTTCTCCCCACACTAATGCACACACACACACACACACACACACACACACACACAGTGGTATATCTGCTGTCAGGACTGGGGGGATCCAGAGGTCGGTAGAGGGACATGGCGGCACTGCTGTGTGGGACCAGGAGGAAGAAGCAAGGTAAAAGACTGTTGGTTCAAATGTTGTTGTTGTTGTTCATGAATCAGACTGTAGGTTCAAATGTTGTTGTTGTTGTTCTTGCAGCAGACTTTAGGTTCATGTGTTGTTGTTGTTGTTGCTGTCTCAGACTGTAGGTTCATGTGTTGTTGTTCCTGCAACAGACTGTAGGTTCATGTGTTGTTGTTGTTGTTGTTCCTGCAGCAAACTGTAGGTTCATGTGTTGTTGTTGTTGTTGTTGTTGTTCCTGTCTCAGACTGTAGGTTCATGTGTTGTTGTTCCTGCAACAGACTGTAGGTTCAAATGTTGTTGTTGTTGTTGTTCCTGCAGCAGACTGTAGGTTCATGTGTTGATGTTCTTCCTGCGGTAGACATCATAATCGCATGAAAATGACATCACAATGACATAACAGTGACATTACGATGACATCATCATTACATAACAGCTTTTTAGCAGCAAAAATGAACTATGACGATATGAGTTAGGTGGTTATAATGTTGTGGCTGATTGTTTGTTATATATTTCATAGCGTAAATGTCCTGTTACACTTTTAGATCACAATCATAAATCTGAAGCTGTTTTCTACAAAATAGATGTTTGATAACTTTAGAGCCAAACATTAAAACCCAATGACTCAATTAATTTGTTGTGTATTGTTTGTGTTTGTTGTTTGTTTGTCTGTTGTTGTTTGTGTGTGGTAGTGAGTGATCTCCATGAGGAGGGCAGGAATGCCATCAACGCTCCGATGCATCCGACCGGGACGGACGTCCATCCAGAGGACGCACTTCTGGGTAAACACACCACTGCACACACAACATTCAAAACTACACACCATTACACACATAAATACACACACAACACAATTACGTCTTTGAGTTTTGTGTAAAAAGTCAAGTATAAGGTATTATTATTATTTATTACTATCTTCTCGTTCTTAAATGCGGTTCCGGTCTGGAGTTTTCCTTCATGCTGCAGCTGGAGCTCCAGGGTCTCCAGAGGTTCCTCTGGAGACGGGTCAGCCGATTTAGTAGATCTGTATTTGTGTTAGGCTCACTCTTTCTCCTGACTGTCTTCATCAGAGCAGGACGCTGAGAAGATCGTGTTGGACCCGACATCACGTGAAAACCTGAAGTTCAAAGAGCTGCTGAAGGTACGCCGGGCCACATTCTGCTCAGAGCGTCTCCTCAGACCGCAGCGCTAAAGGTTGGTTTTGTGACGCGTGTCCAGGTCCTGATCGACTGGATCAACAGCGAGCTGGAGGAGGACCGGATCATCGTCAAAGATCTGGAGGAGGACTGCTATGATGGACAGGTGCTCCAGAAGTTATTCGGTGAGATGTTTTCATCCTCAGAGCTTCTAAAGGGTGAGGGACGGTCAGGGGGACGGTCAGAGGGTGAGGGACGGTCAGGGGGGACGGTCAGAGGGTGAGGGACGGTCAGAGGGACAGTTAGAGGGTGAGGGACGGCCAGAGGGACAGTCAGAGGGTGAGGGACGGTCAGAGGGTGAGGGACGGTCAGAGGGACAGTTAGAGGGTGAGGGACGGTCAGAGGGACAGTCAGAGGGTGAGGGACGGTCAGAGGGTGAGGGACGGTCAGAGGGTGAGGGACGGTCAGAGGGACAGTCAGAGGGTGAGGGACGGTCAGAGGGTGAGGGACGGTCAGAGGGACAGTTAGAGGGTGAGGGACGGTCAGAGGGACAGTCAGAGGGTGAGGGACGGTCAGAGGGACAGTCAGAGGGTGAGGGACGGTCAGAGGGACAGTCAGAGGGTGAGGGACGGTCAGAGGGACAGTCAGAGGGTGAGGGAGAGTCAGAGGGTGAGGGACGGTCAGAGGGACAGTTAGAGGGTGAGGGACGGTCAGAGGGACAGTCAGAGGGTGAGGGACGGTCACAGGGTTGGGGACAATCAGACGGTGAGGGACGTAGGGGTCCTGACCTCACGAGGACCCACCTTCACCGTGGAACCTCTCCCAGTTCACCCAGAAGAGACGTGTGTGTGAATCCTCAGCAGAGTCGGTTCCTGGGAGTTGAAGCTGATCTCTCTGCTCTTGTTGACAGAAAAGTTGTCTGGCAGGAAGTTGAACGTTGCAGAGGTGACCCAGTCGGAGATCGGTCAGAAGCAGAAGCTTCAGACGGTTCTGGAGGCCGTGAATGACCTGCTGAGGCCTCATGGCTGGACCCTGGAGTGGAGCGTGGACTGTGAGTTCTTCATCGACACATTCAGGATCAAAAACTCAAAAACGGAGGCGGATGAAGCAGCGGAGGCGGACAGATCTGGACTTCTAGGTCCTGATATGGGTCAAGTTTCAACAATATCTGAGCCTAAAGTTCTATGAAAATGGATTCGATCCGCTCCAGTACCGGATCTTCATACTAAATTTAATCATTAAAAATAAAATATTAATTTAAAATGCTTATTTTATTTATTGAAACAAAAAGGTTCTCTGAGACCAACTAGGTGTGTTTCAGAGGCCCCACCCCCATAGAATGAGGCTCCGCCTCCTTAAAGGCTATATCTTAAAAACAACCAACCTGCACAAAAAACTGGTTCCAGCTGAATTGGTCCCACCCAGCCTGATGCCCACCAGCCCAGTTCAACCACACTATCATGTCAGTAGAGCATCTTCAGAAGCAGGAAGTTGTCTCCTAGCTCTCACCAGTAGCACACTATGCCAAAATCGTAGGAAATTCCAAAAGGTGATTGGGGTCCATCAGAGTTTCCCACAACACACCTTGATGACCCTCAGAACTTCTGGGAGAATCTTCTCTGGACTGTTGATTGTAACATTTTCCTCGGTCTGTGTGGTCATAGGGAGAGACGATGATCCCCAGCAGAAGAGGAAGTCCACCTCTGAATTTCTCCTAGTTTAAGTGTTTACCTGAACCGCTCTGAGATGCTGAAGTGGACCTGAACCCTACTTAGATGCTGTGGTGGACCTGAGCCCCACTGAGATGCTGCGGTGGACCTGAACCCCTCTGAGATGCTAAGGTGGACTGGAACCCCTCTGAAATGCTGTGGTGGACCTGAACCCCACTGAGATGCTGTGGTGGACTGGAACCCCTCTGAGATGCTGAAGTGGACCTGAACCCTACTTAGATGCTGTGGTGGACCTGAGCCCCACTGAGATGCTGTGGTGGACCAGAACCCCTCGGAGATACAAAGGTGGACTGGAACCCCTCTGAGATGCTGTGGTGGACCTGAACCCCACTGAGATACTGAGGTGGACCTGAGAAGATCAGTTCCTGCACACTGACCCTCCAGTGTTTATACACTGCAGCGGTTCTGGAGACATGAGTGGGCCAAGATTTTTCCACAGTGACGTCAGAGCCTGATCTCCTGCTGTCAGGAGGGTTTGGTCTCAGATGTTGCCCCTGAAACGTTCTTGTGGAATTGAGACATAATCACAGGAGGAGGTCTCATGGTTTGTTGATTGTTTTGTCTGAAGAACCTCGTTGAAGGTGTCCTGAATCTGTCTTCTGCTGTGATTGATTCTGACAGCAATCCACTCGAAGAACCTGGTGTCCATCGTCTTCCTGCTGGTGGCTCTGGTCGTCCACTTCCAGGCCGCCATCCGTCTGCCTGAACACGTCTCTGTGACGGTGGTGGTCGTCAAGGTAACCACATCCAGCTCTGTGATACCGGCCCCTAGAAGGTTGGAGAGTCGTTGGTTTTAAATTTCCTCCACTAGGGGGAGCCAAAAAGTGTTTGGAACATAATTTCCCAACTGTTGGTCTGATTTATTCCAAACTTGGTGCAGAAGAATTGACCGGAGGAGATCTCTCCAAAAAATAAAAAATTGTTCAGTTCTGGAAGCTTCAATTCAGAATCCTTGTTTTTTTCCACCGTTGGGACGTGACGGTGAGAAGTCCTGCCGCTCTGCTCACTTCCTGTTAGGAGTTCTGTCTCTGCACAGGAGAACCTAGAAAGGAGAAATGATCTCCAAATGTTTTTATAGCGCAGAGATTTTATTCCTGCTTCTGAGTCATTAGAGATTAAAGCGAGGATCCTCATCATCATCATCATCAAGCTGATGAATTATACCCAGCTTCCTCTCCTCTTCATCTCCGAGTCAAATATCGCACTAATGTTCGACGTTTGATGTTCGATTGAGGATGAGGATGTGAGCTGAGTCTGATGAAGAAAAGCAGGAGGGTTAAACGTGCTGAGAGGAACATTGAAGGTCATGTGACGGCAGCGGCGTTTAAGACGTCTCTGTCTCAGACATGAAACCTGAAAGCGAACGGAGATCTTTAGGATGCGGACCCGCCGTGATGATCCGGTACCGAGTCCGTTAGCGGATGAACGAGTCCTCCTGGTCCTTCTCTCATTAACTCAAACGTTTTGTTTTTTTGTCGGAGCAGAAGCGAGAGGGAATCCTGCAGACGGTTCTGGTGACCAAAGAGCTGACGAGCAGCACCGAGTACGAGATCAAACCCTTTATCTACCTTCTCATCCCAACTTTTGAAAATCTTCTCCTCACTCATTTCTTCTTCTTTGTTTTCAGACTGATGACGGGACGGTTCGGTGAGTCTTGTTGTTACAGTGTGATGGAATGTCCCTTTAGAGGAGGGATTCTGGGTTTGGGTCAGAATCTCCATAAAGCCTTTGAGACTCACAGTTTCAGTGAAATGTAATTTCTTGCAGTGATTAATTTTCCATTTCGGCTCTGCTGTTTGCACAGAGCGGAGGGGCGGAGCAAACCCCCCTCCGCCCCTCCGCCCCTTTCCCTTTGTATCAAGTTTTCATGCTAAGCTAAGCTAACCACCGTCAGACCCAGAACGGAAAGTTATCAAATTTGTAAAAATGTGTAACTTCTCCTTTAATGATCCTCTCCTGTCCGTCAGAGAGGGACGCCTTTGACACTCTGCTGGATCACGCGCCGGACAAACTCAACGTGGTGAAGACGGTACGGAACACCTGCCCTAGGTTGACTTCACCAGAACCAGTCGTATCTAGTCGTCTGAACGTGTCAATCATTCCCTCTTTTCTCCAGTCTCTCATCACCTTCGTGAACAAACACCTGAACAAACTGAACCTGGAGGTGACGGAGCTGGAATCTCAGGTACCGTGTGGACGGACGTCTAACTCCTGCTCTCCAGTTGGACGCAGATATCTGACGCCTGTCTGTCTGTCTGTCAGACTGTGTGTCTGTGTGTCTGTCCCTCGGTCTGTCTGCCTGTCTGTCCTACTGTCTGTCTACCTATGTGTCTGTCTGTGTGTCTGTGTGTCTGTCTGTCTGTCTGCCTGTGTGTCTGTCTGTCTGTCTGTCTGTCTGTCTGTCTGCGTGTCTGTCGTACTGTCTGTCTGCCTATGTGTCTGTCTGACTGTCTGTCTGACTGTCTGTCGACAGTTTGCTGATGGAGTCTACTTGGTCCTCCTGATGGGTCTCCTGGAGGACTACTTTGTTCCTCTCTACAACTTCTTCCTCACCCCGGAGACCTTTGAGCAGAAGGTAAGGAGACGCGCCGACTAGTAGAACCTGCACAAACCCTAACATGCCTCAAAAAAGTCCAGCTAGCTGACTGCTAACAGGAAGACCTTCTGACCAGCCTGCTGACTTCCTATTGGGTTTCTCCCCAGGTTCATAATGTGGCCTTTGCCTTTGAGCTGATGCAGGATGGAGGCCTGAAGAAACCCAAAGCCAGACCTGAAGGTACTTTCTGACATCCTTACAGGGACATAAGGCTCCTCCAGCGGCGGATGAGATGTTATGGAGATGATAGGGAGGAGACGATAGGGAGGAGACGATAGGGAGGAGACGATAGAGAGGAGATCGTCTCTTCTCGTCTCGTGTTTTCGCAGGAATATTTCAGAGATAACCTCAGACTGATTTACTGATGATGGACCTGTAATCTATTACTCTGAGAAGAATCTGGGACCATCTAACAAACCTGAGAAGAGGATGATCAAAGTCTGACTTCTGTCTTGTAGATGTGGTGAACCTGAACCTGAAGTCCACGCTCAGAGTTCTCTACAACCTCTTCACCAACTACAAGAACTCCGAGTGAACTCTTTGTGACATCAGGGAGGAGGACCGGAGGAGAACCGGAGGAGAGCCGGAGGAGAACCAGAGGAGAGCCGGAGGAGAACCGGGGCCTGATATCATCATCCTGTGGGACCCAAACCGACCAGGACGGTTCTGGATGTTAGCGGTTCTTATCCCTCCAAACGTCAGCTGTTATTGGTTTATTTGTTTATTCCCGCCCCCGATTGAGGGGAAAATAACGGGGGCGTGATGTTAAAACTCTCCGACTCAACTCAAAGAACTTTTGAGAATGATATTTATATATTTAATGCTACATAAAAATGCCTGCATTAAAGGAACAGTTCAGCATGTTGTGTTTTCTTTCCAAACGTCGGATTTGATACTAAATGTTTGATGTTGAATATTTACAGTTAGCAAAGGAGCCAGTTAGCTCATGTTAGCAGCGGGAGATAGCTAAAGTGAGCTAACAAGCTAATTATATTAACTACTCATGTCTACCTTTGCTTAAACTGTGAATGTTATTGCAAAAACATTTAAGAAACTAGCAGAAAATTAGCAGACCAATGCTAAATAGTAATGTTGAGCTAAATACTAATTAAGCCAGCAGCTGATAAGTAGAATTGATTTGGATTGATTTGGCTTATTAAGAAATATTGACATCTCACATTGTTTTGACACTTCTGTGTCAAAACAATTAAAAACATTCAATTCCAAATGTCAGATTCTAGTCGCCCACAAGATTGATCAGGTTTTTTTGAGGTTAGTTACATTATTCCCTTTGGTCAAGACTGAAGCTGTGTTTTCTAGATCAAAGAGAAAATCTGTCTGTTCTGAGACTCGGCGACATCTAGAGGATTATTGAAGCAAAAGTTCCTCGAGCAGGTTCAGTCGTATTTATATTTATATAATACTATTATTATTCTATTGTTGTTATTTATGACCTTTTCTATGAAGAAAGCTTCTAAAACCTCCAGAACACCGCAAATATTTCAGATGTACTTTAATTGATAATTATTAATAATAATTGATATTTCCTTCGTCTGGATGACGTCACATGTTGGATGACAACATGTGCATATTTATTATGTATAATAATAAATATTAACAAACTAATCATCTTCATGGGATCCATATTTGTCATTCAAACATGGATGAAACAAGAGTTTGAATAAACATCATGTCAGGAGTTCTCTAGAAGGAGACCCGGACCTCTCTGTTCTCTAGAAGGAGACCCGGACCTCTCTGTTCTCTAGAAGGAGACGCGGACCTCTCTGTTCTCTAGAAGGAGACGCGGACCTCTCTGTTCTCTAGAAGGAGACGCGGACCTCTCTGTTCTCTAGAAGGAGACGCGGACCTGTCAGGGTTCTAGAAGGAGACCGGGTTCCTCCCCGGACCTCTCTTCTTCTCACGAGGACCCGCTCAGATCCATTTTGCTGAATGAATGAGAGAGTGGAGGATCCAACCTGCTGAAGTTCCTCCTGTCGTCTAAACAGGGTGAGTTTTGTTGCACCTCTTTATTTTCTGATATTGGCTTTGAAACGATGCATTCCTACAGTTCAGTTTTATTTAGAAGAATTACTGGTTTATTTTAGATCGTTATGGTCTTGCCTCTTTCCTCAGTCCACGTCCACCAGAATCTCTCCGGCTGACGGGTGGTGCTTCCTCCTGTCTCAGAGAATGGGGATGGCAAACCTCCGCCCAACACAGACGGAGATGTTACTTCAGCCTGAGAGTTCAGGATTCTTC
The DNA here is from genome assembly GCA_037951165.1 of Lophius americanus. NCBI lineage: Eukaryota > Metazoa > Chordata > Actinopteri > Lophiiformes > Lophiidae > Lophius > Lophius americanus. Next base: position 164,369 of record JBBDHG010000408.1, read on the forward strand.
ATATTTCCTGTCCTGCTTTACTTGAACAGGTACTTCCTGTTTGACTGGGGTATAAATATGAGGTGACACAGGCCTGATTCTCTCTGAGGGTCTTCACCATGATGAAGACCAGAGAACACAGCAATGAGGAGCAAAGAAAAGTTGTAGAGCTGCACAAATCTGACAATGGAGACAAGAACATCTCTCAGCAGTTCAAAATGTCAGTTTGAACAGTTAGATCAATAATGAAGAAGTTTAAAGAGACTAGAGATGTTAGACATCAACCTGGAAGAGGACGTGTCTGTAAACTGACCCCACACACTGTCAGGAGGATGGTTGGACTGGATAAAGACTCTCCAAGGATCACAGCTAGAGAGGTCAGAGGTCACCAGGATCTTGGGGTCAGTTTGAGAAGCTGAAGGAGTTGGAGAGTTTCTGAAAGGAGGAACGGTCTGGCAGCGGCTCTGGTTTCTCGAAATAATCCATTTTTACTCAAGTCTTCCCTTTACTTCTCATTCTACGATGTAGTTTGTGACACAGAGCACGTACAGGAAGAGGAAGTTCTGCCCCATTCTCAGTTGTGCTTTTAAAAGCAGCGGTTTGAGGCGGAGCTGTCAGTCAGTAAGAGCTTCACAGGAAGTTGTTTTCAGATTGAGTTCAGGCGTCTGCTCTGACAGGAAGTCAGCTGTCACAGCGCTGAAGGTAAGCCCATATGTTTTTGTTTGTTCATGAGCTCGTTTTAAATTTACAATTGCTGGCACCCGCAGCAGACGCAGACCACACACCTGACCCTTGACCTCTGACCCTCTGACCCTGACCCTGACCGGACGCACAGGGGGAGAGAAACATGAGACACGCGTCGGATCACATCCGTCAGCATGACGGGCGACTCTAAGTGTTTGTCTGAGAGAAGGTTCTGAGGGAACGGAGAAGATCTCCACCCATCTGAAGTCCTTGAAGTTGTAGGTGAGAGAACAGGAAGCGAGGAAAGTTCACATCCTTCTTCTCTAGCCTGATAGGTCTCTCAAGTGCTCAGCTGGATTCTTAGACACAGGAAGTGAGGAAACCGGACGACCAGTTTTGTCCCATGTGTTTTGTTTGTATTTACGCTTATGTTTATGTGTTTGATCTCATACCTTCGACGTGACCTGATTCTGTGCTTCAGGAGAAGTGATGGACGCCAGTAGACCCGACCGTCACGATGCAGACGCAGTGGAGGACCAGTCTTTTCAGGGTAGGTGTTCAGGAATTCAGTCATTTACACAACAAAGCTTTTTGCGTCTTGTGCTGGAGAACGTAAACACCACCGTTACTGTCTCCGTTTAAGTTGTCTACATGTGCCATACATATAATATAAGCAATACAATAGAAAGAACTTTATCAAACCCTACGGGAAATTTGGACGTTACATATATATAGTAAAAATCTTTATTCTACATCTTTATTCTATAATAAACATTTTTATTCTATAATAAAAATCTTTGTTTTTAAATCTTTGTTCTACATCTTCATTCTATAATAAACATATTTATTCTACACATTTTTTTCTATAATAAACATATTTATTCTACATCTTTATTCTATAATAAACATTTTTATTCTATAATAAACATCTTTGTTTTAAATCTTTGTTCTACATGTTTTTTTAGAATAAACATCTCTATTCTACATCTTTATTTATAAAAGCAAACAACTGTTCACAAACTACTTCGGCTGATGAGGAAAAGGCTGAAAAAAACTCCTAGAAACACTGAGAACTAGAGGATCAAGACGAAAGTCTAATCAACAACCATTAAATACAAAAGATAAACATGGTAAATACAGTAAAAAAACAAATACAAAAATGACTGAATAAATAATAAATGAAAGTAAATGAATATATAGCAAATTAATTAAAGAGAAGGTTATAAAGACAGTAAAGATATCATGAATGAATAAAAGATAATAAATGTTATTCTGACTCCACTTATCAATGGCTAATTCAGTGGTTATAATGTTATGGCAGATTCAGTGGTTATAATGTTATGGCTGATTCAGTGGTTATAATGTTATGGCTGATTCAGTGGTCATAATGTTTTGAATGATTCAGTTGTTATAATGTTATGGCTGATTCAGTGGTTATAATGTTATGGCTGATTCAGTGGTCATAATGTTTTGAATGATTCAGTTGTTATAATGTTTTGGCTGATTCAGTGGTTATAATGTTATGGCTGATTCAGTGGTTATAATGTTATGGCTGATTCAGTGGTTATAATGTTTTGAATGATTCAGTGGTTATAATGTTATGGCTGATTCAGTGGTTATAATGTTATGGCTGATTCAGTGGTTATAATGTTATGGCTGATTCAGTGGTCATAATGTTTTGAATGATTCAGTTGTTATAATGTTATGGCTGATTCAGTGGTTATAATGTTATGGCTGATTCAATGGTTATAATGTTATGGCTGACTGTGTTGTTTCTTCTGTCACACAGGAGAGAAACAGAAGCTCATTCAGCCAACGTCTTTAAAAGACCCCAAACTGCACAAGTTAAAGGAGGTAGGTCCACCACAGATCCACCACAGGTCCACCACAGATCCATCACAGGTCCACCACAGGTCCACCCCAGGTCCACCACAGATCCACCACAGGTCCACCACAGATCCATCACAGGTCCACCACAGGTACACCCCAGGTCAACCACAGATCCACCACAGATCCACTACAGGTCCACCACAGGATCCACCACACAGGGACCAGAGAAAACTACAGAGGCCGACATCGTTAAATGTTTGTGACCTCCGATCGGCGTGAATGAATGTTTCTATCTTTACGTTTATCCTTATATGATTCCATGGCGCGCGATCTGGCCGCAGGAGGGTTCCCTAGGGTCGCTGGTGTCCCTGATTTGACCGGATGACCGCAGTGGGTTTCTCAGCTGGTATGTTGCTGAGCGGGCAGAACCGGTTCCAAAACATGAACTAGCTAGTAGGGTTTTATCCACGAAGCGGAGCCGCTTCTTTAATTCAGTAAGCCCCGCCTCCAATGCTACAAAAAAACAAAAGCGCTAAAGGAGGCAGAGGAGCAGCTGAAGATGTGACACAGTGAGCAACGATAAGTACGAGGAGGAGCTGATCTCAAACCAGGAGATTTGCAGATGTAGTTGTATTTCTAAATATGAGTGAGTGTCTCGGTGCTTCTGGTGGATCAGAGACGGTTCTGGTCGAGTTACTCCGGATCGCAGGGAACCTTTGAAAAAAACAATATAATTCTGATAAATCACAAGCTACCGGTCCGAGCAGCAGAAGGTCCGCGGAGCCGTCCACTTCAAACGACAGGAAGGGGCCGATGTGATGCAGGTGGAGATCGGTGGAATCTGGGTGGAGGTCACTGTTGGAGTTGGTGGAGATCAGAGATGCTGAGACGACTGGAGGAGATGAGACCTTGGTGCACGTTCAGTTTATTCATCTCCAGAACCTCTGAGAACCCGAGGGAGTGAAAAACAAAGCAGGTTCTTCTGTTCCTCATTTGTGTGGGAGATATTTGACTCATCCTGAATCTTCTACTGGTAGGTTCTGGTGGACTGGATCAACAGCACCTTGAAGCCGGACCACATCGTAGTTCAGAGTCTGGAGGAGGATCTGTATGACGGGCTGGTCCTCCATCACCTGCTGGGTGAGTCAGATGAAGAGCAGACATGTCAAACTCGAAGCCCGCAGAACTATCACATCTGGCCCGCAGAACTATCACATCTGGCCCACAGAACTATCACATCTGGCCCGCAGAACTATCACATCTGGCCCACAGAACTATCACATCTGGCCCACAGAACTATCACATCTGGCCCGCAGAACTATCACATCTGGCCCACAGAACTATCACATCTGGCCCACAGAACTATCACATCTGGCCCACAGAACTATCACATCTGGCCCACAGAACTATCACATCTGGCCCGCAGAACTATCACATCTGGCCCACAGAACTATCACATCTGGCCCGCAGAACTATCACATCTGGCCCACAGAACTATCACATCTGGCCCGCAGAACTATCACATCTGGCCCACAGAACTATCACATCTGGCCCGCAGAACTATCACATCTGGCCCACAGAACTATCACATCTGGCCCACAGAACTATCACATCCGTTCAGTTGACCTGCTCACCGGCAGACTAGACTGACTCCTCCTCCTTCTGAGGATGACGTCAGGTGACTGAGATCCAGATTGAAACTCGTGCGATTCTGCCAATATTCCGAGAAAATACCGTAAGAGTAGCAGAAACATTCAGTCAGCCAACGGTTCCGTCCCGCTCCCGTTTCTCTCCATCTCTGATTCTCTCTTCTTACTAAATATACTTTCCTGACGGAATGTTAGTATGGCGTCTCCCCGGTTGCCACGGCGAGCTCAGTCACTAACTCGGAGTAAGTTAAGACCGCTTCTAGAAATCCCCCCGCAGATCCTGATGTTTGCAGTTTTTATAGCTGTGGTCTGAGTTGTAAGGTTGGCCCCCCTGACGTAGATGATGACTTCCTGTCTCCAGCCAGGTGGGCCGATCTGCACCTGTCCGTGGAGGAGATAGCTCTCAACAGCATCACTCAGATCCAGAAGCTGGAGGTGGTCCTGGAAGAACTGGAGAAGATACTTGGCCTGCAGGACGCCAGCCAGATAAAGTGGAACGTCAGACGTGAGTCTGCATCCATCCTCCATCCAGCCATCCATCCAGCCATCCATCCATCCATGCTTCATCTATCCATCCATCCATCTATCTATCCATGCTTCCTCCATCCATCCTTCCAACCATCCATCCATGCTTCATCTATCCATCCATCCATCTATCTATCCATGCTTCCTCCATCCATCCATTCATCCATCCATCCATGCTTCATCTATCCATCCATCCATCTATCTATCCATGCTTCATCCATCCATCCATCCATCCATGCTTCATCCATCCATCCTTCAATCCATCCATCCATGCTTCATCCATCCATCCTTCCATCCATCCATCCAGGCTTAATCCATCCTGGATGGATGGATGGATGGATGGATGGATGGATGGATGGATGGATGGATGGATGGTGGGATGAAGCTCAGATTCCAGGATAGAAGTTTGATAACATGGAAAGGTAAATTTTTCCCTGATGTTCGCCGGATCAAAGGTTTCAGTTTGGATGGGGACATTTTTGTCCTGCAGACGCTGAGAGAATAAATCTGATGCACTCAGAGGATGATTGACAGATCAGAGGACGGGAATGTCCGTCAAACTGCACGACACTTGTAAGATTGATGTTAATGACATTGATGACATCATCACAGCCAAAATGATGCTTCGGTTCCTGGAGGAACCTCTTCCATCCATTCATGTTGTGGTGATTCTCTTTTGTTCTTCTGTCCTGTTAGTCATCCACAACAAAGACCTCCTGGCCACCATCCACCTGCTTGTTGCCATGGTGAGATGCTTCCAGCCTGAACTGGATTTACCGGCCAACGTGAAGGTCCAAGTGGTGAATGTTGAGGTGAGCTATAACTTACTCTTCGTCTGAAACCGGTCACTTTAGTGAGGGTTTGTTCTCCTGCAGGTAAGGAGGGGTGGAATCAGATCTGACGTTCAGACGGAGGTCCTCACAGAGGAACGGTGAGAACTTCTCTCTGATGTCTGACTTGCTTGATGAGAGGAAAACTTATGCTCTTCTGATGTTCTTCTGATGTTCTTCTGATGTTCTTCTCATCTTCTTCTGATCTTCTTCTGACGTTCTTCTGATGTTTTTCTGATGTTCTTCTGATTTTCTTCTGATGTTCTTCTGATCTTCTTCTCATCTTCTTCTGATCTTCTTCTGACGTTCTTCTGATGTTTTTCTGACGTTCTTCTGATGTTTTTCTGATGTTCTTCTGATGTTCTTCTGATGTTCTTCTGATCTTATTCTCATCTTCGTCTGATCTTCTTCTGACGTTCTTCTGATGTTTTTCTGACGTTCTTCTGATGTTTTTCTGATGTTCTTCTGATGTTTTTCTGATGTTTCTTCTGATGTTCTTCTGTGTTTTGGACAAACAGAGACTCAGCCTCAAACTCCCTCAGCAATAGTGGGGGTGAGTAAGGAGCAGCTGGAGGTTAGGGTGTCACTGAGTGACCTTAGAACTCACCTCTGTGTCTGCCCTCAGAGGAGGATACCATCCAGCAGCTGCTTGAGCAGGAGGCCCACAAGGTCAACACGGTGAAGCAGGTAAACGAGGACAGGAGGAGGTAGTTGCGGTCTCAGTGCCGCTGTGACAGAGAGATAGCAAACGTACTGTAAAAGAAAATTTGATGACATGACTGGCTAGGAGGAGATGCATAGATGTTCTTCACGTCACACGAGTGAACGTAACGCCTCCTCTAAAAACAGGGTTGTAAACTTCAGAGATGATTTTTGGGTAACTGACTTTTCTCCATTTTCAGGCCGTCTTAGACTTTGTGAACCGGAACATGACAACCATTGGTCTACAAGTGACCGACATGGACCAACAGGTAAGTCATTTCCCCTCCACCTTCTGACGGAGTGATCTAGTGTGACCCATCACCTCCACCTTCTGACGGAGTGACCTAGTGTGATCCATCACATCCACCTTCTGACAGAGTGACCTAGTGTGATCCATCACATCCACCTTCTGACAGAGTGACCTAGTGTGATCCATCACCTCCACCTTCTGACAGAGTGATCTAGTGTGACCAATCACCTCCATCTTCTGACGGAGTGACCTAGTGTGATCCATCACCTCCACCTTCTGACAGAGTGATCTAATGTGACCCATCACCTCCATCTTCTGACGGAGTGACCTAGTGTGATCCATCACCTCCACCCTACCTTCTGACAGAGTGATCTAGTGTGACCCATCACCTCCACCTTCTGACGGAGTGACCTAGTGTGATCCATCACATCCACCTTCTGACAGAGTGACCTAGTGTGATCCATCACCTCCACCTTCTGACAGAGTGATCTAGTGTGACCAATCACCTCCATCTTCTGACGGAGTGACCTAGTGTGATCCATCACCTCCACCTTCTGACAGAGTGATCTAGTGTGACCCATCACCTCCATCTTCTGACGGAGTGACCTAGTGTGATCCATCACCTCCACCCTACCTTCTGACAGAGTGATCTAGTGTGACCCATCACCTCCACCTTCTGACGGAGTGACCTAGTGTGATCCATCACATCCACCTTCTGACAGAGTGACCTAGTGTGATCCATCACATCCACCTTCTGACAGAGTGACCTAGTGTGATCCATCACCTCCACCTTCTGACAGAGTGATCTAGTGTGACCCATCACCTCCATCTTCTGACGGAGTGACCTGGTGTGATCCATCCCCTCCACCTTCCTGGTTGGACGGGCTCCTCTGTGTTTCCTCTCCAGTTTGCTGACGGCGTTATTCTACTGCTGCTGATCGGACAGCTGAAAGGCTTCTTCATCCCGCTCCACGTCTTCAACCTGAGCCCTACCAGCTCCTCTGAGATGGTACAGTAGACTCTCAAACAGCACCGGGTTATTTAAAGCCTTAAACGGGGTTTTGAGGCCGTGGGGGACGCCACATGCAGAGGAGCCAAGAAGGAGGCCCAACCCTAACCCGTGCTCCATGTCATCTGTTCTATATTCCAAATCATTGTCATTTTAGGGACAATCGGGTCTCGGTTCGTTTTTTGGTTGCAGTCCGCTTTCTGTTATTTTAACTCAACTTTGGTCTTCTCCCCCCAGTGATGGGCATAAACCCTAACCCAACATGCTGGGTCAAACCCATAACCCAGAACAGCCTGTGTCGGGGGGATTCCCTATCTGAGCCCAATAACCCAAATCAGACTCCTTTTATCGCAGCAGTTCTTAGAGTGTATGGAATAGTGAATACCAGAAACTAAACCTTAGAACTTTAATAGCACATCAACAAATATCGGTGAAAAATAGTTTTACTCATTATCATTTAGTGGTAGATGATGAGCTGAAAGACCCAAACTTGAACCCGACCCGGTAGTTTAGAACTTAGTGTGAAATTAAGATTTAAACATTGATAGATATTCAGTATTGTTTTATAATGATTTCCTCTACTGGAGGAATGGAGGAAGTTCTGATGGCTTCATGGCTCTAAAACACCTCACCCTACCACCTACCACCTCACCCTACCACCTACCACCTCACCCTACCACCTACCACTTCACCCTACCACCTACCACCTCACCCTACCACCTACCACCTCAACCTACCACCTACCACCTCACCCTACCACCTACCACCTCACCCTACAACCTACCACCTCACCCTACCACCTACCACCTCACCCTACCACCTGCCACTTCACCCTACCACCTACCACCTCACCCTACCACCTACCACCTCACCCTACCACCTACCACCTCACCCTACCACCTACCACTTCACCCTACCACCTACCACCTCACCCTACCACCTACCACCTCACCCTACCACCTACCACCTCACCCTATCACCTACCACCTCACACTTTCACCTACCACCTCACCCTACCACCTACCACCTCACCCTACCACCTACCACCTCACCCTATCACCTACCACCTCACCCTACCACCTCACCATACCACCTACAACCTCACCCTACCACCTACCACCTCACCCTACCACCTACCACCTCACCCTACCACCTACCACCTCACCCTACCACCTACCACCTCACCCTACCACCTACCACCTCACCCTACCACCTACCACCTCACCCTACCACCTACCACCTCACCCTACCACCTCACCCTACCACCTACCACCTCACCATATCACCTACCACCTCACCCTACCACCTACCACCTCACCCTACCACCTACCACCTCACCCTACCACCTACAACCTCACCCTACCACCTACCACCTCACCATATCACCTACCACCTCACCCTACCACCTACCACCTCACCCTACCACCTACCACCTCACCCTATCACCTACCACCTCACCCTACCACCTCACCCTACCACCTACCACCTCACCATATCACCTACCACCTCACCATATCACCTACCACCTCACCATATCACCTACCACCTCACCCTATCACCTACCACCTCACCCTACCACCTCACCCTACCACCTACCACCTCACCCTACCACCTCACCCTATCACCTACCACCTCACTCTACCACCTACCACCTCACCCTACCACCTACCACCTCACCCTATCACCTACCACCTCACCTTACCACCTCACCCTACCACCTACAACCTCACCCTACCACCTACCACCTCACCCTACCACCTACCACCTCACCCTACCACCTACCACCTCACCCTACCAACTACCACCTCACCCTACCACCTACCACCTCACCCTACCACCTACCACCTCACCCTATCACCTACCACCTCAACCTACCACCTCACCCTACCACCTCATCCTACCACCTCACCCTACCACCTACCACCTCACCATATCACCTACCACCTCACCCTACCACCTACCACCTCACCCTACCACCTACCACCTCACCCTACCACCTACCACCTCACCCTACCACCTACCACCTCACCATATCACCTACCACCTCACCCTACCACCTACCACCTCACCCTACCACCTACCACCTCACCCTATCACCTACCACCTCACCCTACCACCTCACCCTACCACCTACCACCTCACCATATCACCTACCACCTCACCATATCACCTACCACCTCACCATATCACCTACCACCTCACCCTATCACCTACCACCTCACCCTACCACCTCACCCTACCACCTCACCCTACCACCTACCACCTCACCCTATCACCTACCACCTCACCTTACCACCTCACCCTACCACCTACCACCTCACCCTACCACCTCACCCTATCACCTACCACCTCACTCTACCACCTACCACCTCACCCTACCACCTACCACCTCACCCTATCACCTACCACCTCACCCTACCACCTACCACCTCACCCTATCACCTACCACCTCAGCCTACCACCTCACCTTACCACCTACCACCTCACCCTATCACCTACCACCTCACCCTACCACCTCACCCTACCACCTACCACCTCACCCTACCACCTACCACCTCACCATATCACCTACCACCTCACCATATCACCTACCACCTCACCCTATCACCTACCACCTCACCCTACCACCTCACCCTACCACCTACCACCTCACCCTACCACCTACCACCTCACCCTATCACCTACCACCTCACCTTACCACCTCACCCTACCACCTACCACCTCACCCTACCACCTCACCCTATCACCTACCACCTCACTCTACCACCTACCACCTCACCCTACCACCTACCACCTCACCATATCACCTACCACCTCACCCTACCACCTACCACCTCACCCTACCACCTACCACCTCACCCTATCACCTACCACCTCACCCTACCACCTACCACCTCACCCTATCACCTACCACCTCACCCTACCACCTCACCTTACCACCTACCACCTCACCCTACCACCTACCACCTTACCCTACCACCTACCACCTCACCCTACCACCTACCACCTCACCCTACCACCTACCACCTCACCCTACCACCTACCACCTCACCCTATCACCTACCACCTCACCCTACCACCTACCACCTCACCTCACCCTACCACCTATCACCTCACCCTATCACCTACAACCTCACCCTACCACCTCACCGTACCACCTACCACCTCACCCTACCACCTCACCCTATCACCTACCACCTCACTCTACCACCTACCACCTCACCCTACCACCTCACACTACCACCTACCACCTAAAACCTCACCCTACCACCTACCACCTCACCCTACCACCTCACCCTACCACCTACCACCTCACCCTACCACCTCACCCTACCACCTCACCCTACCAAATACCACCTCACCCTACCACCTCACCCTATCACCTACCACCTCACTCTACCACCTACCACCTCACCCTACCACCTACCACCTCACCATATCACCTACCACCTCACCCTACCACCTACCACCTCACCCTACCACCTACCACCTCACCCTATCACCTACCACCTCACCCTACCACCTACCACCTCACCCTATCACCTACCACCTCACCCTACCACCTCACCTTACCACTTACCACCTCACCCTACCACCTACCACCTCACCCTACCACCTACCACCTCACCCTACCACCTACCACCTCACCCTATCACCTACCACCTCACCCTACCACCTACCACCTCACCCTATCACCTACCACCTCACCCTACCACCTACCACCTCACCTCACCCTACCACCTACCACCTCACCCTACCACCTCACCCTACCACCTCACCCTACCACCTACCACCTCACCCTATCACCTACCACCTCACCCTATCACCTACCACCTCACCCTACCACCTCACCCTACCACCTCACCCTACCACCTACCACCTCACCCTATCACCTACCACCTCACCCTACCACCTCACCCTACCACCTACCACCTCACCTACCACCTCACTCTACCACCTACCACCTCACCCTACCACCTCACCCTACCACCTACCACCTAAAACCTCACCCTACCACCTACCACCTCACCCTACCACCTCACCCTACCACCTACGACCTCACCCTACCACCTCACCCTATCACCTACCACCTCACTCTACCACCTACCACCTCACCCTACCACCTACCACCTCACCATATCACCTACCACCTCACCCTACCACCTACCACCTCACCCTACCACCTACCACCTCACCCTATCACCTACCACCTCACCCTACCACCTACCACCTCACCCTATCACCTACCACCTCACCCTACCACCTCACCTTACCACCTACCACCTCACCCTACCACCTCACCCTACCACCTACCACCTCACCCTACCACCTACCACCTCACCCTATCACCTACCACCTCACCCTACCACCTACCACCTCACCCTATCACCTACCACCTCACCCTACCACCTACCACCTCACCTCACCCTACCACCTACCACCTCACCCTACCACCTCACCCTACCACCTCACCCTACCACCTACCACCTCACCCTACCACCTACCACCTCACCCTATCACCTACCACCTCACCCTATCACCTACCACCTCACCCTACCACCTCACCCTACCACCTACCACCTCACCCTACCACCTCACCCTATCACCTACCACCTCACTCTACCACCTACCACCTCACCCTACCACCTCACCCTACCACCTACCACCTAAAACCTCACCCTACCACCTACCACCTCACCCTACCACCTACCACCTAAAACCTCACCCTACCACCTACCACCTCACCCTACCACCTCACCCTACCACCTACCACCTCACCCTACCACCTCACCCTATCACCTACCACCTCACCCTACCACCTCACCCTACCACCTACCACCTCACCCTACCACCTCACCCTATCACCTACCACCTCACCCTACCACCTACCACCTCACCCTACCACCTACCACCTCACCATATCACCTACCACCTCACCCTACCACCTACCACCTCACCCTACCACCTACCACCTCACCCTATCACCTAGCACCTCACCCTACCACCTACCACCTCACCCTATCACCTACCACCTCACCCTACCACCTCACCTTACCACCTACCACCTCACCCTACCACCTACCACCTCACCCTACCACCTACCACCTCACCCTACCACCTACCACCTCACCCTATCACCTACCACCTCACCCTACCACCTACCACCTCACCCTATCACCTACCACCTCACCCTACCACCTACCACCTCACCTCACCCTACCACCTACCACCTCACCCTATCACCTACAACCTCACCCTACCACCTCACCCTACCACCTACCACCTCACCCTACCACCTACCACCTCACCCTATCACCTACCACCTCACCCTACCACCTCACCCTATCACCTACCACCTCACCCTACCACCTCACCCTACCACCTACCATCTCACCCTATCACCTACCACCTCACCCTACCACCTCACCCTACCACCTACCACCTCACCCTACCACCTCACCCTATCACCTACCACCTCACCCTACCACCTCACCCTACCACTTACCACCTCACCCTACCACCTAAAACCTCACCCTACCACCTACCACCTCACCCTACCACCTCACCCTACCACCTCACCCTACCACCTACAACCTCACCCTATCACCTACCACCTCACTCTACCTCCTACCAGCTCATGCTACCACCTGAACGTTTTTAAACCTGATGTTAATGAAACTATGGATTCAATGATAAATAAAACAAACCCAGTGAGTTTGTAGTTGAGGTTTAAGAATCTCTACTTTCTCAGATGAACTCCAGAGGGCGCTCTGTGTTCACCAAATAAACCTTTAAGTTGTTTCTCTCTGCCTCAGACATCTGACATATTCATTCTGTTAAAACTCATCATCTAATTTACTGTTTTTATAATCATTATTATTTTATCTATGTATTTAGTTTCTCCTTTGATCCTCTCCTTAAGACCGTAGTGCTTTTATTATTTGTCATTTTATGAATCTGCATTCCTTAAAAATTCATCCCTGAAGAAAAACAAAGTTTCTTGAATCTTGAATCTTTTTCTAAATCTGACTTTTATTCACGTCCAGCTTCACAATGTGACCCTGGCCTTGGAGCTCCTCAGGGACGAAGGCCTCCAGGTGTCCAACGTGGATCCACAGGGTGAGGAAACACCTCATGACACACACTTCCTGTTCAGATACACACTTCCTGTTCAGGCAATACCTTCCTGTCCGTCTGATGCCATTTATGTCACATGGCATCAGCCAAGCCATGATATTTTAGTGTGGATTTAATTCCTGACATCATAGCAGAGATGGAGATAAGAGTCCCACCCCCTCGAGGTCGGAGGTGGAGCAAGCTGCTATCAGCTGATGCTGGTCAGAAGCATCTTAAAACTAAAAGCTGATGAAGACTGTTTCCTCTGGGTCATGTGACAGGTATCGTCTCTCGGGACGTCGGCGCCACCTTGGGGGTCCTGTATATCCTGTTCAAGAAGCACCAGTGAAGAAGAACGGGAGAGACCCCCTCCAGCTGAGGAAGACTTCATTTGTTTGTTTTTTTGTTTGTTCGTGAACATCTGTAGTTTCTGCAGAGCAGAGTGTTTTCTCCTAGGGTCAACACAACTCACACACAGTCCAGTCACACACTGACAACACACTCACACACTCACACACAGCCCAGTCACACACTACCAACACACACACACTAACACACAGTCCAGTCACACACTGACAACACACACACACTAACACACAGTCCAGTCACACACTGACAACACACACACACTGACACACAGTCCAGTCACACACTGACAACACACACACACTAACACACAGGCCAGTCACACACTGACAACACATGCACACACACTAACACACAGTCCAGTCACACACTGACAACACACACACACTGACACACAGTCCAGTCACACACTGACAACAAACACAGTCCAGTCACACACTGACAACACACACACACTAACACACAGTCCAGTCACACACTGACAACACACACACACACAGTCCAGTCACACACTGACAACACACACACACTCACACACAGTCCAGTCACACACTGACAACACACACACAGTCCAGTCACACACTGACAACACACACACACTCACACACAGTCCAGTCACACACTGACAACACACACAGTCCAGTCACACACTGACAACACACACACACACAGTCCAGTCACACACTGACAACACACACACAAACAGTCCAGTCACACACTCACACACAGTCCAGTCACACACTTACAACACACACACACACACTCCAGTCACACACTCACACACAGTCCAGTCACACACTGACAACACACACACAGTCCAGTCACACACTGACACACAGTCCAGTCACACACTGACAACACACACACACTGACACACAGTCCAGTCACATACTGACAACACACACACACACACTGACACACAGTCCAGTCACACACTGACAACACACACACACTGACACACAGTCCAGTCACACACTGACAAAAAAACACAGTCCAGTCAAACACTGACAACACACACACACACAGTCCAGTCACACACTAACACACAGTCCAGTCACACACTGACAACACACACACACAGTCCAGTCACACACTGACAACACACACACACTGACACACAGTCCAGTCACACACTGACAACAAGCACAGTCCAGTCACACACTGACAACACACACACACAGTCCAGTCACACACTGACAACACACACACACTGACACACAGTCCAGTCACACACTGACAACACACACACACACAGTCCAGTCACACACTGACAACAAACACAGTCCAGTTACACACTGCCAACACACACACACACAGTCCAGTCACACACTGACAACACACACACACTGACACACAGTCCAGTCACACACTGACAACAAACACAGTCCAGTCACACACTGACAACACACACACACTGACACACAGTCCAGTCACACACTGACAACACACACCCACTGACACACAGTCCAGTCACACACTAACAACAAACACAGTCCAGTCACACACTGACAACACACACACACTGACACACAGTCCAGTCACACACTGAAAACAAGCACAGTCCAGTCACACACTGACAACACACACACACAGTCCAGTCACACACTGACAACACACACACACTGACACACAGTCCAGTCACACACTGACAATACACACACACTGACACACAGTCCAGTCACACACTGACAACAAACACAGTCCATTCACACACTGCCAACACACACACACACAGTCCAGTCACACACTGACAACACACACACACTGACACACAGTCCAGTCACACACTGACAACACACACACACAATTCTAATTATAGACAAAACATTTGTGTTTTTGTTTGTTAACATCAATAAAAAGTCTGAAAGCTGAAACAGCTGATGGAGAATCCCTTCACTGAGGTTCATAATGGACTCTGTGTTCTGTTTGAAGGAGAGAACCGGGTCGGTACAGAGAGCCACAATAACTTTAACTGGATCAAACTGAATCAAAAACGTCACGCCTTATTTGACTCCGTCACACCAGAACCCCTCTGAGATGCTCTGGTGGACCTGAACCCCACTGAGATGCTGTGGTGGACCCAAACCCCACTGAGATGCTGTGGTGGACCCAAACCCCACTGAGATGCTGTGGTGGACCTGAACCCCACTGAGATGCTGTGGTGGACCTGAGCCCCTCTGAGAGGCTCTGGTGGACCTGAGAAGATCCGTTCCTGCTCACTAACCCTCCAATGTAGCTGCACCAAACCCGTTCTGGAGAGAAGAGAGGGCCAAGATTTGTCGACATTGATGTCAGAGAATTGGTTGGGAGTGAGATGTTGTTTCTTTGTCCAGCGGTAGCCCCACCTCCCGTCCAGTGGTCATGTGACCTTCTATAGGAGTGTTTACAGGCTCCGAGGAGGTGTGGGGAAGAATTCAGAACATTTGCATAAAAACACCAAATTTCTGTGGGCGTGTTTCAGAGAAATAATAGTGCTGCTGGAAAATGGTGATAATTTATGATCAGTTTTCAAAAATGAGGCCAAACGTCAGTGAAAGTCTGATCCAGAAAAATTTCCTTCACACCTCCTGCTTCTACAACTGCAAAGCGGAGCGGAAGACCAGAACCTCATGTGGGCTCATCAAATCCTGGAACGGTCCTGCTGTGACCCACTTCTTCTTCCTCATAGTGATCCTCCTGGGGGAACGCCGCTCTGCGAATCCGGCCCGTCCCAGTATTTATAGTGACGAGGAGCTTCAGCGGCCCGGACCAAACATGGTCTGTTTCATTCTGTGATCCAGAGGGTTTGATATGTGATCCGACCAGCGAGAGTCAAACCCACAACCCTCTTACTGAAAAAGTCATGAACTGATGTTTAAGCATTTAAACGTTCAGAGAGGATCGGATCACAGCCTGAGTCGGGTTCAGTATCCTGGAGCTCAGAGGACGGCAACCGCTGCTCCTCAAAACCCTCATTTATGCCTCGCCTGGAAGAAAACCCCGGAGCGACCTTTAAAGAGCTCCACAGCTATCAGGTCTATCCATCCATCCATCCGTCCGTCCATCCATCCATCATGCAATCCGTCCATCCATCCATCCATCCATCCATCAGTCCGTTCATCCATCCATCCCTCCGTCGTCTGTTCTCTGGAGGAATTATATATCTCCAGCTCATCCTGGATCATTCCAGACAGATATATAATCTTTCCAGAGAATTTTGGGTCTATTATATTTGAAGGATTCTAAATCAAACCTGAATCAAAGGGAAAAACTGAAATCACAGATTCTGATCCAACTAGAGTGAATTTCATCGCAACAACTCATAACGTGTCTCATTATTGAGTTTGACCTTTGACCTCCAGGTGGATGAATGCACCCCTGATAACATCTGGACCGGTTCCAGATGGGACGGAGGATGGTGTCCTGGAGGATCTCCTCCCAGACCTGGATCAAACAGCCTACAGAGTATCCGATAGATCCTCAGGGAGTTTGCTGGAGTTGTCTGTAGATGTAGAGGCTGGCAGTGACTCACGTAAACTAAAGACGTTCCTGCAGTGACGACGGACATCAGACCTGCACCTGTAAACGCTGAGCTGATATCCTGCAGGAAGGAAACATCTCAAACCTCATGGCTTTATAGGATTTTTTTATTTATTAAGCATTAGATAATAAGAAGAACCTCCTCATGAACCAGAGACATAAACCATGCCTTTGGTCCAGACCCGTCCTCCTGTCTTCCTTCTCCGTCTGCCTCCAGCAGCTTTTATTCTGGTCCGTTCGATCCGCTCCACCCCGACGGTTCCTGTAAAACACTAGCATCAATATCTACCTCGGATGGATCTTAATGTTTGTCTCTGTGCCGCAGAACATCCGGCCCGAACAGAACCAGGCCTGATGGAGATTGAATAGGTAGATGTTGGCAGGAGGTATCCCAGACGGATCAGTAACACTACGAGGAGGAAACCCAGACCAGGTCTCTAAAATGGTGGCTGATGACAGGAAGTGGTTGATGGGAAGGATGTTGGCGTGCTGGAAGAAGGTGGAGGAATGGGGTTGATGTTGATGGCGCCTGGGCTGGGTGATTGACCGAGGTGGATGAGGGTTGGAGACTTGAAGCTGAGCAGCAGGTGGCTGATGGGAGTCGAGGTGGAGGTCACTCTTCGCCTTAATGGTGTTTTCATGTTGGGCAGCTCTGTCGGCTCTGTCTCTATGGACCAACCTCCTCTGTCTCTATGGACCATCCTCCTCTGTCTCTATGGACCATCCTCCTCTGTCTCTATGGACCATCCTCCTCTGTCTCTATGGACCATCCTCCTCTGTCTCTGTCGACCATCCTCCTCTGTCTCTGTGGACCATCCTCCTCTGTCTCTGTTGACCTTCCTCCTCTTTCTCTGTGGACCATCCTCCTCTGTCTCCTTTGACCTTCCTCCTCTGCCTCTATGGACCATCCTCCTCGCTCACTTTGGACCATCCTCCTCTGTCTCTGTTGACCTTCCTCCTCTGTCTCTGTGGACCATCCTCCTCTGTCTCTATGGAACATCCTCCTCTGTCTCTATGGACCATCCTCCTCTGTCTCTATGGACCATCCTCCTCTGTCTCTATGGACCATCCTCCTCTGTCTCTATGGACCATCCTCCTCTGTCTCTATGGACCATCCTCCTCTGTCTCTATGGACCATCCTCCTCTGTCTCTATGGACCATCCTCCTCTGTCTCTGTCGACCATCCTCCTCTGTCTCTGTGGACCATCCTCCTCTGTCTCTGTTGACCTTCCTCCTCTTTCTCTGTGGACCATCCTCCTCTGTCTCCTTTGACCTTCCTCCTCTGCCTCTATGGACCATCCTCCTCGCTCACTTTGGACCATCCTCCTCTGTCTCTATGGACCATCCTCCTCTGTCTCTGTTGACCTTCCTCCTCTGTCTCTGTGGACCATCCTCCTCTGTCTCTATGGACCATCCTCCTCTGTCTCTGTTCACCTTCCTCCTCTGTCTCTATGGACCATCCTCCTCTGTCTCTGTTCACCTTCCTCCTCTGTCTCTGTGGACCATCCTCCTCGCTCTCTGTGGACCTTCCTCCTCTGTCTCTGTGGACCATGCTCCTCTGTCTCTGTGGACCTTCCTCCTCTGCCACTAAGGAACATCCTTCTCCGTCTCTATGGACCATCCTCCTCTGTCTCTATGGACCATCCTCCTCTGTCTCTATGGACCATCCTCCTCTGTCTCTGTCGACCTTCCTCCTCTGTCTCTGTTGACGTTACTCCTCTGTGTCTATGGACCATCCTCCTCTGTCTCTGTGGACCATCCTCCTCTGTCTCTGTTGACGTTCCTCCTCTGTGTCTATGGACCATCCTCCTCTGTCTCTGTGGACCATCCTCCTCTGTCTCTGTTGACCTTCCTCCTCTGTCTCTGTGGACCATCCTCCTCTGTCTCTATGGACCATCCTCCTCGCTCTCTGTGGACCATCCTCCTCTGTCTCTGTGGACCATCCTCCTCTGTCTCTGTTGACCTTCCTCCTCTGTCTCTGTGGACCATCCTCCTCCGTCTCTATGGACCATCCTCCTCTGTCTCTGTTGACCATCCTCCTCTGTCTCTATGGACCTTCCTCCTCTGTCTCTGTGGACCATCCTCCTCTGTCTCTATGGACCATCCTCCTCTGTCTCTATGGACCATCCTCCTCTGTCTCTGTCGACCTTCCTCCTCTGTCTCTGTGGACCATCCTCCTCTGTCTCTATGGACCATCCTCCTCTGTCTCTGTTGACCTTCCTCCTCTGTCTCTATGGACCATCCTCCTCTGTCTCTGTGGACCATCCTCCTCTGTCTCTGTTGACCTTCCTCCTCTGTCTCTGTGGACCATCCTCCTCTGTCTCTATGGACCATTCTCCTCGCTCTCTGTGGACCATCCTCCTCTGTCTCTGTGGACCATCCTCCTCTGTCTCTGTTGACCTTCCTCCTCTGTCTCTATGGACCATTCTCCTCGCTCTCTGTGGACCTTCCTCCTCTGTCTCTATGGACCATCCTCCTCTGTCTCTGTGGACCATCCTCCTCTGTCTCTGTGGACCTTCCTCCTCTGCCACTAAGGAACATCCTCCTCTGTCTCTATGGACCATCCTCCTCTGTCTCTATGGACCATCCTCCTCTGTCTCTATGGACCATCCTCCTCTGTCTCTGTGGACCATCCTCCTCTGTCTCTGTCGACCTTCCTCCTCTGTCTCTATGGACCATTCTCCTCGCTCTCTGTGGACCTTCCTCCTCTGTCTCTATGGACCATCCTCCTCTGTCTCTATGGACCATCCTCCTCTGTCTCTGTTGACCTTCCTCCTCTGTCTCTATGGACCATCCTCCTCTGTCTCTGTGGACCATCCTCCTCTGTCTCTGTTGACCTTCCTCCTCTGTCTCTGTGGACCATCCTCCTCTGTCTCTATGGACCATCCTCCTCTGTCTCTGTTGACCTTTCTCCTCTGTCTCTATGGACCATTCTCCTCGCTCTCTGTGGACCATCCTCCTCTGTCTCTGTGGACCATCCTCCTCTGTCTCTGTTGACCTTCCTCCTCTGTCTCTGTGGACCATCCTCCTCTGTCTCTATGGACCATCCTCCTCTGTCTCTGTTGACCATCCTCCTCTGTCTCTATGGACCTTCCTCCTCTGTCTCTGTGGACCATCCTCCTCTGTCTCTATGGACCATCCTCCTCTGTCTCTATGGACCATCCTCCTCTGTCTCTGTCGACCTTCCTCCTCTGTCTCTGTGGACCATCCTCCTCTGTCTCTATGGACCATCCTCCTCTGTCTCTGTTGACCTTCCTCCTCTGTCTCTATGGACCATCCTCCTCTGTCTCTGTGGACCATCCTCCTCTGTCTCTGTTGACCTTCCTCCTCTGTCTCTGTGGACCTTCCTCCTCTGTCTCTATGGACCATTCTCCTCGCTCTCTGTGGACCATCCTCCTCTGTCTCTGTGGACCATCCTCCTCTGTCTCTGTGGACCATCCTCCTCTGTCTCTGTGGACCTTCCTCCTCTGCCACTAAGGAACATCCTCCTCTGTCTCTATGGACCATCCTCCTCTGTCTCTATGGACCATCCTCCTCTGTCTCTATGGACCATCCTCCTCTGTCTCTATGGACCATCCTCCTCTGTCTATGTTGACCTTCCTCCTCTGTCTCTGTGGACCATCCTCCTCTGTCTCTAGGGACCATCCTCCTCTGTCTCTATGGACCATCCTCCTCTGTCTTTATGGACCATCCTCCTCTGTCTCTATGGACCATCCTCCTCTGTCTCTATGGACCATCCTCCTCTGTCTCTATGGACCATCCTCCTCTGTCTCTGTCGACCTTCCTCCTCTGTCTCTGTGGACCATCCTCCTCTGTCTCTATGGACCATCCTCCTCTGTCTCTGTTGACCTTCCTCCTCTGTCTCTATGGACCATCCTCCTCTGTCTCTGTGGACCATCCTCCTCTGTCTCTGTTGACCTTCCTCCTCTGTCTCTGTGGACCTTCCTCCTCTGTCTCTATGGACCATTCTCCTCGCTCTCTGTGGACCATCCTCCTCTGTCTCTGTGGACCATCCTCCTCTGTCTCTGTGGACCATCCTCCTCTGTCTCTGTGGACCTTCCTCCTCTGCCACTAAGGAACATCCTCCTCTGTCTCTATGGACCATCCTCCTCTGTCTCTATGGACCATCCTCCTCTGTCTCTATGGACCATCCTCCTCTGTCTCTATGGACCATCCTCCTCTGTCTCTATGGACCATCCTCCTCTGTCTCTATGGACCATCCTCCTCTGTCTCTATGGACCATCCTCCTCTGTCTCTATGGACCATCCTCCTCTGTCTCTGAGGACCATCCTCCTCTGTCTCTGTTGACCATCCTCCTCTGTCTCTATGGACCATCCTCCTCTGTCTCTGTTGACCTTCCTCCTCTGTCTCTATGGACCATCCTCCTCTGTCTCTATGGACCATTCTCCTCTGTCTCTGTTGACCTTCCTCCTCTGCCACTATGGACCATCCTCCTCTCTCATTATGGACCAACATTCCGACATGCGGACTGTAGGGGCAGTTCAGGGGGATGGAACCCTCGACCTTCCACTCCACCTCCTGGGCTCCATCCCCCCTTGAAATCAGTGGAATAAAGGAGCATCCTGGACACAGAGGTATTTAAACACACTGGAAAAGATAAAACTTTATTTCTCCCTGTTGTGACGATACAAAGTCAACAAGTGCAATAACGATCCGACTGGAGACGGAACTTTCTATCTAGTAAGAGATACATAGACAGAACCCGGTGAACATCATCTTCACCCGTAACGGGAGGTTCTGAGAACAGGTGGGCATCGACTGTAAGGCAACTGCTTGAAACTGAAACGGACCAGGGGTCCTTCTTCACATCCTGTTTTTTTTAGGTTATTTTCTATTTTATTTGGGAAGAGCTAAAACAACTCATCACATCACACCGGGCCTGGGTCACACCGGGCCAGAGTCACACCTGGCCAGAGTCACACCGGGCCTGGGTCACACCGGGCCAGAGTCCCACCTGGTCAGAGTCCCACCTGGTCAGAGTCACACCGGGCCTGGGTCACACTGGGCCAGATTCACATCGGGTCACATTAATGTTCTACCAAAACATCACAACATAACAAGAGGAGGGGCAAATACCCCCCTACCCTTTAGTGACCAAGCTTAAGCCCGGCTCCCCTTCACCTGATCGTCATCCAGAAGACAAATGAATGAAGAAACGCTCTCCTCATCATCATTTATTCCAGCATTGGGGAGTAATTACATCCAGTCTACGTCCTCTCCTCCCTCTACTCTCGCTCTGGGAGTAAGACAAGGTCTCATCTAGAACCAGCGCCAATTATTTCTACCGGACACGTCTTGGTCCTCCTCGCCTGCGGCCTGCTGGGTAATTAAACTCCCTCCGTCTCAGGGGGGAATTCACTTCAGCTCCAACATCTCAGCAAATGCCAAAATTATTGCTGATAACGGGGGACGAGGCCTGCAGTTGGTCCGGTACTGATTTGTGCTGGTCTGGTACTGGTCCATTACCGGTGTGGTACTGGTCTGTTACTGGTCCGGTACCGGCCTGGTAGTGGTCCGTAAGCGATGTTGTACTGGTCTGATACTGGTCTGGTACTTGTCTGGTAGTGGTCTGGTAGTGGTCCGGTACCGGTCTGGTAGTGGTCCAGGTGATATTGGGCTGTAACTGGTCTGTTACTGGTCTGTTACTGGTCTGTTACTGGTCCGTTACCGGTCTGGTAGTGGTCCGTTACCGATTTGGTACTGGTCTGTTACTGGTCCAAGACCGACCTGTTACTGGTCTGTTACTGGTCCAGTACCGGTCTGGTAGTGGTCTGTTACTGGTCCGGTACCGGTCTGGTAATGGTCCGTTACCGGTCTGGTAGTGGTCTGTTACTGATCCGGTACCGGTCTGGTAGGTGTTCGTTACCAGTCTGGTACTGGTCTGTTACTGGTCCAGTACTTGTCTGGTAGTGGTCTGTTACCGGTCTGGTACCGGTCTGGTAGGTGTTCGTTACCAGTCTGGTACTGGTCTGTTACTGGTCCAGTACTGGTCTGGTAGTGGTCTGGTACCGGTCTGGTACCGGTCTGGTACCGGTCTGGTAGGTGTTCGTTACCAGTCTGGTACTGGTCTGTTACTGGTCCAGTACCGGTCTGGTAGTGGTCTATTACTGGTCCGGTACGGGTCTGGTATGGGTTTATCCACCAACCAGAGGAGGAACATGTTCTGACGCTGCTGTGAGTGTATCACAGCCAGACCGCTTTCAGATTTGGACACTTCTGTTCCTGCTACATTAATCTGAGTCCCACAGCATCACAGATCAGCCATAACATTACAACCACTGACAGGGGGAGTAAACAACAATGATCATCTGGTCACCGTGGTTACCTTTCAGTGGGTGGGATAAATTACCTGGTTACCTGACACGCATCTAAGTCTCATCTGGATCCAAGTAATATTCCAGATCAGATGATCCAGAATGTTTCAATCTTCAGGACTATATTAATAACAGGAACTAAGATCCAACTGACCACAAAATGTGTTCAAAGGTTTCTGCTCTAGATCCAACGTCCAGACCGGAATATTCTACCACACTGATAAAGACTGGTTCGGGTTCTAGGGTCTGGGTAGTCTGGGTCCAGGATTCACATGATGATGGTCAGACTGTCATGGATTGATGTGAGTTAATGAGGGACCTGGTCTGCTTTGTCTGAATCCACCAGAAAGAAAAATGATCCTCAACATATAAAGAATAGTTTTATTTTTATTTGTAATAAACCAGAGACTGAAAACTGCTGTAAAGAGTTGATGCCTTTAAAGGATAGATTTGGCGTCATCACACAGCCCTGACATTTAAAATCTTTGTTAAAATCTTTGTTCTTTGGTTTCTTGTCAGTAAAAAGTCACCAAATCATTTTATTAGATTTAATCCTTTTGAGTCGGAGGTCACGTTGGTGTGAACCCGAACCCAAAACATACCTCATTAAAAACAATCACAGCGTCACCTCAGTGACCCGACAACTATTTCATACCGGACACCCAACAGTAAGAGGCGTGTCGGGGTCAGGGTCAGGGTCTGCTTCAGGGTTCGGGTTAGAGTCAGGGTTAAGGCTGCTTCCAGGTCAGGGTCAGGGTCTATGACCTCTGCGATAGCTTGGGGGCGCCACATTCTGAATGATTGTGTAAAAAACGTCGGGATTTCAGTTGAGACCAACTTCAAATTCAAACTTTGAAGTTGGTCAGCCTGTTTGTCTAGCGGCTCTCAGTGCTGTTCAGATGCCCCGCACAGGCCTCTAAGGGGGCCCCCAGAGGGTTGGATTTGACTAATGTCAACCCTGGTTGCAAATGTATTTATAATAGGCAGTTTTTATTATATAATTTATTCACAAATTCATAAAAAATACCTCTAAAGTAAAATATTATTCTTTCCAAAATGGTTTTTCATTATTTGTATACAAGCTCTTACAGCAACCCTCTGACTGGCCCCCCAGCCTCAGAGACCCAGTACTCATCTGTCTGACCCCCCCAGCCTCAGTGACCCAGTACTCATCTGTCTGACCCCCCAGCCTCAGCTACCCAGTACTCATCTGACTGACCCCCCCAGCCTCAGAGACTCAGTACTCATCTGTCTGACCCCCCCAGCCTCAGTGACTCAGTACTCATCTGACCGACCCCCCAGCCTCAGATACCCAGTACTTATCTGCCTAACCCCCCAGTCTCAGTGATCCAGTGCTCATCTGTCTGACCCCCCCAGTCTCAGTGACCCAGTACTCATCTGACCGACCCCCCAGCCTCAGTGACCCAGTACTCATCTGTCTGACCCCCCCAGTTTCAGTGACCCAGTACTCATCTGACTGACCCCCCAGCCTCAGTGACCCAGTACTCATCTGTCTGACCCCTCCAGTCTCAGTGACCCAGTACTCATCTGTCTGACCCCTCCAGTCTCAGTGACCCAGTACTCATCTGACCGACCCCCTAGCCTCAGTGATCCAGGACTCATCTGACCGACCCCCCAGCCTCAGTGATCCAGGACTCATTTGACCGACCCTCCTTAGATGGCCGTCCGTCAGGTGAGGCTTCTGTACATTATTGCTGACAGAGGTGGGCGTTTAATGTGTTTTTGAATATGGCTAATCGCTGTTAGCTACTCCTAGAAGGAACCAGAGGATGCATCATATTGCTGAAGGAGCGGGCCTCTCTGGTAATGAGGATGGCGGTGATTTACGGTTACCCTGAAGACCACCTCACACGTAGTTTTATGACACGTGGTCTGAATAGGTTTTCAGGCTGGTAGCCAAAGTGAAGTTGTTTAGCTTAGCATAAAGCTTTCCTGTGGAAGCATCCCTGATCCTAAGACGTTTCTGCCTTTCTGCTCGACCACTGACGCTAATATTGATGACGAACATCAGATCTACCACCGTACAACGCCGGATCCTCGTAGGACAGCATTACAATATAGAGACACCTGTTTGCAAAAGGTACGACACAGTTTTTTCACATGGCTGCAGATGTTTGTGTCCTGCTTTAATGAAAACGTTCTACTCTAAGACAGAGATGCTCAGCATCCACCAACGCGTTCACGGGTTCTGAATGTTGACCACTCGTCTACGTCTGACTAGTTCACATAAATAAATCACCAGAGATACCTGTGTCTAACTGCTAATCAACACGAACCCACACAGCAGAGTAATAAACAATAGATGACTAGAAAGCTGCTTCTTAAAAACAGGACAGCCTTAGGGGGACAGTCCATCCTGTGCAGCTTTGGGGACCCTCCGGACCTTCAGGGGGTCACCGATGTGTCCACCGCTCCTTGGATGTATCCTGCTTTTGCCGGGGGTTTAAAATGCCACTTCAGTCCAGGGGTGATTTGTGCTCATTAGAAACTACAACAGTATGATAGCCCACCACGATGTTTGGGTCTGGAGTCCAGACGGGGGACGTCTTCTCCGTAGCACACGAGGATATGAGGTGCTGCTACTCTTCAATGCGTCCGCCCACAGGATCACTCTGCACAGAGAAAGACACGGGAATTCAACAGACAAGTAGATTCAGGACAAGTCACTTATATTCTAACCCACCGTCAGCCATAACATTAAAACCTCCAACCTGATACCATAGATAACCTTAAGTCCACCTTTTTACAGCACTGTGACGTCACTGTGGGTTTTCGTTTTTATCAGAACCAACATCAGCCCTTTAAGCTTCCCACAGACAGGTAACAAGGTAGTATATCCCCCCAACTGACAGGTAACCATGGTAACAAAGTAGTATATCCCCCCACTGACAGGTAACCATGGTAACCAGGTAATATATCCCCCCACTGACAGGTAACCATGGTAACCAGGTAATATATCCCCCCACTGACAGGTAACCATGGTAATATATCCCACCCACCGTCAGCACGTTAGAAAGAAAGTCAACATTTTGTCTTGAAGTTGACGTTGGAAGCTGGACAGATGGTCGGACTGAAAAAAGGTAAAAAGGGACACCTGTATCAGAACATCTCAAGCAGCAGTTCTGCTTGGGTGTTCGTGGTCTGAAGAACTTTTTTCCTCGTTAGCAGCGTGATGTGGTTCTGATGCTCGTTAACTGGATGTTTTAGGTTGTCAGCGCTAATCAGAGATCTCAAGAAGCCCAAAATAAACCCGCAGCAGCTCCTCTTCCTCGTGGCATCACAGAAGTCATTCTGTAGCTGAAGCTGCTTCAGCCCGCGGCAGAACCTGAGCCCGGCTGCTCCCGTAGCATCTCTGATGTTAATGAACTCCCGACACATGGAGGGATCTGCTGTAATTGGGCCGGGTCTTGGCATGCCGCTCCGTGAATCGGCCAGGAAGAATCTCATCATGTGTGATTGTCTTTTTCCCACAGAGCCGGAACAAACATGGAGGCAGGAGACATGAAGCTTTGATGTTCAGAGAGGGTTACCTTCAATAGACGGACCTAACGCCTGTGAGAGACTCAGGGGCAGTTCATGAATCCACACACAGACGTCGGCCGGTTTGTACTGAGCATTGACCTCCTGTCATAACTGCCATTATTAATAACTGTCACCTATATCTCTAATAACTGTCACATATATCTTTATTAACTCTGTTATATCTCCAATTACTGTCACTTATATCTCTAATAACTGTCACTTATATCTCTAATAACTGTCACTTATATCTTCAATAACTGTCACTTATATCTCTAATAACTGTCACTTAGATCTCTAATAACTGTCACTTATGTCTTCAATAACTGTCACTTTTATCTCTAATAACTCACTTTTATCTCTAATAACTGTCACTTATATCTCTAATAACCGTCTCATATATATCTAATAACTGTCACTTATATCTCTAATAACTGTGACATATATATCTAATAACTGTCACTTATAGCTCTAATAACTGTCACTTATATCTCTAATAACTTTCACTTATATCTCTAATAACTGTCACTTTTATCTCTTATAACTGTCACTTTTATCTCTAATAACTGTCACTTTTATCTCTAATAACTGTCACTTATATCTCTAATAACCGTCACATATATATCTAATAACTGTCACTTATATCTCTAATAACTGTCACATATATATCTAATAACTGTCACTTATATCTCTAATAACTGTCACTTATATCTCTAATAACTGTCACTTAGATCTCTAATAACTGTCACATATATCTCTAATAACTGTCACCTATATCTGAAGTAACTGTCACTTATATCTCTAATAACTGTCACTTATGTCTTCAATAACTGTCACTTTTATCTCTAATAACTGTCACGTTTATCTCTAATAACTGTCACTTATATCTCCAATTACTGTCACTTATATCTCTATTAACTGTCACTTATATCTCTAATAACTGTCACTTATATCTTCAATAACTGTCACTTATATCTCTAATAACTGTCACTTAGATCTCTAATAACTGTCACTTATGTCTTCAATAACTGTCACTTTTATCTCTAATAACTGTCAATTTTATCTCTAATAACTGTCACTTATATCTCTAATAACCGTCACATATATATCTAATAACTGTCACTTATATCTCTAATAACTGTCACATATATATCTAATAACTGTCACTTATAGCTCTAATAACTGTCACTTATATCTCTAATAACTTTCACTTATATCTCTAATAACTGTCACTTTTATCTCTAATAACTGTCACTTTTATCTCTAATAACTGTCACTTATATCTCTAATAACTGTCACTTTTATCTCTTATAACTGTCACTTTTATCTCTAATAACTGTCACTTTTATCTCTAATAACTGTCACTTATATCTCTAATAACCGTCACATATATATCTAATAACTGTCACTTATATCTCTAATAACTGTCACATATATATCTAATAACTGTCACTTATATCTCTAATAACTGTCACTTATATCTCTAATAACTGTCACTTAGATCTCTAATAACTGTCACATATATCTCTAATAACTGTCACCTATATCTGAAGTAACTGTCACTTATATCTCTAATAACTGTCACTTATGTCTTCAATAACTGTCACTTTTATCTCTAATAACTGTCACGTTTATCTCTAATAACTGTCACTTATATCTCTAATAACTGTCACATATATCTCTAATAACTGTCACATATATCTCTAATAACTGTCACTTATGTCTTCAATAACTGTCACTTTTATCTCTAATAACTGTCACGTTTATCTCTAATAACTGTCACGTTTATCTCTAATAACTGACACGTTTATCTCTAATAACTGTCACTTATATCTCTAATAACTGTCACATATATATCTAATAACTGTCACTTATGTCTTCAATAACTGTCACTTTTATCTCTAATAACTGTCACGTTTATCTCTAATAACTGTCACGTTTATCTCTAATAACTGTCACGTTTATCTCTAATAACTGTCACTTATATCTCTAATAACTGTCACATATATCTCTAATAACTGTCACGTATGTCTTCAATAACTGTCACTTTTATCTCTAATAACTGTCACGTTTATCTCTAATAACTGTCACATATATATCTAATAACTGTCACTTATGTCTTCAATAACTGTCACTTTTATCTCTAATAACTGTCACGTTTATCTCTAATAACTGTCACGTTTATCTCTAATAACTGTCACGTTTATCTCTAATAACTGTCACTTATATCTCTAATAACTGTCACATATATCTCTAATAACTGTCACGTATGTCTTCAATAACTGTCACTTTTATCTCTAATAACTGTCACGTTTATCTCTAATAACTGTCACGTTTATCTCTAATAACTGTCACTTATATCTCTAATAACTGTCACTTATATCTTCAATAACTGTCACTTATATCTCTAATAACTGTCACTTATATCTCTAATAACTGTCACTTAGATCTCTAATAACTGTCACATATATCTCTAATAACTGTCACCTATATCTGAAGTAACTGTCACTTATATCTCTAATAACTGTCACTTATGTCTTCAATAACTGTCACTTTTATCTCTAATAACTGTCACGTTTATCTCTAATAACTGTCACTTATATCTCTAATAACTGTCACATATATCTCTAATAACTGTCACATATATCTCTAATAACTGTCACTTATGTCTTCAATAACTGTCACTTTTATCTCTAATAACTGTCACGTTTATCTCTAATAACTGTCACGTTTATCTCTAATAACTGACACGTTTATCTCTAATAACTGTCACTTATATCTCTAATAACTGTCACATATATATCTAATAACTGTCACTTATGTCTTCAATAACTGTCACTTTTATCTCTAATAACTGTCACGTTTATCTCTAATAACTGTCACGTTTATCTCTAATAACTGTCACGTTTATCTCTAATAACTGTCACTTATATCTCTAATAACTGTCACATATATCTCTAATAACTGTCACGTATGTCTTCAATAACTGTCACTTTTATCTCTAATAACTGTCACGTTTATCTCTAATAACTGTCACATATATATCTAATAACTGTCACTTATGTCTTCAATAACTGTCACTTTTATCTCTAATAACTGTCACGTTTATCTCTAATAACTGTCACGTTTATCTCTAATAACTGTCACGTTTATCTCTAATAACTGTCACTTATATCTCTAATAACTGTCACATATATCTCTAATAACTGTCACGTATGTCTTCAATAACTGTCACTTTTATCTCTAATAACTGTCACGTTTATCTCTAATAACTGTCACGTTTATCTCTAATAACTGTCACTTATATCTCTAATAACTGTCACTTATATCTTCAATAACTGTTACTTATATCTCTAATAACTGTCACTTAGATCTCTAATAACTGTCACTTATGCCTTCAATAACTGTCACTTTTATCTCTAATAACTGTCACTTTTATCTCTAATAACTGTCACTTATATCTCTAATAACCGTCACATATATATCTAATAACTGTCACTTATATCTCTAATAACTGTCACATATATATCTAATAACTGTCACTTATATCTCTAATAACTGTCACTTATATCTCTAATAACTGTCACTTAGATCTCTAATAACTGTCACATATATCTCTAATAACTGTCACTTATGTCTTCAATAACTGTCACTTTTATCTCTAATAACTGTCACGTTTATCTCTAATAACTGTCACGTTTATCTCTAATAACTGACACGTTTATCTCTAATAACTGTCACTTATATCTCTAATAACTGTCACATATATCTCTAATAACTGTCACTTATGTCTTCAATAACTGTCACTTTTATCTCTAATAACTGTCACGTTTATCTCTAATAACTGTCACGTTTATCTCTAATAACTGTCACGTTTATCTCTAATAACTGTCACTTATATCTCTAATAACTGTCACATATATCTCTAATAACTGTCACTTATATCTCTAATAACTGTCACTTATGTCTTCAATAACTGTCACTTTTATCTCTAATAACTGTCACGTTTATCTCTAATAACTGTCACTTTTGTCTCTAATAACCATCAGATGTCAGCGGCACCATCAGGATCCAACAAGGTTTCCTCCCAGACTCCAGCAGAGCTGCTGGGCATAAACATACGTGACCAGAGGCACACTGGCAGCCGAATCACTGAATCTGTACCTCATTCACACCAAAGCAGCAGCAGCATCTGAATCAGCTCAATGACGTGGTCGTAAAGGACGCCGCTGACCTTCAGCTCCATTAGAAGATCCTTCTCCACGGACATGGAGGCCAACACCTATGTAGAGCTAGGTGAGCTAGAATCCTTCATAAGTAACACTGAAGTAGAGCTAGGTCGGATAGAATCATTCATACGTAACACTGACGTAGAGCTAGGTCGGATAGAATCATTCATACGTAACACTAACGTAGAGCTAGGTCGGATAGAATCATTAATACGTAACACTGACGTAGAGCTAGGTCGGATAGAATCGCTCATACGTAACACTTACGTAGAGCTAGGTCGGATAGAATCATTCATACGTAACACTTACGTACAGCTAGGTTGGATAGAATCGCTCATACGTAACACTTACGTAGAGCTAGGTCGGATAGAATCATTCATACGTAACACTTACGTACAGCTAGGTTGGATAGAATCGCTCATACGTAACACTTACGTACAGCTAGGTTGGATAGAATCGCTCATACGTAACACTTACGTACAGCTAGGTTGGATAGAATCGCTCATACGTAACACTTACGTACAGCTAGGTGAGCTGGAATCACTCAAGATCTGGTTGGTTAAAGAATTGTCCTTCTTGAAAGTGCTTGACGTAAAATTTACAGGGTTTGATGTTCAACTTCTCAGTCCTCCTGAGAATCTTTTCGGTGGAACGGGTTCTTCTGCACAGCTCTGATGAAACTTTAAATAAAATATTCAGTAGAGCCAGACAGGATCAGATCAAAGATGTCTGGCGGTTCCGAGGGAGGGGAGGATACGTGGTATTGGATTCTCATGATGATCTGATGTGAATGTAGGCGGAAGATGCTGCCGGTGCTGCTCGGCTCCACTAATTGCTTGAAGTGGACTTGGGAACAGGTTGTTGGCACCAATAAGGGTCCTTAATGCAGAGAAGCTGAGCGATCCTCAGGAACAGGTTCTGCGTGAGAGTCCACTCCACTAGTTCGAAAGTTGGTTTTAGGTTTCTCAAAAGGTTCAGTCAGAACATCCGACTTCCCCTGAGATCAGACACAAACACGAACGCTTCCCACATCTTCAGCGCTTCCTGCTCCTCCGAAGACACTTCCTGGTATTAGCCGGCAACTCCTTCGCCGTCTTTGTCGTTTAGGAGGAGGTTCGGGACTCGTCTGAAAAAGGGTTAGGGTTATCGGAGATCGTGAGGGTTATCGGAGATCGTGAGGGTTAGCGGAGATCGTTAGGGTTATCGGAGATCGTAAGGGTTAGCGGAGATCGTTAGGGTTATCGGAGATCGTTAGGGTTAGCGGAGATCGTTCTCTTCGTTCACTATAAAATGTTTTGAGCCAAACAGAGACATCAGAACCACGTGAGTGACCTTCTAGTAGAAAAGAAAAACCTTCAAACTCAAATCATCTATTTCAAGGACTTTCAACTAAAATTAATTTCTACAACTCAACAGGGTGTGGGCGTGGTCACAAATGAATGTCGCTCCTCCTTCGTACAAAGAAACTTCCTCAGCTTCATCATTACCCTCATTATATGAACATATGTCAACTGACCAATCCAGAGTAGCTCCAGCCCGCGTCCAAACGACAACACCGGTCAGCAATCATCTACTACAGAGATGATTGTGTCCAAAATAAGAAACACGGAACATTTGTCTCTTGAAAGAAAAATACTATTGTGGCTCAACACCGTCCCTGAGGGAGCAGTGGGCGGAGCCTTGGAAGCGCCGGGGAGCATATTGGGTTCAAGATCTGGGTCAAGGACCCTACATGAAGACTCGCTGGGGCTCCAACTGGGTACCTACCGGGCCTCCTGGTGGGACGGCGGCTTCACCCACTGAGCTTCAGCCGACTGCTCATCACCATCATCTTCATCACATCATCATTACACCATCATCATACTCACCATCATCATCATCATCATCATTGTCATCATCATTTCATCATCATCATTGTCATCACAATCATCATCATCATCGTCATCATCATCATCGTCATCATCATCATCATTTCATCATTTCATCATTTCCTCATCATCATTGTCACCACAATCTTCATCATCATCACCATCACCATCATCATCATCACCATCACCATCACCATCATCATCACCATCATCATCACCATCATCATCATCATCCTCATCATCACCATCATCATCATCATCCTCATCATCACCATCTGGCGAAAAGTGACACCAATTAACTTTTATTTGTCAAACTGCTCTGAAAACAGGAAGAGGAGATTTTAATAACTGGTTTCCATGGAGATGAACTCCTAACAGTTTCCAGGCCGCCCACGCTGAACCCCCAGCAGAACAGATTCCAGCAATGGTAAAAATTATTCCAGCAAGCTTGATGTCACGCCGCCGGTTTGTGCTGAGTTCCTGGGTTGCTGGGCGACCGGGTTCAGCAACGTGGACCAAGTTCTGTGAGCCATTTGCCCAGCATCCTCTCTGGGTTGGGCTTTCAGACGACGTGCCGTGTGGGCGACGTCTCCGGGATCAACCATTGATGTTGCTGCAAACTTTGCAGGTTCTGAACCTTTTTATAGAACCGCCGAGGTCCAGGATTGATGTCTCCTATCCCGGACTGGACCTCCTATCTAAGGAAAACGCTCCAAGGATTCGTCTGGGCCACTGTTTCAGTCCCAGAATCCATCTGCAGTATCCCAACTCCTCCCATCCAGCCCTCGCCGCTCCACGCCGCGCCAGAGCCATTCATCAAACCCCGATCCACATGCAATTATTCTGACCCGGCAGACATCTGGAGACGGAGACGGTGTCTGACACACAGAGACAAATGGACTCTTGAGGAGTACCATGATGTAAGGCTACGGCACCATCCCCTCAGAACTCCAGCACCACCTCAGAACTCCAGTAGCAGGTTGGTGTTTTTGTTGTTGTAGTACTAATAGTACTAGTTGTTGTTGTTGTTGTTTACATCCGGGTCAGTAAACAGCTCATCTCCGTCGGAGGGAAACGCTGGTAGCAGTGAATGGAGCAGAACCTGTGTCGGGCCCTGGTTCTATGGGGGGTCACTGGATCCCTCACAGTGGGGCGTCTCAAGTTGGAACTTCCTCCCTGTTGATTTGGGAGAACTGTTCCAGACATGTTCTAGTCTTTTCCTCTGGAACCACAGCCGGGATGTTCTCCACACCACAGCAGCTCAAGGACAGACAGAAGGAGAGAAGAAGCACCTCTCTGGATCTTTTCCACTGAACTCCAAACGAGCCGGGCCTCGACGCCGTGAAACGCTCATCAGAGGAGAACTGATGACATTCTGAACGAGCAGAGAGGTGACGGAACAAATCCGACCAGAACATTTCAATTCCTGCAGGGAGAACGACAAACTCCAGGCTTCTGCTACTGAATACAGAGAAGACCCCAGAAGACAGCAGCCATAACATTATAACCACTGACCACATGGCTACGTGGGTGGGATATAGCACCTGGTTACCATGGTTACCTGTCAGTGAGACAGGATATATTACCTGGTTACCACGGTTACCTGTCTGTGGGGAAGACATATTACCTGGTTACCATGGTTACCCGTCAGTGGGTGGGATATAATACCTGGTTACCACGGTTACCTGTCGGTGGGACGGGATATATTACCTGGTTACCATGATTACCCGTCAGTGGGTGGGATATATTATCTGGTTAGCATGGTTACCTGTCAGTGGGTGGGATATATTACCTGGTTACCATGATTACCCGTCAGTGGGTGGAATATATTATCTGGTTAGCATGGTTACCTGTCAGTGGGTGGGATATATTATCTGGTTACCATGGTTACCTGTCAGTGGGAGGGATATATTACCTGGTTACCATGGTTACCTGCCAGTGGGTGGGATATATTACCTGGTTACCATGGTTACCCGTCAGTGGGTGGGATATATTACCTGGTTACCATGGTTACCCGTCAGTGGGTGGGATATATTACCTGGTTACCATGGTTACCCGTCAGTGGTTGGGACATAATACCTGGTTACCATGGTTACCTGTCAGTGGATGGGTTATAATACCTGGTTACCATGGTTACCTGTCAGTGGGTGGGTTATGTTACTATGGTTACCTGTCAGTGGGTGGGACATATTACCTGGTTACCATGGTAACCCGTCAGTGGGTGGGATATAATACCTGGTCGAATATTTTCCTCTCCCTTGAAGATGCCAGATGTTCTTCCTGTAGGACATGAATCATAATGTACTAAAAGGTGACTCACCATGCGGTGGAGGTGTTGTAGGGCAAGAGGGTGGGGCTGTGGCTCTCCCCCCTCAAGCTGGGTCTGGGCTGGTATTGGGCGGGCACCATTGGCGGGCCTTGAGCCTGGCACTCGCTCTCCTCTGGAATGGACTGGTGCCACTGACTGCGAGCCTTCTTCAGCCAGCGTCCTCCCAGACCCCACTTCTCCAGGTAGACTCGGCACAGCTCGTAGTTTATGGCTGAGTAGTAAAGGAAGTCCAGCGCCAGCAGCACCATGACGAAGAAGCCGTAGATCCACACGCCGACCAGAGCTGTGTAGTTACTGCAGGAGAGAGAGGACACAGAACATTTGGGAATTAGGGATTAGGGAAATATGATAAACATGCTCCTCACAACGCCTCCTTCTGCTCCAGCCTCTTTTAAGACTGGACCAAGGCCTTCATTCGAGTTTCTAATCCGCTTCACATCGGCTAATCTGAGCACCAGTGCTCCAGGTGCTACATTCATAAACTTTCATTCGGTCCAGAGAGACTGGATTCATAGGAGGAACTTTTAGTCCATAAAAAGGGCCATGAAGTTCAGGCCCACCTCTTGGACTTCATCCATGACACTGGATGGAAAGATCTGAAACAGGATGTTGTTTGGAGGAAACCCGTCGTTTGTGTCGGTCCTGCACAGATCATGAACTCGTTATGTTTTCATCAGAATGCTGGAGAGACCTCCTGGTTCTGACCCACAGAAACTGTAGAAGAACATGAACTTTGTGGTATTTCTATCAAAAGTGATGCAGAAGTTATCAAAGAGTTTCTGAACAAATTCACTGATTGTTTACTTTCATGTTTCTGTAATATAATGATGTCAGAGCCTTTGATCTAATAACATCTGAGGAGAGAAACAGATTACTCACACATACAAACAGATTACTCACACATTGTAACAGATTACTCGCACATAGTAACAGTTTACTCACACATAGTAACAGGTTACTCACACATAGTAACAGATTACTCACACATAGTAACAGATTACTCGCACATAGTAACAGATTACTCACACGTAGTAACAGATTACTCGCACGTAGAAACAGATTACTCACACATAGAAACAGATTACTCACACATAGTAACAGATTACTCACACATAGTAACAGATTACTCACACATAGTAACAGATTACTCACACATACAAACAGATTACTCACACATTGTAACAGATTACTCGCACATAGTAACAGTTTACTCACACATAGAAACAGATTACTCACACGTAGTAACAAATTACTAACACATAGAAACAGATTACTCACACATAGTAACAGATTACTACTCTGAAACCCGGCGAGGACAAACGGATGGTGGAAGCAGAACTTCCTCCCCACCCTTGAACGACGGCTTTCATTTGATGGTCCGGCGGTAAATATCAGAGCGCTGGATGAAAGAGTGGCCCGACGGGACATCCGGCTCTAAAATGAAAGATGTCGATCTGCTGCGGGGCGGCGCCGGCCATCTGAGACTGATGCATGCTGGGAAGGTATTAGTCTATAGAGCTGTGCTCCCTCCTGAGAGGCGCTCCGACACAATAACAGCTGCGCCTCCACGGACGCCTCCTTCCTGAGCCGCAGGAGGTTTTTAAATGTATTTCTGATTTTGTCAACGTTCAATCCCTTCTTCTTTCCTTTTTCTCCTGCAAACATCTGCAGACGTTACCCTCCAGAGGCCTCAACTGTTCTGATGAAGAAGCCACTGGTCCAACGCAGTCCCTGCTTCATCAGAACCAGCTCCTTCTATAACTTGTTCATAATAAAATCAAAACATTGTGTCTCGTACTCAGCAAAGGTCTGACCAGGGACCTGCTGCTCCTCTTCTGTCAGACAGATGACAGATAACTATTCACACTCTTCTCCACCCCCTCCACTCTGCCTGGACTTGCTTCTCCACCTCTTCTCCATACTCCCCGTTGCTCTGTATAGTTGAGCTCAAGTCCTTAAACCCCTGCACCTCCTCCACCTCTACTCCTCCATCCTCACCTCTGTTCTGTCTCGCTGCCACTGACCTCCTCATGCAAAATCCCACAAATCATTCCTCCCCACTCTGTCCTGCTCTTCCTCTAAATCCACAGAGACGAGATGCAGCTCCTTCTGAACTTCTCAGTACTTCTCCATCATCCTCTTCCCCAGATCTTCATCATGTGGATCCTCAGCTTCGTTCCTTTGGAGCTTCCGCAGCCTGAACATCGGTCTGGGTTTTGAAGATCACCGCCTGAACACGTTTACTCCATTCCTCAGGCTCCTCTCACTCCCCGAGATGGTGTTGAACAATCTACTTCAATATTCTCTTTTCTCCTACAACCTCCATACCTCCACCGGTATGTCATCAGGACCAAACGCCTTTCCTCTCTTCATTCTCTTAAAAGCTGCTCTCATGACAGATCCTTTGAACTTGAGTGAGGAGGTTGTGTCCTCACACTGTCCCTCTATCCTGAATCACACTGTCCTGCTGCACCTCAGTAAGACCGCCTGAGGTTCAGACGGTCTTACTGAGGTTCAGGCGGTCTTACTGAGGTTCAGACGGTCTTACTGAGGTTCAGGCGGTCTTACTGAAGTTCAGGCGGTCTTACTGAGGTTCAGGCGGTCTTACTGAGGTTCAGGCGGTCTTACTGAGGTTCAGGAGGTCTTACTGAAGTTCAGGCGGTCTTACTGAGGTTCAGGCGGTCTTACTGAGGTTCAGGCGGTCTTACTGAGGTTCAGGCGGTCTTACTGAAGTTCAGGCGGTCTTACTGAGGTTCAGGCGGTCTTACTGACGTTCAAGCGGTCTTACTGAGGTTGAGACAGCCTTACTGAGGTTCAGGCGGTCTTACTGAAGTTCAGGCGGTCTTACTGAGGTTCAGGCGGTCTTACTGAGGTTCAGGCGGTCTTACTGAGGTTCAGGCGGTCTTACTGAAGTTCAGGCGGTCTTACTGAGGTTCAGGCGGTCTTACTGAGGTTCAGGCGGTCTTACTGAAGTTCAGGCGGTCTTACTGAAGTTCAGGCGGTCTTACTGAGGTTCAGGCGGTCTTACTGACGTTCAAGCGGTCTTACTGAGGTTCAGACAGCCTTACTGAGGTTCAGGCGGTCTTACTGAAGTTCAGGCGGTCTTACTTAGGTTCAGGCGGTCTTACTGACGTTCAGACGGTCCATTACTCACTTGTGTGTGTAGCCGTCTGAGGTGGTGCTGATGTTGATCTGCATGACGGTCTGGAACTCCGTGTCGTTGCAGCAGTACTTGAAGGCGGTGTTGTTGTGGTTGCAGCAGAACATGTAGGTCTTGTTGTCGGAGAGGCGTGGGCAGTGGAATCCAAAGTGGTAGCTCCCCTTGTGGTCGGAGTAGGGTTCACACACCCGGTAGTGGGCGGAGAGGGCTGCAGACACAGATGGAGCTGATGTTAGTGTTTGAAGTTCAGCAGATGTGTTTTAGCACCATCAACAATCCGTTTCTGCATCGGTGAAGAAACTAGAGATGCTCTTCAATCAGAATTCGCGCAGAAGTCGGAATCTCTTAACCTTCTGGCTTATTTACATTAAAATCCCTGCAGCTGCAGGAGAAGATGAACCTCTGCCTCGATCGAGTCACACATCACTATGCCTCTGCTCCACAATCTAGACACAATAAAAGTGAGACTTATTCGGATAATGAAGAATGTTCAACGAGTCAAAGAGAGGAACCCGACAGACGGAGGGTCAGGGTTCATCGTCCTTTGTCCTCTACAACAAACTCTAAAGATCACTTCAAGATCTTTTCTCCTCTAGAACAAACTCTAGAGGGCACTTCATCTGCTGTTTCAACGCAGGGGACTGGGGGCTTTAGGGAATTGACCCCTTCTGTCAGTGAGGACACGTAGGACGACTTATAAAATACGAGGGTCCCTAGAAAAAGAGTGCTACTGGTGATGTGGGGGTTTCTGCATCGAGTTCTTTCCGCTGCACTGCCCGACTCTCTGCCATAAACTCTTCTAACTTGTAGAAACGTGCCGATGCAAACAAAGATTTCATTAACACCTTTTTAAATTTGGGCTTCAATTGGACGTTTGTTTCGTTGTGAGACACTGACTCAGCGGCGACTCCACGTCTGGAGTCTATGTAGGACGTAGAAACATATGCAGAACAGCTGGAAGGAGAAGGTCTGAGCGTTTCTCCTTCACTGACTGACTGCAGAGGGAGTGGAGCGGCATCCTCTCCTCAGACTGTCAGTACCAGAAGGCACCAGAGGGGGCAGTGCGGCGTGTTCCTTCTGCTGGAGCAGGGGTATCAACTCAATCACAGGGGGGCCGAATTGAAAGATGGACATCGAGGGCCGAACAGAGCTCTAACATTTAATCTGAGGTATTGTGACAATATCATTCTTATTTAAATCACATGTTTAATAGAATTCTGAAAAACACCAACTGAATGAAAAATACACAAACTAAAGATTATAGATAGATAGATAGATAGATAGATAGATAGATAGATAGATAGCCTTTATTAGTCCCACAATGGGGAAATTGCAATATTACAGCAGCAGAGCATGTTACAGAGTAAGAATTAAATTCTAAGTACATCAGTATAACTAATTACTTTATCTCCCTCTCTGTCATTATAGTTTCAAAGAATCATTTACACTGAAAAGTTCTTATTCACAGGCATAAAAAAAACAGAAAACTTTATTCTGCAGCTTAAAAATGACGTGAACGTCAAATCTGTTTTTAACGAACAATATCAACAAAACAGGAACTTTAAATGAGCTTTGGTAAACGGCGGGGCGGATTTAGTCATTTCTTTCTTCTGTCACAATGAAACGGTAAAAGTAGACTGTTGCTCCGCCTAGCTGCTCCTGCAGCCAGGAACAACTGCTCCTCAGAACATGTTCACATTGAATGTACATGAACGCACCTCGCCAGATAATTAATATGTACATTCTATTCACTAACCTGTGAGTGTGAATTACTAATTATTTTTTCCTCACTCATATCCCCCCGCATAAAACATCTCTTCTTAGGATCAGTCAGAGTTTTATTAGAGTGACTAATAAATATCTGATATCTGACAACAGTGTAGCAGGGAGAAGTGCTGCAGTGCATTCTGGGACTGTTTCACTTTGTGGATCTGGACTGTTTGACTCTGTGAACCTGGACTTTCACTACGTGGACCTGGACCTACACACATTGGGATGAGTCATCCACGGAGCTGATGTGCTGCCCAGCATTTTTAATGAACTGCCTTTTATTGATTCTTATTTTCTTTACTTGAACTGTAATCTGCCTCAAACTTGTTCATGATAAATCTGATCTGTCCGCTTTTATTTGTTGCCTCCCGGACATCCGGATCCCTGGCAGGTGTTGCAAGCCTGTTGAAAAGTTCTGCTGGGTTATTTTTGGGCAGCCTGTTATCGCTGACACTCGTCTTCTCCGGCCTTTTCTATCGCTTTTTAAAGTGGAGTTGGCGTCTTCCCCTTGTGCATAATGTGTATTCTCTCTTTCAGAGAGGAGCGCTGGCTCTCTTCTTCTCCTTCTTCTTCTCTTTCTTCTTCTCCTTCTTCTCCTTCTTCTTCTCCTTCTTCTTCTCCTTCTTCTTCTCCTTCTTCTTCTGTCTTTGCGGTTTCCAGCTGCACAGCCGGACTCAGAGAGATGCTCTGAGGTCCACATCTTCTCCTGCCAACAAGGCTGCTTCTGTGGTCGTCGCTGACGCACCTCATTCAGACACAGACCAGCTTTTATCAGTCAAACAATCAGCTTTTATCACTCAAACAACCAGCTTTTATCACCCAAAAAAAACAGCTTTTATCACTCAAACCCTTAAACTCTCACACATGAGCTTCACCAGCTTTTATCGTAGAAACCCGTCAGCTCATATTTAATAAACATGTTTCGTTCACGAGTCACCCGATTCAGAAAAACATTTTGGGAGGAGTCAGACCTGCGGTGGACAGCAGGAGGAAGATGACTGTCAGGACATTGAAGGACTGCCGGCTGGTGATAGACATCTTCTCGTCCTCATGTGGGAGTAAGGGATGGAGCAGCAGGGAGGGAGGAGAAGGGACCGACTCTAGCTGGATGTTGGCATCGTCAGCTTGTTGGTGGCTCCTGTCACATGACTGCTTGGAGTCAGGAGTCCTGATGGGAAGAAGACAAACCAGAGAGGAGAGATGAAGATGTGAGATATCTGGACATAAATGTCTCTCTGCTGGGAGTCAGGATGGAAGGACTTTCATCTTAACAAGAATCCCTGCAGGGACAACAGCGAGGATTGTCTCCAGGAGACAGACCTCCCATCTACTGGATTCCAACAATTATAAAAACAGTATAAAACAAGAAGCATTTTTTCCATTGAGCTTAAATGAGGAGTTCTTACTCTCGTTCGACTCCTTCTTCTTACTGGTGTCTTCCGTACCGTTTGGAACATTTGATGTCATTTAACGTCGTTTCTCCAGACTAAACATCACAGTAAGCCGATTGATCAGGACCAACGCCTCTTTCTGTGTTTTATTGATGAGGAACAAACAAAAAGGAGGGAAAAAACTAAAAAAAAATCTCATCAGTAACGAAAATGAAATAATACTAATATTACCGACCATTGTCCCGCTTTTTAACCCAATGTGTAAAGGTCCAGGTTCACACAGTGAAACAGTCCTGGGTCCTGTTCATATACACACACTGTACACACAGTTCATGTACACACTGTACACACTTTTCATGTACACACTGTACACACTGTACACACTGTACACACTGTACACACTGTTCATGTACACACTGTACACACTGTCCATGTACACACTGTACACACTGTACACACTGTACACACTGTTCATGTAAACACTATGGGAGGGCCGATTCATACGAGGGTGTTGGATCAAAGTAGAGCGGCGAAGATGGAGACACCGTGAGTTCCACTCAGAAAACCTTCCTGTTGAAGAGCTTTTACCCCCCATTCCTGTTGGCCACCAAAGATACACCACAGAGAACTGGAGACCTCTCCAACACCTCCAGGGCGGAGGTCCGAACTGCAGAGCTCCACACTCAAACGATAACGATCTTGTGAAGAACCTTCACGTTGGCTCCAGCCATCGCTGCTGGAAGCTTGTGGTTGACAAACTGGAGAAAAGATTTCTACGAGCAGGTTCCTGCTGTCAATCACTGATCAAGTCAACCACCATAATCTGGTGGAAGGATTTGCCGTTCAAATGTCGGATCAGATCCTTCAGGCATCTGAGCCTATAATGGCTCCTGGATTACGGTGGCTCTTCTTTATTTCTCTCAGCAGTGAGCGTGTTAGCTAATGGATACCGAGTTCATTCAGTTTAAGTCTGACTTTAGAGAGAAAAACTCATCCTCTCACAGACAAACGCAGCTTGTATCCACATTCATGCATCTCCATGGTAACGACGATGCTGTGTACAGTTTGAATGATGGGAAGGTGATGCAGGATTACTTCCTGTTCTCAGACTCTTGTTATAAGTTTTCAGCCTCCAGCTGTAGAACAGCCTCTAGCTGATGAAGAACTGTTCT
This sequence comes from Lophius americanus, assembly GCA_037951165.1. Classification (NCBI taxonomy): domain Eukaryota; kingdom Metazoa; phylum Chordata; class Actinopteri; order Lophiiformes; family Lophiidae; genus Lophius; species Lophius americanus. Next base: position 207,623 of record JBBDHG010000408.1, read on the forward strand.
AAAAACAAGCACGTACCTTAACCCTAGCTCAGTTACATTTAAACCTGTCCTGTGGTTTCCTGTGCATCAGTTGTGAAAGGTCAGGTCACATGCTGCTGATGAAGAGCTCCATCAACGCCGCACGCACAAATCTTCTTTTTTCATTCACGTCGAGGCATCACTAGCATCACCAGCATCACTAGCATCACCAGCATCACTAGCATCACCAACATCACTAGCATCACTAGCATCACCAGCATCACCAGCATCACCAGCATCACTAGCATCACCAGCATCACCAGCATCACCAGCATCACCAGCATCACCAGCATCACTAGCATCACCAGCATCACCAGCATCACCAACATCACCAGCATCACTAGCATCACTAACATCACCAGCATCACTAGCATCACCAGCATCACTAGCATCAATAGCATCACCAGCATCACCAGCATAACTAGCATCACTAGCATCACTAGCATCACCAGCATCACCAGCATCACCAGCATCACTAGCATCACTAGCATCACCAGCATCACCAGCATCACTAGCATCACCAGCATCACCAGCATCACTAGCATCACTAGCATCACCAGCATCACCAGCATCACTAGCATCACTAGCATCACCAGCATCACTAGCATCACTAGCATCACTAACATCACTAGCATCACCAGCATCACTAGCATCACCAGCATCACCAGCATCACTAGCATCACTAGCATCACTAACATCACCAGCATCACCAGCCTCACTAGCATCACCAGCATCACTAGCATCACTAGCATCACCAGCATCACCAGCATCACTAGCATCACCAGCATCACTAGCATCACTAGCATCCCTAACATCACCAGCATCACTAGCATCACCAGCATCACCAGCATCATTAGCATCACCAGCATCACTAGCATCACTAGCATCACCAGCATCACTAGCATCACCAGCATCACCAGCATCACCAGCATCACTAGCATCACTAGCATCACCAGCATCACCAGCATCACTAGCATCACCAAACTTCAATATTAGTTATTCTCAAACCCTTGACCTCTGACCTCCAATTAAGCTCTGAGAAGTGATTAGAATGAGAGGAGGAGGACCCTTACAGGCGGAGAAGATTATTATCTGGTTGTCAGAGAACAAACAATATGCCCTAAAATACATTTTTACTTAATGAGTGAATATTTATCAGCCTCTAGGTTCCATCCAGGTTCCATCGCTTCTTCTCTCAGAACCAGACATGATTTAACCGCTGGAGCTCCGCCGTACCACACCAGCCTCACACACACACACCAGCCTCACACACACACCAGCCTCACACACACACACCAGCCTCACACACACACACCAGCCTCACACACACACCAGCCTCACACACACACACCAGCCTCACACACACACCAGCCTCACACACACACACCAGCCTCACACACACACCAGCCTCACACACACACACCAGCCTCACACACACACCAGCCTCACACGCACACACCAGCCTCACACACACACCAGCCTCACACACACACACCAGCCTCACACACACACCAGCCTCACACACACACCAGCCTCACACACACACACCAGCCTCACACACACACACCAGCCTCACACACACACCAGCCTCACACACACACACCAGCCTCACACACACACCAGCCTCACACGCACACACCAGCCTCACACACACACCAGCCTCACACACACACACCAGCCTCACACACACACCAGCCTCACACACACACCAGCCTCACACACACACGAGACACACACACGAGACACACACACACGAGACACACACACGAGACACACACACGAGACACACACACGAGACACACACACACACGAGACACACACACACGAGACACACACACACAAGACACACACACACGAGACACACACACGAGACACACACACACGAAACACACACACACACGAGACACACACACGAGACACACACACGAGACACACACACGAGACACACACACACACGAGACACACACACACACGAGACACACACACGAGACACACACACGAGACACACACACACACGAGACACACACACGAGACACACACACACACGAGACACACACACACACGAGACACACACACACGAAACACACACACACGAGACACACACACGAGACACACACACACGAAACACACACACACACGAGACACACACACGAGACACACACACGAGACACACACACGAGACACACACACACACGAGACACACACACACACGAGACACACACACGAGACACACACACGAGACACACACACACACGAGACACACACACACACGAGACACACACACACACGAGACACACACACACACTCAGTTAAAACAAACACGCGTTAATAATCCAAACAGCTTTCGGGTGAATCTGTGTCTGAATTTGATTCCTGCTGTTTTCAGAAGCTGAAGGGAAAATAAACGTTTTCCTGAAACCAATAAAAAAGGATGTTTGTATGTTTGTATGTTTGTATGTTTGTATGTTTGTATCTTTGAATGTTTGTATGTTTGAATGTTTGTATGTTTGTATGTTTGTATCTTTGAATGTTTGTATGTTTGTATGTTTGATTGTTTGTAAGTTTGTAAGTTTGTATGTTTGAATGTTTAAATGTTTGAATGTTTCTATGTTTGTATGTTTGAATGTTTAAATGTTTGTATGTTTGTATGTTTGAATGTTTGTATGTTTGTATGTTGTATGTTTGTATGTGTGAATGTTTGTATGTTTGTATGTTGTATGTGTGAATGTTTGTATGTTTGTATGTTTGTATGTTTGAATGTTTGTATGTTTGAATGTTTGTATGTTTGAATGTTTGAATGTTTGTATGTTTGAATGTTTAAATGTTTGTATGTTTGAATGTTTAAATGTTTGTATGTTTGTATGTGTGAATGTTTGTATGTTTGTATGTTGTATGTTTGTATGTTTGAATGTTTGAATGTTTGTATGTTTGAATGTTTGAATGTTTGTATGTTTGAATGTTTAAATGTTTGTATGTTTGAATGTTTGTATGTTTGAATGTTTGAATGTTTGTATGTTTGAATGTTTAAAGGTTTGTATGTTTGAATGTTTGTATGTTGTAGGTTTGTATGTTTAAATGTTTGTATGTTGTATGTTTGTATGTTTGTATGTTTGTATGTTGTATGTTTGTATGTTTGAATGTTTGAATGTTTAAATGTTTGTATGTTTAAATGCTTGTATGTTTGTATGTTTAAATGTTTGAATGTTTGTATGTTTGTATGTTTGTATGTTTAAATGTTTGTATGTTTGTATGTCTGTATGTTTATATGTTTGTATGTTTGAATGTTTGTATGTTTTTATGTCTGTATGTTTGAATGTTTGTATGTTTGTATGTTTGTATGTTTGTATGTTTAAATGTTTGTATGTTTGTATGTTTAAATGTTTGTATGTTTGAAAGTTTGTATGTTTGTATGTTTGTATGTTTGAATGTTTGTATGCTTGTATGTTTGTATTTTTGAATGTTTGTATGTTTGTATGTTTGAATGTTTGTATGTTTGTATGTTTGAATGTTTGTACGTTTGTATGTTTAAACGTTTGTATGTTTGAATGTTTGTATGTTTGTATGTTTGTATTTTTGAATGTTTGTATGTTTGTATGTTTGAATGTTTGTATGTTTGTATGTTTGAATGTTTATATGTTTGTATGTTTGAATGTTTGTATGTTTTTATGTCTGTATGTTTGAATGTTTGTATGTTGTATGTTTGTATGTTTAAATGTTTGAATGTTTGTATGTTTGTATGTTTGTATGTTTAAATGTTTATATGTTTGTATGTTTGAATGTTTGTATGTTTCTATGTTTTTATGTCTGTAAGTTTGTATGTTTGTATGTTTAAATGTTTGAATGTTTGTACGTTTGTATGTTTAAATGTTTGTATGTTTGAATGTTTGTATGTTTGTATGTTTGTATTTTTGAATGTTTGTATGTTTGAATGTTTGTATGTTTAAATGTTTGTATCTTTGAATGTTTGTATGTTTAAATGTTTGAATGTTTGTATGTTTGTATGTTTAAATGTTTGTATGTTTGAATGTTTGTATGTTTGTATCTTTGAATGTTTGTATGTTTAAATGTTTGTATGTTTGTATGTTTGAACGTTTGTATGTTTGTATGTTTGTATGTTTAAATGTTTGTATGTTTGAATGTTTGTATGTTTGTATGTTTGAATGTTTGAATGTTTATATGTTTTTATGTCTGTATGTTTGAACGTTTGTATGTTTGTATGTTTAAATGTTTGTATGTTTGTATGTTTGAATGTTTGTATGTTTGTATGTTTGTATGTTTAAATGTTTGTATGTTTGTATGTTTAAATGTTTGAATGTTTGTATGTTTGTATGTTTAAATGTTTGTATGTTTGAATGTTTGTATGTTTGAATGTTTGAATGTTTGTATGTTTGAATGTTTGTATGTTTGTATGTTTGTATGTTTGTATTTTTGAATGTTTGTATGTTTGTACGTTTGTATGTTTAAACGTTTGTATGTTTGAATGTTTGTATGTTTGTATGTTTGAATGTTTGTATGTTTAAATGTTTGTATGTTTGTATGTTTGTATGTTTGAATGTTTGTATGTTTAAATGTTTGTATGTTTGTATGTTTAAATGTTTGTATGTTTAAATGTTTGTATGTTTGTATGTTTGTATGTTTGTATGTTTGTATGTTTGAAGTCCTCTCATAGATGAAACAGATAAAACGGTTAGAGAGGATCTCGCCCGCCGGGGTAATCCTGCGTGGCGTCAGCGTTGGGCCGGAGCGATGATAATGATGATGATGATGATGATGATGATGATGGCGTGCGGGAAGACGGAGGCTGTGAGTTCTCGTCTCTGTGGACGCTCCGTATTTATTTTAACAGAACAGCAGACACTCCAACCCAACTCTTCAATCAAGTAGAGAAATACAGGAAGATCCATCAGGGGAATAAAGGTGGGAAGAGGAACACGGAGGGAAAAAAAGGATTTTCAAGTAGCATGAAAGTTTAAAAAAAAGAAAAAAGAACAAAAGAAAAAAGGATAGAACTAAAGTTTCGTTCACCTGAAGAGGAAACTTTCAGACCTCTGGCTGTTTCTGATTGGTTCTATCTGTTCTCTAACAGATTTTATGGAGACGTCAGAAAAACATGAAAAGGATCGACTGAAGTAACGAGTCTGTATGAGAAGTATGAGAAGTAAGGAGTCAAAAGTATGACGCCTGTGTTTGTGTTCAAATGTAGGGATTAGAGTAAAAGTTGTAAAAATAAATCCTAGAGATGCTGCTGGCGTTTTTTGAATCAACTTCCTCCCCGGTCTTTGTGCCGTTTTAGGAGGTGTGCTGATCCGGGATGAGCTGGATTGAGTTTAAGTCTCTAATATTAATGATTAGACAGAGATGATCCAGAACTAAAACCCCGTCAGAGAATCTTCAGATGATCTTCAGAGGATCTTCAGAGGATCTTCAGAGGATCTTCAGAGGATCTTCAGATGATCTTCAGAGGATCTTCAGAGGATCTTCATTCCTCACATTCCTCAGAGCAAAAACTTTTCATTGAGTTTCTTCTTCCAGATGCAAGGAAGAAGAAATCTGTAAAATATTCCAGTTAAAAAAACTTTCATGGCGAAACGTATCGTCCTTCCTATGATTGTATTTACAGAAGTTATATTTAATAAAACTGTATTTAAATAAATCATATTTAATGAGATTATATTTAAAGTCGTCATATTTAATGAGATTATATTAAAGTCGTCATATTTAATGAGATTATATTAAAGTCGTCATATTTAATGAGATATGTTTATTGTTTAATTAACGTTGCTGCTTTTTGATCAGGTTTTTATATAGTTATTTTTTTCTTTTTATTGATGCTTTTATCTGCTTTTACTTTGTAGCAATTTGAGATTTGATCTAAATGTAAAGTGCATTATAAATTAAATGTATTATTATTATTATTATTATTATTATTATTATCATTAGAATTTGAATTAGAATGAAGAAAATAGGATGGGGCCAAGAACAAAACCAAGAGGGACACCGGAAGGAAGGAAGGAAGGAAGGAAGGAAGGAAGGAAGGAAGGAAGGAAGGAAGGAAGGAAGGAAGGAATATCAACTTCTGGACAAAATGATCACTCGCTGCATAATATTTCCCCCCCACTGATAGGTAACCACGACAACCAGGTAAAATATACACACGCTCACACAAACTCACACACACTCACTCACACACACACACACACTCACTCACACACACACACACACTCACTCACACACACACACACAGACGCCCACACGCACACACACCCACACCCACACTTACACACTCACACACTCACACACTCACACACACTGACACACAGACACAAACACACACTCACACTCGCACACACACACACACGAACACTGTCATGCAGAATCCTAAATCCTGAAGAGCAGGGCTCCTCCTGATCCTCCTGAGGAGCAGACTATTGTGTCAGAACAACACAAACAAAAGGGAATCTCCTCTCCTCCCCGGCTCCTCTCTCCTCCCACAATCCTCTCTGCTCCGGCTGACTGAGCCCACCTCAGAACCGCCCTGCAGGACCCTTTTGGGAGATTCAAGGAGAACTGAGAGAAACTTCAGGAGGCTCCGACCTGCTCCTCTGCTGGAGGCAGGAGAACGTGAGGAGGTCTGAGGACCAATCGGCAGCAGGCTGTGTGTTCAAACCCGCGGCAGCGTGGAGAAAAAGAAGAGCGACATACCATCCTGTTGCTCTGTGGCGTCTTCCTCACCAGCAGATCCGCCTCATCCTCGGCTCGCGCCGATCAGCAGCTCACGAGGGAAGAAAATAACTCTCCTCTGCCCGAGGTCTTCCTCAGCAGTGGGTCCCCGTTCGTCAGCGCGCGACTGAAAGAGAGAGAGAGAGAGGGAGGAAGAGAGAGGCGGAGGGAGGGAGAGAGACAGAGAGAGAGTGGGAGGGAGGGAGGGAGCGAGACAGAAGGAGAAAGAGAGGGAAGGAGGGAGGGAGAAGGAGGGAAGAGAGAGAGGGAGGGAAGAGAGAGAGGGATTGAGTGAGAGAGAGTGGGAGGGAAGGGAAGAAGGAGAGAAGGGGCGAGACAGAGAGGGAGGGAAGAGAGGAATTAGAAAGAGAGGGAGGGGAGAGAGGGGGAGAGAAGGAGGGGGAGAGAGAAGGTGGGAGGGAAGAGACGGAAAGAGAGAGGGAGGGAAGAGAGAGAGAGAGGGACTGAGTGAGATGGAGGGAGAGAGAAAGAGAGAGGGGAGAGAGAGGGGGAGGGGATGAGAGAGAGGGTGGAGGGAAAGAGAGAGGGAGAGAGGGAGGGCGAGCCAGGAAAAGTTCCTGTGCTGGAAGGAGATCCTCTCTTTCTTGTTTATCTCTCCGTCTGCCTGCCTCCAGCCTCCTACAGTAACCAACTGTCTGTCCTCAGGAGACAAAGACTTCTCTTCCCTCCTTTCCTTCTCTCTCTCATTCAATCACAACCTTGCTCGCTCAATTTATTTACATCACTTTCAAACAAACAAACAAACAAACCACAAGAAATTGACTGGGTTAAAAGTAGAAAAAAAATGTGGACCGATAGACCAAAACATTTAAAATATCTGTTGTGACACATAGTAACAGGTTACTCACACATAGTAACAGGTTACTCACACATAGTAACAGGTTACTCACACATAGTAACAGGTTACTCACACATAGTAACAGGTTAGTCACACATAGTAACAGATTACTCACACATAGTAACAGATTACTCACACATAGTAACAGGTTAGTCACACATAGTAACAGGTGACTCACACATAGTAACAGGTTACTCACACATAGTAACAGATTACTCACACATAGTAACAGGTTAGTCACACATAGTAACAGATTACTCACACATAGTAACAGATTACTCACACATAGTAACAGGTTAGTCACACATAGTAACAGGTTACTCACACATAGTAACAGGTTACTCACACACAGTAACAGATTACTCACACACGGTAACAGATTACTCACACATAGTAACAGATTACTCACACATAGTAACAGGTTAGTCACACATAGTAACAGGTTACTCACACACAGTAACAGATTACTCACACACAGTAACAGATTACTCACACACAGTAACAGATTACTCACACACAGTAACAGATTACTCACACATAGTAACAGATTACTCACACATAGTAACAGGTTAGTCACACATAGTAACAGGTTACTCACACATAGTAACAGATTACTCACACATAGTAACAGATTACTCACACATAGTAACAGACTACTCACACATAGTAACAGGTTACTCACACACAGTAACAGATTACTAACACACGGTAACAGATTACACACACACGGTAACAGATTACTCACACACAGTAACAGATTACTCACACATAGTAACAGATTACTCACACATAGTAACAGGTTAGTCACACATAGTAACAGGTTACTCACACATAGTAACAGATTACTCACACATAGTAACAGGTTACTCACACATAGTAACAGGTTACTCACACACAGTAACAGATTACTCACACACAGTAACAGATTACTCATACATAGTAACAGGTTACTCAGACGAGATGTTCGACTTTTATTCGGGGATGTGCTTCAGGATTAAATCAGCTATAATTTAAAAGTCAGCCAGTAGTGGTTAAAATAATTCTCATGATATATGGAGGATTCTTTATCTTTTATTTATCTTTGACAAATAAGATCCTCATCATGAGCAGCTGAGCTTCAGTTCCACTGTGGGGATTGTGGTTTTGCTACAGCTGTGCCCATCCACACCTTCATCGATGAAACTAGGTCAGAACATCATCAGAACTATTCACACTCAAACCTGGGATTCGTAATATTCACAACAAAAAGAGTGTTAGAGTTTTGAGAAGAACATCAGGATCAGCAGAGGAGTTTCATTGAAGGATTTATCTTTTGTTGAGAACGAAGTCATGTCTCAAAGCCTCCGGAGGTCCTACAGCAGGAGTCTTGGCAGAGCTCCACAGAAGTAGAACTCTGAGTCCGGCCCAGATCGAGCTGAGAGCGGGTGGGTCCGTGTACCGAGAGCCAGCAGGAGGATGAAGGCTACAGTCCGTCTGTGATCCTGTGAGCTCCATCTTCACACTGGCCTGAGTGACAGCTGTCGGCTTTGCAGGTGTCAGAACAAACTGTGATCTCCTGATGTGACTCTCAGCCAGAGATCCAGAGAGCATCTCGTAGCGGCGCCAAGCAAACGGGAGTCAATCTGACGGCGCGGGTCAGTCGGCGCAGTGAATCAGACACCGACCCACAGCTTCATGATGAAGTGTCACAACGTCAGACCCGCTTACTGCGGTGACGGGAACCCTCAGCAGAACCCGACCCGACCACAAACACACCGCCCTGCAGAGCCATGGCTGATGCTTTGGACCGGGTTCTGTGATTCAGATGTGGACCAGGGGGGTGACTGGAGGTAGCCTGTAAAAACTCATCATCTTCAGTTCCTTTGTCGCTTGTAGTCCAAATATCTCAGCTATTTTAAGACAGAACCACGGAAGCAGAACCAAGTCAGTCATAAACACAGAGGGGATTTTGGACGATGCATCTTCAACAAACTCAATCTGAGTATTTCCAGCTCACAGGAAGATACTTTTCATCTTAGAAAAGCTGAAATATCTCTTTGGGATCCTGTTGAGAGAACATCCTGGACCTGGAACCTAAAGGAACCTAAAGGAACCTGAGATGAAGATGTTGGCACGGTAACAAAATGAAAGACACACTTTTGAGACACAACACTTAAAGTCGGTGTTTTCTGACCGGGGCAGAGAAGAAAGGTGACGGAGCCTCGGATCCACAGGCCTCCATCGTCACGCAGCAGGAACCATAAACCATCACCAACGCAGCTTTGAAGAAGCTCTTGTCAGGGTTTCTCTACGGATTGCGGGCGCCAGAGAGTAAATATTACACGCTCTCCTTCACGTCTCATGAAATATTGAGCGGCTGGAAATGTAGTCGGGAAATGAGGTCACGACAAACGAATGCAGAGCGGCGCCGCCTGTGGAACGTCACGCCGAAGTCTTTCAAACCGTGGACACAGCCGTCACGGCTCCTCGCTGCTGAGCTCATTAATAATACAGACTGTGAGCGTCGGCGTTACTGCGCCGCCGACGAGACGCAGCTGAAAGGATCCATTCTACTTCCTGTTTGTTTGTTTGGCGCCGTTAACCCTGACTGTCTGATGCTTTCTACCTTCAAGGAAAGGGTCTGATTGGAGGCCTCCCGAAAGGAGAAGCTTCCGCAAAATGAACGGAGGCTTCACTGCAAAACGTTTGGGTGCTGTGAGGCGGCGTTCTGCGGCTGACGGCGCGGCGCTCCCATGGCGACGAGAGAGTGGATGTTGTTGTCAGGCGTCTCTCAGGGGTCCTGCTTAAGTGCAGCAGATGGAGGTCGGAGGAGCCGCGGAGAAATGTGCAAGTCCCTGCAAGTCAGCGCCTCCGGACGCCGCTGCTAATGCAACCGCTTCCTGCTGCTCTCTAATGACTCGCCACTTTTTGGACTTTTAAAAGAACAGTCCTTCCAAAAACCCCAAACACAGTGACTGACTCTGAGAGGGAGGAGTCTAAAACTACAGTGAGATACCGTCGGCCTGGACCAACCACGGCTCTCATCCGTTTGCTCTGAGTTCATTGTTAGTGTTTTCTAAAATCTGTCGTATCTGGATACCTCCAGCCAACCAACTACATGTCCTCTCGCCATCTCTCTGTCTCGCTCATCGGTACCGGTCGTTTCCGGAGTGTCCAACCTCTCATCCAGCTCGTCCGGTTTGGCCTTCGCCACCTCACGTGTCATCTCTTCCACCGCGGTATAAATATGAAGTGATTTTCTCTGAGGCTCTGCACAAATCTGACAATGGAGACGAGAACATCGCTCAGAGGTTCAAGATGTCCGTTTCAACACTTACACCAATAATGAAGAAGTTTAAAGAGACTGGAGATGTAAGACATCCGCCTGGAAGAGGACGTGTCTGCAAACGGACCCCACACGCTGTGAGGAAGATGGTTGGACTGACCTAAGATTAGTGAGAACCTGGGGACTTCAGAGATCAAAGTTAGAGGTCAGAGGTCAGTCGAACAATACCCATAATCCCCTACAGGTCAGAGGTCAGTTAAATCATGGGGTCAGAAAGCCTCCTTAACCACCACCAGATGGCGGCGACACCAACACCAGCTGTTTGGAAGGGTTACGAGAAAAAAGTCTCTACTATCGTGGACCTAAAGATCATTGTTGGAGACCATCAGGACATTTCTGGTGCCAATAATTGTAGGGGGCGCTGTGACTCCACAAACATCTAAAAACTCATTCAGAACGGGCTTTTCTGGGTCGCAGCCCAAGACCTGTTAGGAGTTTTCACCACCGTCACAGAAGCATCTCAGTGACCTTCAGAGGAGCTTCTAGATTTTCCATAGTAAAAGTTCTGGGCAGGAAGGAAGACCGCGCTGTTAAAAGTCAGGATGTTCCAAAGGTCATCTTTAACTTCTCAGTCTCGGACCCCCGGCAGCAGACCCCCATCCTGGAAGCAGTGGGGTGCCACTGAACATCAGCAATTACAAGGTTCCATCAGGAAGTGCCCACTGGTCTGAAAAACAAGATCATTTCTACTTCCTCCCAGTCAAACGGCGCTGCTGAAGAGGCTGATGCTCGCCGCTTTGATGACTCGCGTCCGGCGGCTGGCAGGAGGGGATTATGGGTATATTCACACATCGGCTCCAAGAGTACAAATGATTAGAACAAATGGTTCTGTGGATCGTGTGACTTTGTGCTGGAGAGGCTCTCTGACAGGCTTTGACTAATTCCTCCGCCGCTGGTTCTGTTTTCTCCGAATCGGTTGTCCGTCTAATCAGCGCCGCCCCCCGCGGTCAGACGGCTCCACCCCCAGAACCGCTGTGATCACGCTTCAAACCGTTATGTTTCATCTCTCAGCAGGTCTGAAGAACAGCTTCTGATCCAAACTTCTCAGGATGGAGACGATGTTCTGTTCAGAAAGCGGCTCCTGAAACATCACAGCAGCGAGATCTCGCGTCCGCCCGACATGTCTGCGTTTCATCGGATCATCTCGAAGAGGAGTTCAATGAAATGTTGGAGAAAGGGGTTCTGGGTAGAGACCCAGAGAACGGCGGGGCTTGACCCGAGGACCTTCAAAAAGCCAAAAACCTTTTTCTTTGCGTTCAGACACCATGTTGAGAAACGGCGTGACCTTCCTTCAACGCCACCGGAGGCCAAACAGGAAGTACAGATGATGGTGGTCTGCAGCACAAACAAATCCAGAGAACCCACTGCTGCTGCGGTGAAGCGGGTCGGGCCCACAGGTGCCAGTTCTGATTAAATTCTTCTACTGTTCTTGAACGACATCTGCAGTTCATTAATGAATGATTAAATGAATGAGTGAATGAGTGAATGAATGAATGAATGAATAAGATAAGATAATAAGATAAGAATGAGTGAATTAATTAATTAATTAATTAATAAACGTGTGAGTTAATGAATATATTCATATATTACTAAATGAATAAATGGATGAATGAATGAATGAGTGAGTGAGTGAGTGAGTGAGTGAATGAGTGAATGAATGAGTGAATGAGTGAGTGAGTGAGTGAGTGAGTGAGTGAGTGAGTGAGTGAATGAATGAATGAATGAATGAATGAATGAATGAGTGAGTGAGTGAGTGAGTGAGTGAGTGAGTGAGTGAGTGAGTGAGTGAGTGAGTGAGTGAGTGAGTGAGTGAGTGAGTGAGTGAGTGAGTGAGTGAATGAATGAATGAATGAGTGAGTGAGTGAGTGAGTGAGTGAGTGAGTGAGTGAGTGAGTGAGTGAGTGAGTGAGTGAGTGAGTGAGTGAGTGAGTGAGTGAGTGAGTGAGTGAATGAATGAATGCTAATCGGACTAGTGTTTTGTATTAGATTGTGTTTTTTTCATCATCCCTGTCTGTGATTTATCTTTACTTCCCTCCCACCACCATCAGTGACCCAGTGGTCCTTCCTGAGACTTTGGTAAGTTCTAACGTCTGCAGACCAGGAGAACCCAACGAGACCGGTATGTCCTGAGATGTTCTGACCGGGTCCTCAAGAGATCACCGTCTGGTTCTTGCCAAAGGCTCTCAGAACCTGGAGCTGGTCCATTTTTTCTGCTCGAACCCAAACCTTCAGGACTGAAGGTTCTCCTGCTGTCCGTCATGACAGGAACCCTGGTAACGACATCACGTTGTTTGGATCCAGCTGTCGGCGCTCTGAGCTCTGTTCTAGTTTCAAATGTGTGTGTGATGAAGAGCCTGAGATGTTTAGATGGTGAGGAGGTCAATGTCACAGAACATTAACATCCACGGATGCTTCAGAGAAAGTCCTCCAGGAGGCCCGTCTACAGGGAGGTCTTCCAAAGACTGTCAGCGATGCAGACCAGTATTTATGTGCTGTTTATCTTTGAGGCTTTTAGAGACACATTTATCTCAGAGAGCTTTACTAGACGCTGAGGGACCTGAAGGAACCAAGTCTGGCTTTACAACAACAGCGTCTCAAAGCCGCCGTCTCTCCTGGACTGATTTACAGATTACAGGGAGCTGCTGAGGTCAACGCCGGGTCCAAACTGTCTGAACCCTGGAGGACGGCTGCAGCGGGTTCTTACCACAGGAACCAGTTTGATAGCTGTAATGTTATGGACAGTCAGCTGTCAGCAGATCTGACTGATCTCACACAACCTGAGACCAGAGAAGACCTGAGGACTACTGAGAACCTGGAGACTACAGAGAACCTGAGACTACAGAGAACCTAGGGACTACAGAGAACCTGGGAACTAAAGAGAACAAGGACACTACAGAGAACCTGGAGATTACTGAGAACCTGGAGACTACAGAGAACCTGGGGACTACAGAGAACAAGGAGACTACAGAGAACCTGGAGATTGCTGAGAACCTGGAGACTACAGAGAACCTGGGGACTACAGAGAACCTGGGGACTACAGAGAACCTGGGGACTACAGAGAACAAGGAGACTACAGAGAACCTCGAGATTACTGAGAACCTGGAGACTACAGAGAACATGGGGACTACAGAGAACCTGGGGACTACAGAGAACAAGGACACTACAGAGAACCTGCAGATTGCTGAGAACCTGGAGACTACAGAGAACCTGGGGACTACAGAGAACAAGGAGACTACAGAGAACCTGGAGATTGCTGAGAACCTGAGACTACAGAGAACCTGGGGATTGCTGAGAACCTGGAGACTACAGAGAACCTGGGGACTACAGAGAACAAGGAGACTACAGAGAACCTGGATATTACTGAGAACCTGAGACTACAGAGAACCTGGGGATTGCTGAGAACCTGGAGACTACAGAGAACCTGGGGACTACAGAGAACAAGGAGACTACAGAGAACCTGGATATTACTGAGAACCTGAGACTACAGAGAACCTGGGGATTGCTGAGAACCTGGGACTACAGAGAACCTGGGGACTACAGAGAACAAGGAGACTACAGAGAACCTGGGGATTGCTGAGAACCTGGGACTACAGAGAACCTGGGGACTACAGAGAACAAGGAGACTACAGAGAACCTGAAGGTGTTTCTCTGAAGACTCTTGTTCATTCCGAGTCTGTAAGTGGAGAAAACAGTTTACTTTTATGTCACTCCTTCACCCAAACCTTTACATTTATTCTGCTTTAATGTTCCAACTGAGAATTTTCATGTCATAAAACGTTCAGTCAAAATAATGTGGCTTCATTTGAGCCCTGACGCATTTCCTGTTTTTATCCTCGGTTCTTCTCTGGACTTCTGACCCGTAACGTCTGTAATCACCAACGGTCTCTGAGTGGATCATCCGCCGGTTCAGAGTGAAGAGCTAATTACTCTGGATAATTAGATCCGAGGGCGAACAGAACCGGAACCACGAGCAGGTTCTGACCAGAACTTTAATCGGCACATCGGTTCTTGTGCTGATCGGCAATCAGCACAAGAACCGTTTGGTTCTAATTAGATCGGGTCGTTAGACGCCATTCAAGAACCCACACCCATGTGTGTGTTTATACGTGTGTGTTTCTGTGTGTATATGGGTGTGTTTCTGTGTGTGTGTTTGTGTGTCGGAGAATGAGCCGACCTTTGACCTCGGCGTGTGACGCCATTGAAAGCTCCTTCAGGGGGAGGAGATGTTGTGAATCTAATGAGCTGGTTGGCAGCAGGTTCTGCTGGTTGAGAGAAGGTTCTGCTCCATGATGAAGGCATCAGGACATTGTTGGAGCTGCTGGTCTGATCAGAACCTGAAGCTGGACCCCAGAAGAAGTTTAACTGAGAGCTGATGTGAGGAAATCTTGGGAATTTTCCCAGTGTTGAGCTGAACTCTAAATACCCACAATTCCCTCATCAGCCCAGGATCCCTCCTCCCAAACCGGTGTCTCCGTACCGGATGACCAGCGGCCCACGTGGTCCAGGCCACTCCCTCCTCGCTGCTGGGCGTGGCTTGTTACCGAGTCAGTCTCCGATAACTGACAGATATGTGTCTGTGATAACTGACAGATATGTGTCTCTGATAAGTGACAGATATGTGTCTGTGATAACTGACAGATATGTGTCTGTGATAACTGACAGATATGTGTCTGTGATAACTGACAGATATGTGTCTGTGATAACTGACTGATATGTGTCTGTGATAACTGACAGATATATGTCTTTGATAACTGACAGATATGTGTCTCTGATAACTGACAGACATGTGTCTGTGATAACTGACAGATATATGTCTCTGATAACTGACAGATATGTGTCTCTGATAACTGACAGATATGTGTCTGTGATAACTGACAGATATATGTCTTTGATAACTGACAGATATGTGTCTCTGATAACTGACAGACATGTGTCTCTGATAACTGACAGATATATGTCTCTGATAACTGACAGATATGTGTCTCTGATAACTGACAGATATGTGTCTGTGATAACTGACAGATATGTGTCTGTGATAACTGACAGATATATGTCTTTGATAACTGACAGATATGTGTCTGTGATAACTGACAGACATGTGTCTGTGATAACTGACAGATATGTGTCTCTGATAACTGACAGACATGTGTCTGTAATAACTGACAGATATGTGTCTCTGATAACTGACAGATATGTGTCTCTGATAACTGACAGATATGTGTCTCTGATAACTGACAGATATGTGTCGGTCGTATAGGACGCCGCTGACGTTCAGCTCCATCAGAAGATCCAATCAATCAACGCTGGACCGAAGCAGAGGATTCTGGGAGGAACCTCCTTCCTCATACGTAGCACTGACATAGAGCTAGGTGAGCTAGAATCAAAGAACTTGCCCAATTTGACTAATTCATCATCTTATTGGTCAAAAAATATGAGAATTAACCGTCATCCTGTTTGTTTTAACAGAAATGATGAAGGATTTTTACCCGGAGACAGCAGTGGAGAAATGGGATTGGCTAAAACAATTAAACAAAGCTGTACTTCTATGAGCTGCCTGGAAGCAGCAGGAAGAAGCAATGAATTATGGGAACAAACTATGTGAAGCACTTGCTGTCTCTTATTAAAATGTCCATTTGGTTTATGAAAACATAACCTAATAGTCGGACGATGTCAGGACCGGACAGAATGTCCCGCTGGTCCTGAGGGACCACCACTGGGTCTCAGCCCATTGTGGTTCTGAGACCCCGCTGGTCCTGAACTAAATGAGGCTCAATCAATGACAAGACCTGAAAGACAGCTGATATCAGAGTGTGTGCGTGTGTGTGTGTGCGCGTGCGTGCATGTGTGTGCGTGTGTGCGTGCGTGCGTATGTGTGTGTGTGTGTGCGTGCGTATGTGTTTGTGTGTGTATGTGCGTGCGTGTGTGTGCGTGTGTGTATGTGTGTGTGCGTGCGTGTGTGTGCGTGTGTGTCTATGTGCGTGTGTGTGTATGTGCGTGCGTGTGTGTGCGTGCGTGTATGTGCGTCCATGTGTGTGTGTACGTGAGTGTGTGCGTGTATGTGCGTGCGTGCGTATGTGTTTGTGTGTGTATGTGCGTGCGTGTGTGTGCGTGTGTGTATGTGTATGTGTATGTGCGTGCGTGTGTGTGCGTGTGTGTACGTGAGTGTGTGCGTGTGTGTGTATGTGCGTGCGTGCGTGCGTATGTGTTTGTGTGTGTATGTGCGTGCGTGTGTGTGCGTGTGTGTATGTGTATGTGCGTGCGTGTGTGTGCGTGTGTGTCTATGTGCGTGTGTGTATGTGCGTGCGTGTGTGTGCGTGCGTGTATGTGCGTGCATGTGTGTGTGTACGTGAGTGTGTGCGTGTATGTGCGTGCGTGCGTATGTGTTTGTGTGTGTATGTGCGTGCGTGTGTGTGCGTGTGTGTATGTGTATGTGTATGTGCGTGCGTGTGTGTGTGTGTGTACGTGAGTGTGTGCGTGTGTGTGTATGTGCGTGCGTGCGTATGTGTTTGTGTGTGTATGTGCGTGCGTGTGTGTGCGTGTGTGTGTGTATGTGCGTGCGTGTGTGTGCGTGTGTGTCTATGTGCGTGTGTGTGTATGTGCGTGCGTGTGTGTGCGTGCGTGTATGTGCGTGCATGTGTGTGTGTACGTGAGTGTGTGCGTGTATGTGCGTGCGTGCGTATGTGTTTGTGTGTGTATGTGCGTGCGTGTGTGTGCGTGTGTGTATGTGTATGTGTATGTGCGTGCGTGTGTGTGTGTGTGTACGTGAGTGTGTGCGTGTGTGTGTATGTGCGTGCGTGCGTGCGTATGTGTTTGTGTGTGTATGTGCGTGCGTGTGTGTGCGTGTGTGTGTGTATGTGCGTGCGTGTGTGTGCGTGTGTGTCTATGTGCGTGTGTGTGTATGTGCGTGCGTGTGTGTGCGTGCGTGTATGTGCGTGCATGTGTGTGTGTACGTGAGTGTGTGCGTGTATGTGCGTGCGTGCGTATGTGTTTGTGTGTGTATGTGCGTGCGTGTGTGTGCGTGTGTGTATGTGTATGTGCGTGCGTGTGTGTGCGTGCCTGCGTGCGTGTGTGTGTGTGATGCTCCGTCCTCAGAGCAGCAGGGAGGATGTGAATGAGATGAATTGATGATCAGAATAATCCAGAACCATCGACCCACCCCCTCTCTCCCCTATCGACCTGTATCCAGTGAGGACGTGTCTAATCCCTGCAGCTGTGTGTGAACAGGTGTGTGTGACCTCTGACGGATGAGTGAAGGTCGTGTCCCGCTGACGGCCGACAGGACGGCGGGGAGATGAAAAACAAACCCGTCACTGCCGGTGAATCACCTCCTCTGACGAACTGGAACCAGACGTCAACAGGTGAGCCAACACCACAGGTGTGGAAGACGGGTGAACGCGGATCTGGTTCTGGACGCATACGCTTGAATGGTGCGGGACCCTGAAGCGGCGGTTCCGACTGATGAAATGATTCTTCATTTATCTTCCCTCGTGTTTGATGTTTGTCCCAGTTTTCTGGAAATCATCTCACATTCACAGAATGTGCTGATCTGGTCCGAATCACCACCTATATGATCCTCTACTGAACCAGGACCCGGTTTGGTGACAGGTTGATGCTGGACCCTGCCGGGCTTTTCTGCCTGCTGCAGCTCCACCAGGAACCTCCTTCTCATCTTCAATCCCAGAACATCTCAGGATGGATCAGGTGGTTCCATTACTCTTCTCCTCGACAGTGCCGCTGCTGAAACCTTCTCCTCTCCGCCTCCTCTGACCTTCTTGAGCACCAGAGAGCAGACAGAACCCGTCCGATCCTCCTCTAACGGTCTGCTGGCGTTTCATGTCCTGACCAGCACCCGTAACCACAGCAAATATTCTCAGCCATTAACCTTTGACCTCCGGGGTTCTACTTGGCTGCAGAGGGAATATCAGCCTGCAGGTAACCGTGGCAACAGAACCTCCACCTTCTCACTGGTGCATGAAGGAGGAGTTGGACTGAGGCGGTGTTTATGGCGGAGGTGAAGTGGAGGAAAACGCGACCAGATGATGAGTTTTATTTAAATTTTTAAAAATTCAACACCGACCAAACTTCAAAGAGCTCAGAATTCAAAAACCTGACTATAAATAAAGGTGGACAACAGCTGCTGACTACTCACACATAGTAACAGATTACTCACACATAGTAACAGAATACTCACACATAGTAACAGATTACTCACACATAGTAACAGATTACTCACACATAGTAACAGATTACTCACACATAGTAACAGAATACTCACACATAGTAGCAGATTACTCACACATAGTAACAGATTACTCACACATAGTAACAGATTACTCACACATAGTAACAGATTACTCACACATAGTAACAGAATACTCACACATAGTAACAGATTATTCTCACATAGTAACAGAATACTCACACATAGTAGCAGATTACTCACACATAGTAACAGATTACTCACACATAGTAGCAGATTACTCACACATAGTAACAGATTACTCACACATAGTAAGAGACTACTCACACATAGTAAGAGACTACTCACACATAGTAACAGATTACTCACACATAGTAACAGATTACTCACACATAGTAACAGATTACTCACACATAGTAACAGACTACTCACACATAGTAAGAGACTACTCACACATAGTAACAGATTACTCACACATAGTAACAGATTACTCACACATAGTAGCAGACTACTCACACATAGTAACAGACTACTCACACATAGTAACAGAATACTCACACATAGTAACAGATTACTCACACATAATAACAGACTACTCACACATAGTAACAGAATACTCACACATAGTAACAGATTACTCACACATAGTAACAGATTACTCACACATAGTAACAGAATACTCACACATAGTAACAGATTACTCACACATAGTAACAGACTACTCACACATAGTAACAGACTACTCACACATAGTAACAGAATACTCACACATAGTAACAGATTACTCACACATAATAACAGACTACTCACACATAGTAACAGACTACTCACACATAGTAACAGAATACTCACACATAGTAACAGATTACTCACACATAGTAACAGACTACTCACACATAGTCACAGACTACTCACACATAGTAACAGATTACTCACACATAATAACAGATTACTCACACATAGTAACAGAATACTCACACATAGTAACAGATTACTCACACATAGTAACAGATTACTCACACATAGTAACAGACTACTCACACATAGTAAGAGACTACTCACACATAGTAACAGATTACTTACACATAGTAACAGATTACTCACACATAGTAGCAGACTACTCACACATAGTAACAGAATACTCACACATAGTAACAGACTACTCACACATAGTAACAGATTACTCACACATAGTAACAGACTACTATCACATAGTAACAGACTACTCACACATAGTAACGGACTACTCACACATAGTAACAGACTACTCACACATAGTAACAGACTACTCACACATAGTAACAGACTACTCACACATAGTAACAGACTACTCACACATAGTAACTGTTTGCAGATGGTTTATTTATCGATGTGAAGAAGATCATTTTCCATGAGGGTCAGTTTTTCGTTGCGATGTCGCTGGAGACATGAGGTCAGAACCCTCAGGAAGAAAATAAATTTTTTGTCGAGTGTGAAATATTTCTTCCAATTTGGATCAGGGTTTTGTTCAGGTCAGTTTTACTATTGTTTCACACTTAAGCCTCCAACGAGCAAAGAGTGACTCTGGGATTATGGGATGGCTTTGAGGAAAGAAGAGATATGCTTTCATTTTAAAGAAGCAAACATACACACAGAAACAAAGACACACAGACACAGACACACACACACACACACATAGAAACAAAGACACACAGAAACACACACACACACACACACAAACAAAGACACACAGACACAGACACACACACACACATAGAAACAAAGAAACACACACACACACACACACAAACAAAGACACACAGACACACACACACACACACAGACTCACACACACACACAGAAACAAACACACACACACACAAACACAGACAAACACACACAGACACACACACACAGACACACACACACACACACACACACACATAGAAACAAAGACACACAGAAACACACACACACACACACACAAACAAAGACACACGGACACAGACACACACACACACACACACACATAGAAACAAAGACACACAGAAACACACACACACACACACACAAACAAAGACACACAGACACACACACACACACACACAGACTCACACACACACACAGAAACAAACACACACACACACAAACACAGACAAACACACACAGACACACACACACAGACACACACACACACACACACACACACATACATACACACACACAGACACACAGACTCATAGACACACACACAGACACACACACACACACACAGACACACAGACACACACACAGATACACAGACACACACAGACACACAGACTCACAGACACACACACAGACACACATACACACAGACACACACACACACACACACACACCAGGGCCCGGTCAGGGAGCCGTTGAGGGCACAAGCTGGATTCTAGGTCAGAGCTGGTTCTGCAGAAAATCTCCACATTTCTGGACCGCACCCTGCTTCTACGGTGAACTGCGGCGGGCCGTTCTGGGATCCTCCCTCTCTATCTCCAAAGAGAAACAAACATCACAAAGTTATTATATTATGGTTGCTGTAATAATGGATAAAACACACCAAGCAGCCAGAATATTATAACCACCTGACTGATATTTGGGGTAAGGGCACCACCAAAGTAGCTCTGATCAGTGGAGGTCTGGTCTCCAGCAGAACTCTGAAGGTGGCTTCTGGTGTCTGGCATTATGCTGGAAAAGGCCACTGTCATTAGGGAATACCGTCTCCATGAAGGGGAGGAGCTTAGTCGCAGTGTCATTACTTTGTCCAGTAATGACTGGACAAACGGGTCAGAACATCTCCAGAACTGCAGGTCTTGGTGGATGTTTCTGCTCTGCAGTGGTTTGGACCTACCTTGTGGTCGAGGCTCAATGCGTGGATGAGAGTCTGATCCTTCAGAAGAGCTTCTGTAGCACAAACTGAAAAACGTAACACTGGTTCTGATAGAGATATTTATAGGGGTGTCCCAAATATCATGCAAGTGGTTCTAATGTTATGGCTGATGGCTGTACATGAGGCATATGAACTGACAGCCGGCAGATGAAGCAGGAACTCCTGCACACGTCAAACACGTTACAGAACCTTCGGTTCTCAGACACGATGGTTCTTCCTCCTTTTAAAGTGAATTTCAATTTCATGGGAGCAGTTCCGACACTGGAGACGTCCGCCGTTCTCCCATCAGTCTGCTGTGACGCTCCGTCCTCACGGAAGGCGCCACGGACTGATGTCAGCTGTGGACAGCTCCCTTTGATCTTGATTAAAAGAAGCGTTTGAAGATGAAGATGCTCCCCGGCAGAGGCTGGTTGCCATGGCAGAAACACGACGGCACACAGCCGTTGGCTATTTTAAGCACCGGATTGTAATTTCGGTGTTCTAGTTTTTGAGCGGGGGGGGGGGGTCAGACTGTCAGCCGGGGAGGGTCGGGGAAGACACTTGTTATCCTGCTCACCTCTGCTTCTTCAACATCTGCTCCTCAGAGAGAACCTGGTGTGGGTCCAGATCCAGCAAACAGCTGAGATAAACGGCGTGATGAGTCACACGCCGCTCCCGCGCTGACAGCAGAGCAGCGCTGGACTCCTGCCACTTTGGATTCCTTGCGAGATGAGTGGGAGGAGGTGGGATCTATTCTCAGACGAGCTCCTCAGACAACAATTAGCCTGGAAGCAGCAGAGATGATTAGCAGGAAGAACCGGAGAGGAGCAGACAGCTGAGCCTCAGCGCTCGGATGCAAGATGTCAGACATGTCTCCCTCTTAGTGGGACGTCTCCTCCTCTAAGGTCAATTCTATCAGGTCTCACAGCAGGAGCAGAGGACCTGCCTTTGGCTTTTCTGAGGTTCTGGCCGAGGCTCCCGCATGAGTCCGGGGAGAACCTCCAGAGAAGATCCAGGAATGTCTGGATTTGCTTTCATTTTCACCATTTCACATATTAATCAGGCACTTCTTGGTGGCTGGTATCTGCATCGATGGGAAAAAGTCTTGGACACCGTCCTGGTTTCCTCTTTTTCTTGTGCCAGAACTTCTTAAAACAACCTGAGCAATGATCCAATACTGGAGTGGCCATAATGTTATGGTTGTTTGTTGTAGAGCGACATCAATCAAACTAAAGCAGTGAATCGATTAAATAAAGTGTTATCTGACAAGGATCCCCAAACCGGCAAGATAAGACCTCAGATCAGAGTCTGACCCGGTCCATTTGATCCTGGTTCTGGTTTCAGATGTTGTAGGACGTAAACAAACAAACATTCCGTCACGCTGCTACTAGGAAGTCATTCTTGAAGAGAAATAAATGATTCGTCTAAGGAAGGACCACCAGGGACACAAGCACCAAAACCTCATTGACCCACATGTGGCATGAATTGGACTCTACTTAACTGGCTTCTTTCTAGGCGCTGATCATCTGGACCACTTCAGCGATTCTACAACACGAGCCAGAACTCAGCAGAACAAACCATCATCCAGCAGCAGGCCGGCAAACAAGACTCCAACTCCATCCATCAATCTCCCTCCTTTTATCCGGGTCTGGTCCAGATGGCAGCAGGATAAGAAGGGGATTCCAGACATCCCTCTCCACAGGAACACTCTCCAGCTCCTCCTGGGGTATCCTGAGGCGTTCCCGGACCAGATGACCTTTACAGTCCCTGCAGAGAGTTCTGCGTCTCCTCCCAGCAGGGCATTCCTGGAAATCCTCCAGAAGGAGGCGTCCTGACACACCAACAGGGTTTGGACCCACATGCACGACGCAGGCAAAAGTGTAAAGTGGTCTACTCAAAAGAGTTGGTGCAGAAAGTCAGACCTGTCTCACGGGTCCAGCAAAACCCAGTATATCTGAATATGAACTCTCAACAGTAAGTGCTGGTTCTGATGGACTAGTATCAGAACAAATGCGTGCAGCAGGGACCAACTCAAAATTAGGCAACCATAAAAGTTCCAACGCAGAGGAGCACGCCGGTCACAGGTAGCTGCCGCCGCCACCGCCGCCACCGCCGGAACATCAAACGCCGCAGGTGTCGGAGGAAGAAGGACCACGGATCTTTGCTCGGTTAAGACTCCGGTGATTGGTGGAGGCTGGTGAGTTAGCGCTGCTGGAGGTGTGTCCTCCTCACCTGAGCCTCAGCTAGCTTAGCATCCCCTCATGTCAGATATTTCTATATTATAACTGCTCAGCCAACCTCCTCCTCCTCCTCCTCCTCCTCCTTGTCTTCATCTTCTCTTTCCTTACAGTCTGTCAGTCAGCTGGTCTGATACCAGGTATCAATCATCTTGAGTTCTGCTGGACCCGGAACAAGTCCGACATCAGGTCCGATACAATTCAATAATATGAAACTAAAACGATGACGTCAGGCCACAAGGTCATGACGTCACGCCACGAGGTCATGACCTCACGCCTGGAGGTCATGACCTCCCGCCTGGAGGTCATGACCTCACGCCTCGAGGTCATGACCTCACGCCTCGAGGTCATGACGTCACCCTAGAATGTAATCACACCCAGGACATGACAGAACCGACATGCGGGAGAAACATCATGCAGTTCATCATCTTACTAAAACACACAACAAACAAAACAAACAAACAAAACAAACAAAACAAACAAAACAAACAAACAATGGCAACAAATGTAACCTCCTTGGCGCAGATCCTGGGAATCAGCTCAGTCTTTTACAGCGGAAACTCTCAAGGCTAATATGCAATATTTTCATGAACAAAGACATCAAAGCCATCAAGTTTCATTCCAGAAGGAGAAGAGTCCAGGTTGACACAGTGAAACAGTCCAGGTTCACAAAAAGAAACAGTCCAGGTTCACACAGAGAGACAGTCCAGGTTCACACAGTGGAACGGGATAATGGTGAGATGTCAGTGAAGGAAGTAAGAGAGTGAGGATCCCTCGTCTCCACTGATGAGTTACCATGACAACCAGAGAGTGTCTCCTTTTTTCTCCAGTCAAGACAACAAGACGGGTTTTCTAGCAGCAGAACCTCTCTGTGAGATCACTGACGTCAAAATCACCAAACTACCGATGAAGAACAAAAACATTTGAAGGAACGTTTTGTGACATGTTCACCTCTTTGTCCTTTAGGTCCCACAAAGTGTCTGAAATGTCATTGAATTCTGCCGGTCGCATTTTGAGCAGGAGATGAGGTTAGACCTGATCCCCTCCTGAACCGGTTCCCTACCGACGGACCCGACTGACAATCTTCTATCAATCAATCAATCTTTATTTATACAGCACCAATTCACAACAACAGTTGTCTGAAGGTGTTTTCCAGAAAGATCAGGTCTAGAACAAACTCTTTATATAATTATCTACAGAACAACAAATTCCTCCTTGAGCAGCACTTGGAGACAATGGCGAGAAAAAACTGACCTTTAACGGGCAGAAACCTCGAGCAGATCCAAGACTCAGGGGGGACGGCCTACTGCCATGACCGGTCGGGTTTGAAAAAAAGAGAGTGAGAGCGAGAGAGAGAGAGAGAGAGAGAGAGAGAGACACAGGTGAGGAGAGATACAGACGGGGGAAAAGCAGCAAAGACATCAGCTATAATCCACTTTCTCCAACATCTCCATGGTCGATAAAAACATTAATATTAATGTAACATATAGTGATAGTTTATGGGGGAATACTATACAATAATAATAATAATGATAACGACAATAATCATCATCATGAGCATCTTGTGATCAGTGGACATCCAGCAGGTCCACAGCAGCAGAACCATCACCAACCATGTGACCTTACAGGGCGAGAAAACACAAAGACTCCAGGGAAGAAGTCAAGTTAGTAACATGCATTAATCCAGTAACATGCATTAATCCAGTAACATGCATTAATCCGGTAACATGCATTAATCCAGTAACATGCATTAATCCAGTAACATGCATTAATCCAGTAACATGTATCAATCCAGTAACGTGCTTTAATCCAGTAACATGTATTAATCCAGTAACATGCATTAATCCAGTAACATGCATTAATCCAGTAACATGCATTAATCCAGTAACATGTATTAATCCAGTAACATGCATTAATCCAGTAACATGCATTAATCCAGTAACATGTATTAATCCAGTAACATGCATTAATCCAGTAACATGCATTAATCCAGTAACATGCATTAATCCAGTAACATGCATTAATCCAGTAACATGTATTAATCCAGTAACATACATTAATCCAGTAACATGCATTAATCCAGTAACATGCATTAATCCAGTAACATGCATTAATCCAGTAACATGCATTAATCCAGTAACATGTATTAATCCAGTAACATGTATTAATCCAGTAACATGTATTAATCCAGTAACATGCATTAATCAAGTAACATGCATTAATCCAGTAACATGCATTAATCCAGAAACATGAATTAATCCAGTAACATGTATTAATCCAGTAACATGTATTAATCCAGTAACATGTATTAATCCAGTAACATGCATTAATCAAGTAACATGCATTAATCCAGTAACATGCATTAATCCAGTCTGGCTCCATTCTACTTCTGGAGACTCTTGGACTACCAGTAACCCTGCATGCTGGGAGCGCAGAGTTCTGATTGGACTATATGGAACTATGAGCTCCTTCAGATACGTTGGTTCTGACTAAGCTAATACAGGAGAGATATGTTCTCTTAACCTGGTTCTGGTTCTGGTCAGCACACGTACAGCAGCGTTCTGGATCAGCTGGAGGGGCTTCAGAGACTTATTGGGACTACCTGCTAGTAGGACATTACAGTAATCCAGCCTGGAAGTAACAAATACATGAAGTAACTTTTCTGCATCTTTTAGAGACAGAATGTGTCATATTTTATAAATATTACACAGTTGAAAAAAGACAGTCCTATAAATCTGTTTAATGTGGGGGTCAAAGGTCATATCCTGATCAAAGATAACTCCCAGGTTCCTCACAGTGGTGCTGGAGGTCAAGGTCATACCATCCAGATTATTGTATATCATCAGATCAATTGTTTCTAAGGTATAATACACAATATTATACAATAACTTCAGTTTTATCTGAATATAATAAGAAGAAGTTTCAGGTCATCCAGGTCTTAATGTCTTTGAGACACGCCTCTAACTTATATCAGTGATTAGATTCAGCTGGGTTCATTGATAAGTGCAGTTGTGTGTCGTCTGCATAACAGTGAACGTTTATGGAGTGTTTCCTGACACTCTCAGCCTGCTTTGGCAGAGAAATGAAAATCTTCAGAACAAACATCATTAAAGCTAAAAGTTTGTTTTTCTTTTCTGAAAGACACAATAAATTCATGTCCTTTTATTTTTGCATTCCTGATTGTTGTTTTTATGGAATTCTTTGAAAATTGGAAACACATGTTTCAAAACTGGATTTTCCCATCAGTGAAGGATCGGCCGCGTCAGCAGAACTACATGAAAGCAAGTCCACATATTTCTTTAAACTGAATGGGGGAGCAGAACCTTCAATTTAAAGTGTGTGTAGGCAACGATCATCACCGTCCTCCCAGGATGCATTCTGATCCCACATTCACAGATTGTGGATGATTACAGCGGAATAAAACGTTTTAACTAAGTCGGACATCGACCCGGTGACTGCTGCTCCACTGATGAAAGTGAAACGGAACAAGGAGTCCGGATGGAAAGACGGAGCTCCGAAACTCGTGGCGGTGAGCCGGCGACGGATGAGAGAGACAAACAGAGATGTTAAAGGTCAGACGAGCGAGAGAGCGAGCGCGCCATTATCTCTGAGAGCGGGACGCCTAAATGTCAACTCTAGGCGCCGTTGCTGCTCAGTGGTCCATTATGAAGCTTCGGCTCACAATAGCGGCGGCTCAATGTCACCAGGGAGCTCCGCCTCCAGCAGACAATGGACGCCATCATGTCCGTCTGGAAAGAGTGAATCCGTCTCCATCTCCTGTTCCCCGATGAGCTTTCTTCTC
Organism: Lophius americanus; assembly: GCA_037951165.1. NCBI lineage: Eukaryota > Metazoa > Chordata > Actinopteri > Lophiiformes > Lophiidae > Lophius > Lophius americanus. The sequence continues at coordinate 235,662 of JBBDHG010000408.1, forward strand.
CTTTGTCTCTTTGTTCTCTTTGTTCTGCCGTTTGTTTGTGAGTTGGTTTGTTGATTGTTTGTTGGAATGTTGTTGTCTGGATGTTTGTTGGTTGTTTTATGTTTATTTGTTTTGTTGCTGACTGTGTGTACGCACCAGATTCTAAAGACTAAAAATGCTGTTTGAAAAGAAAGACAGGGGCAGCCTCTTCAGGGGTTCTACTTCCTGCCAGGATCCACATGTGTCCATGAAACACATGTGGAACAATTCACATGTCCATGAAACACATGTGGAACAATTCACATGTCCATGAAACACATGTGGAACAATTCACATGTCCATGAAACACATGTGGAACAATTCACATGTCCATGAAACACATGTGGAACAATTCACATGTCCATGAAACACATGTGGAACAATTCACATTATGTATATTATTGTCGGTTCCCCTGGGGAGACAGACGGGGGTTGCAGTTGTCAGCTGTTGGATGTGTTGGATGAGTCCCCACTGACCTTTTCTAAAGCAGTCCTAACCTTTTGGACCATTTTTAGAATCATTTGTCTTCTGGTGGACGCTGGTTTCAGTCACTCACCAAACACCCGCGTCTTCATTTAAAGGATGAAAATATGATTGTTTTTCTGATAGTTAGAAATCTCAAGAACACCAAAGGACTTTGTGTCGACACTCCACCCCGTGACGTCCCTGCTCCGTCCTTGGACGGGATTAGCCTGTCCTCCAAACAGGTCTGATCAACAAAGAGGCTCCATCGGGACACGACGTCAAACGTCCCAACAGCTTATTAACCCACTCTGAGCACTAGGCTCAAATAACGTACCACCCAAAGGTCGCCTGCTCCGAGCCAATGGGCACGCTCAGAAGGAGCTCCTCTGTAAAGGACTTCCTGTTTTATGTAATCGGTACAAGACGGACGTTTGAACACTTTTCATCTGCCAGATTAAACTTAAACACGTTATACTATAAACAAAGGCTGTCAGATGATCTTAACCTCATGTCCACATGTCCTCATTTCCACATGTCCATATTTCCTCATGTTCCTATGTCCATATTTCCTTATGTCCTCATATCCATATGTCCTCATGTCTATATGTCCACATGTCCTCAACTCCACATGTCTTCAAGTCCACATGTCCTCATGTCCACATGTCCATATGTCCTCATGTCCTCAAGTCCACATGTCCACATGTCCTCATGTCCACATGTCCTCATGTCCACATGTCCTCATGTCCATATGTCCACATGTCCACATGTCCACATGTCCTCATGTCCACATGTCCATATGTCCTCATGTCCACATGTCCTCATGTCCACATGTCCATATTTCCTCATGTTCCTATGTCCATATTTCCTTATGTCCTCATATCCATATGTCCTCATGTCTATATGTCCACATGTCCTCAACTCCACATGTCCTCAAGTCCACATGTCCTCATGTCCACATGTCCATATGTCCTCATGTCCTCAAGTCCACATGTCCTCATGTCCACATGTCCACATGTCCACATGTCCTCATGTCCACATGTCCTCATGTCCTCATGTCCACGTGTCCATGTGTCCTCAAGTCCACATGTCCACATGTCCTCATGTCCACATGTCCACATGTCCATATGTCCTCATGTCCTCATGTCCACATGTCCATATGTCCTCATGTCCACATGTCCTCATGTCCACATGTCCTCATGTGCACATGTCCTCATGTCCTCATGTCCTCATGCCCACATGTCCACATGTCCTCATGTCCACGTGTCCACGTGTCCATGTGTCCTCAAGTCCACATGTCCACATGTCCTCATGTCCACATGTCCTCATGTCCACATGTCCATATGTCCTCATGTCCACATGTCCATATGTCCTCATGTACACATGTCCACATGTCCTCGTGTCCACGTGTCCATGTGTCCTCAAGTCCACATGTCCACATGTCCTCATGTCCACATGTCCTCATGTCCTCATGTCCACATGTCCATATGTCCTCATGTCCACATGTCCATATGTCCTCATGTACACATGTCCACATGTCCTAATTTTTCTCAGAGTAGAAGTGTCTGTAGACTGAGAACAGATCGGGATTATCAAATATCTCAAGATGGTGAGAAAGTATTTTGTGGTAATGAGAGAAAATGAAGTTTCTCGTCGTGATGACAAGAGGTCTGGAATTATGCGAAAAAGACATTTTAAGTGAAAGAAGACATCATGATTGTAAGAGGTATCGTTTTTAGGAGAGAACTTCTCTGTGATGAGACATTATGAGGTCATTCTGACAGATCCTGATTATTTCTACAAATAATCTTTTTATCCGAGGAAACCGTCTGTCTGCAGTGGGAGCAGCTCAACGTTCCTGAGGAACCTCAGGAGGAGGCCCGGAGACTTTTTTACTCCTCCAGAGACACACTTTTCATCTGCTTTCTAATCCAAGAAATGATCCGTCTGTGAACGAGAGCCAATGAAGGTATTTACAGCAAAACGTAGACCAATCAGCCATAACATTACAAACACCTGTCTCATATTCTGTAGGTGCCACTTTAGCCACCAGAACAATTCTGGGCCAGGAGGTCTGGACTCCAGCAGATCTCTGAAAGTGTGTAATGATAAGCCATAACATTTTGACCACCATTGAGGCCTGAACTCCAGCAGGCCTCTGAAGGTTCTGCTGCGGTATCTGGTACTAAGACGTCAGCAGCAGATCCTTTAAAACCTGGAGTTGTGAAGTGGAGCCTCCGTGGGTCAGACCTGTTGGTCTGACCAACATCCCTCTGCTAAGGAGTACACCTGGGTCAGAGTAACGGATGGCAGGATTAGTGCGGCCCGGCTGGACAGGTTCTATCTGTCGGCCTCTTTTATTACTCATGCTGCCAACTGTCAGATTCTTCCAGTTGCTTTTACTGACCATCATTTACTCCTAGCAGAGCTGGTTTTATCTCCGACGGTGAAACCCAGATCTTTCTGGCATTTTAACGTGACTCTCTTACAGGATTTTAATTTTTGTGAGAACTTCAAGCTGTTTTGGGCAAACTGGAGATCAGAGAAAGCTTCCTTTCCTTCACTGGATCAGTGGTGGGAGGTAGGGAAGGCCCAAATCAAGGTCTTCTGCCAGCAGTACACAGCTTACTCCACCGCTAAAACTCGGAGGGCTGTGGAACAGTTAGAGGCAGAGATCAGGGAGCTGGAGAGGGGGTCTGCCCCACAAAAGGATCTACTGCTCTGCAAGAGAAGGAATCTGAACTCCTTTCTGCAGGAGAGGGCTAAAGGGGCGCTGGTTCGGGCCAGATTCACCATGTTAAAGGACATGGATGCTCCGACCAGCTTCTTTTTTAACTTGGAGAGGTCGGAGGCACAGAGGAAACATCTGGTCTGTCTCCGTCTACCGGACGGACGTCTGACCGCTGAGCCTTCCGCATCACATCCGCATCACAGGTGGAGGTCTGTGATGCGGATGCGACTGCCGACCTCCTGCAGGACCTCCCACAGCTGAGTCCAGTGGAGCGTGACACCCTGGGCTCTGACCTCTCTCTGGAGGAACTGACCACTGCTGTGTCCCAGTTGTCCTCTGGCAAATCCCCAGGATTGGATGGAATACCCAGTGACTTTTTTAAACACTTCTGGAGTATTCTTCAGCATGTCTTAACACAGGGACGCTTCCAGCTTCCTGTCGGCGCAGTGATCTCCCTACTACCTAAGAAGGGGGACCTGACACTGCTCAAGAACTGGAGACCAGTGGCCCTATTATGCACGGACTATAAAATCCTGTCGAAGGTTCTCTCAAATAGACTTAAAGGTTTTATTGACCTGCTGGTGGGTGCTGATCAGACCTACTGTGTCCCTGACAGGTCAATGTTTGTCAACTTGTTTTTAATGAGAGACACTTTCCATATGTGCAAGTCATATGACATCACCACGGGTATAGTTGCGATCGACCAGGAAAAAGCATTTGATCGTGTAGACCACTCTTTCCTGTTTGCTACACTGCAGGCATTTGGGGTTGGGGGGCATTTCCTGGCGTGGGTAAAACTACTGTACTGTGATGTTTGTTGTGTGATTAAGGTGGGGGGAGGTTTGAGCTGTCCTGTACCGGTGGGGAGAGGGATCAGGCAGGGCTGCCCCATTTCAGGCCAGTTATACAGCTTGGCCATCGAGCCTCTGCTGTGCAGGTTGAGGAACCGGCTGGGTGGGCTTCAGCTGCCCGAGCCAAGTCAAGGGTCCCGGGTGGTTGTATCAGTATACGCTGATGATGTTAATGTCTTCATACAGGGTCAGGGGGATGTTCAAGAGTTGCGGGACAGCCTGACCCTGTATGAAAGCGCCTCCTCAGCCAGGGTGAACTGGGAGAAGAGTGAAGCGTGTCTGATAGGTCCTAGGTACTGTTGGGAACGCTCCGGTTCTCCCAGGGAACCTTGTGTGGGGAACCAGAGGGCTAAAGGTGCTTGGGTTATATTTAGGAAACGAGGACATAGAGAGGCAGAACTGGGAGGGAATGCTGGGAAAGGTGCAAGCTAAGTTGTCTAAATGGAAATGGCTGCTACCACAGCTGTCCTACAGGGGAAGAGCTCTGATTACCAATAACCTTGTTGCCTCGACTCTTTGGCATAAACTGAAAGTTCTCGTTCCTCCACCGGGCTTCATTCAACAATTGCAGAAGTTACTTGTGGACTTTTTTTGGACTGGTCATCACTGGGTGCGTGCATCGGTCCTGTACCTCCCAGTGGCAGAGGGGGGGCAGGGCCTCATAGATATTGCCTCCAGAACCGCGGCCTTCAGACTGCAGGCGGCTCAACGGCTGCTGTACGGCTGCCCTGTCTCTTGGCTGGATGTGGGCCGGTCGCTGCTGTGGAAGGCTGGTCGCCTCAAGCTTGACAAACAGCTATTCCTGATGAGGTCATCTGAGTGTGACCTTTCGGGAATCACCACCTTCTACAGCTCGGTGATGGATGCCTGGAAGACCCTGGACATTTCCCGGCCCACTGACCCCCTGCCTGGAATGTGGCTATTTGAGGAGCCATTGTTTAACAATCCCCTAATGTCCAACACCGTGTTTTCCTCGCCAACCGTCAGAAGGAAGTTCATTGAGGCTGGGATCGCCAAGCTGGGACACCTCACAGGGACTCCAGAGGACAGACTGGCTGAGATGACGGGTATCCGGTCAACGAGAGTCCTACGGGGTCTCGTGGATGGGGTGTGCCGGTCGCTGCCTGCTCCGCTCAGGAGTTTCGCCCGGAGCCGGGCCCTGGCAGATCAGTGGAGCGGGAGGTCCGGTTATGTCTTCCCCTCCCTGACTGTGGGTCCTGCTGTTGGTGACTGGGTGGAGGGGAGAGACCGGCTCCTCACTCTGGGGACCCCGGTGCTCGGAACTTTCAGCTCTTGCGGAGGGAAGCAGCTTTACTCGAGCTGCGTCAAAGTACTTAACCTCCGATCACTAACAGGAGTCAGGGAGTCGAGGTGGACGGGGGTCTTTGGCTCAGACGTTTCCCCTAAAGGCAGCTGGCGGCTCCTGTATAAGCCTCCAGTTGAAAAACGGATGGGTGACCTCCAGTGGAGGATTATACATGGAGCTCTAGCTACAAACAGATACCGAGCTCACCTTGACCCGTGCAGAGGGGATAGCTGCTGGTTCTGCTCTGACACAGAGGATGTAGAACATCTAGTGGTGTCGTGTCCTCGTTTGGCAGGTCTCTATGTTTTACTGAAGAGATGGGTGGAGGCATTGGGAGAGGTTTTCTCTGTCCCACTGTTTGTTTTTGGACCTAAATACACCCTGAAAAAATGCAAAACGTTGGTTCTAATCAATTTCATTTTTGCAAATGCCAAGCTTGCCATTTGGAAAACGCGTAAAAATCAGAATTTGGGAGAAGGTCCAACTGATCCCATCCATAGTCTGAAAGGTTTGGTGGCGGCTCGTCTAGGGGTGGAACACACTTACTACCGACTGACCCACAACATGGGTGGGTTTAAAGCAGTGTGGGCCATCAAACAATCCTGTGTTCAGTGGGGGAGGACACCTCTCTGGTGCTGAACTTTTAATCTTGTTTGTGTGAGCAGAAACATTTCTGCCAGTATTGTTCATGTAGGAATGGGCATGTAAGAATTTAAGTTAGTGTACCATAAATAAAGGTTTGTTAAAAGTCAAAAAGTCTTCTCAGGAGAACTTCTTGTTCTTCTCAGGAGAACTTCTTGTTCTGTAAACGTCTGATGGGGATGAGTTTCATCAGCAGACATGATAAGAGTTCATGAGATGAATATGAGAAAATACTCATCTTCTAAATCCTTAATTAATAATTATCTGTCATTCTTTTCATCATAATGTCAGTTTAGAACGACTGGATACTGAAGCAGAGAACCTCCTCAGACCTTCATCCAGCCGGAACTCCACTGATCCACTCATCAGTCCTCCGACAAAAACCCTCGTCTGAAGGTTCCTGTTCGGTCCAGATCCAAACTGCAGGAGTAAAGGCTTCTCCTGGATCAAACAAAATTCTCCAAAATGAGGTGGTCTCCATGGTTCAGTCAGTTTTACAGTGTCAGAGCGCCTCATCATCATCATCATCATCATCATCATCATCAGACTCACAGACGTCCTTCCTGTTCGTCACATTCTGCTTCATTTCCCATGAGTCTCAGCTGGGGTTCTGACCTGGTGCTGAGTGGACAAACTGGAGCAGCAGGAGAAGGAGAGACATCCTGAGAAACATTAGTGGAATTGGGGACATTGATGCGTACGAGGTGGAGAACAAAGAGTCGTCTGCATACATGAAGACATGGATCACAGACATCACAGACATCAGTGACATCACAGACATCACTGACATCACAGACATCACTGACATCAGTAACATCGCAGACATCACAGACATCACTGACATCCCAGACATCACAGACATCACAGACATCAGTGACATCACAGACATCACTGACATCACAGACATCACTGACATCACAGACATCACAGACATCACAGACATCACAGACATCAGTAACATCACAGACATCAGTGACATCACTGACATCCCAGACATCACAGACATCACAGACATCAGTGACATCACAGACATCACTGACATCACAGACATCACTGACATCACAGACATCACAGACATCAGTAACATCACAGACATCACAGACATCACAGACATCAGTAACATCATAGACATCACAGACATCACAGACATCACGGACATCAGTGACATCACAGACATCACTGACATCACAGACATCACTGACATCCCAGACATCACAGACATCACAGACATCAGTGACATCACAGACATCACTGACATCACAGACATCACAGACATCAGTAACATCACAGACATCACAGACATCACAGACATCACAGACATCAGTAACATCACAGACATCACAGACATCACAGACATCACAGACATCAGTAACATCATAGACATCACAGACATCACAGACATCACGGACATCAGTAACATCACAGACATCAGTGACATCACTGACATCCCAGACATCACAGACATCACAGACATCAGTGACATCACAGACATCACTGACATCACAGACATCACTGACATCAGTAACATCACAGACATCAGTGACATCACTGACATCCCAGACATCACAGACATCACAGACATCAGTGACATCACAGACATCACTGACATCACAGACATCACTGACATCACAGACATCACAGACATCACAGACATCAGTAACATCACAGACATCACAGACATCAGTAACATCATAGACATCACAGACATCACAGACATCACGGACATCAGTGACATCATTGACATCACAGACATCAGTGACATCACAGACATCACAGACATCAGTGACATCACTGACATCACTGACATCACAGACATCACAGACATCCCAGACATCACAGACATCCCAGACATCACAGACATCAGTAACATCACAGACATCACAGACATCAGGGACATCAGTGACATCAATGACATCACAGACATCAGTGACATCGGTGACATCACTGACATCACAGACATCACAGACATCAGTGACATCACAGACATCACAGACATCAGTAACATCACAGACATCACTGACATCCTGTCTGCTGTAAAATCCAGATTCTGGATTCCGGATCCTCTTCGGTTGGATGGACTTTATTTAACATGAGTCGCATTATTTGCTCCGGCTGACGGGTTCTGGATCCAGCCTTGGACCCGACCCGTTCTCTCTGCAGCTCAGACTCTAAGTTCCAGGTTTCTGTTGACTCAGTCGCTGAACTTCAGTCTTCTTCTCAAGTTGGTTCTGATTTCTGCTCCTGCGTTGAACTGAAAGGTCCAAACTCTCTTCTGGTGCATCGTGTCTCACGGCGCTGGAATCTGAAACTTTCTCACCCTTTAGGTCCAAGAACTCACGCTCCGATTTTTTCGTCAGCCTGACCTTCCACAAGAACACGCGGTGTTCTGTCGGTGCTGGCGACAGCCAGGTCCATTTTTAGCGGGTTTTAATGAGCAGCAGGACGAGAGCAGATGAGACGCGACCCGATGGGGTCAGAGGTAGAACTTCATGGACTCCCAGCTGAGTCCTGCAGGCTCAGACCGACTGTCTTAGATCACCAGACTCCTGCATCTGGACCAGGACAGAACTCGGCCCGACAAAGGCCGAACGCTGTCAAGACGGAACCAATCTTTCAAATCTGGTTCTGATAGAACTTTCTCAATAGTCACCTGCAGCCTTTATGTGCTGGTCTGATTGTTGGCAGGATTCCAAAGGAACCATCAAAGTGGGTTTCATGAACACCAGCAGGAAGAACCCGTGAGGTCCGGACCTCCACTCTATTTACACTGGAACATCATCCAGAACATTACAACCGCCTGCCCACCTGCCAAACCTCCTGAGCGGAGGAGGTCGAAACGGTCTTCCATCAATCAGGAGGTCACGATCCGATCCATGTTTATGTCATAGGGTTCTGGACCCCGAGGTCCAGTTTGCTGCTCATGTGCAGGTCAAATGCAGCGAATGCCTTCAGAACCTTCAGAAGGTCTGCTGTCTGTGATCCACCACATCCCTGCAACTCCTCTCTGGGCTCAGACGGGCCCGGCGGACCTTCGCTCCACACATCAGCCGCCCTCTGGAAACGGCCATGACGCCACAGAGGAGGTTCTGACTCAAAACTGCTCCGTGGACCGACCCAATCCCAGCCAGGGCCATCAGACAGCTCTGGAGTGGTTCGGTACGGCGGGTTCCTTGAATGTCCTTGAATGTCCTTGAATGTCCCTAATGTCCCTGTTAGGGTTAGAACGTGTCTGCTTTTATCATCGACCAGCAAGTCTTCAGCGGCGCCGGCACTCATCTGTGTGTGACGGTGTCTTCCTCCGCAACCGTCACACCTGAGAGAAGAAACAATCCACAGCAAAATTTACTCTTCTCACACATTTCCTCAAAGACCTGAAAGAGAGAGAGGGGGGGGAGAGAGAGAGTATGGGAGGGAGAGAGAGAGGGAGAAAGAGAGAGGGAGGGAGAGTAAGAGAGGGAGAGAGAGACAGAATATGAGAGGGGGAGAGAGAGAGAGGGAAAGTATGAGAGAGAGAGAGAGAGAGAGAGAGAGAGAGAGAGAGAGAGAGAGAGAGAAAGAAGAAGAGAAAGTATGAGAGGGAGAGAGTGAGAAGGAGAGAGGGAGAGTATGAGAGGGGAGAGAGAGAGAGAGAGAGAGAGAGAGGGAGAGAGAGTATGAGAGAGGGAGAGAGAGGGAGGGAGAGAGAGAGGGAGGTTATGAGAGTGAGAGAGAGAAATAGGGAGGGAGAGGGGGAGAGAGTATGAGAGGGAGACAGAGAGAGGGAGAGAGAAAGAGAGAGAGGTTTCCATAGCGATGGCGGGCCCTGTCACATGGTTACCTAGGAACGAGTCATGTGATGCTGAGCGATCTATGTGTTTATGTTTGTCAGATCTCCAGCTGTCGCTCCACAGAACAAAAAGGCATCTCGCCGTTTCCTCAGCGATGGACGGAGAGAGAGATGAAGGGTGAAAGCAAGGGAGGGAGAGAGAGGATGAACAGAGAGAAAGGGAGATGAAGAGAGAGAGAGAGAGGTAGAGAGGTGGCGTGAGAGCGAGGGAGGGCAAGAGGGAGCCAGATGAAAAGAGTGATGAAGAGGGAGAGAGGGAGAGAGAGAGAGAGAAAGAGAGAGAGAGAGAGAGAGAGAGAGAGAGAGGGAGGGAGCAAGAGTATGAGAGGGAGACAAGGAAGTTTGAGAGAGGTGAAGAGTGAGAGAGAGAAAGATGAAGAGAGAAAGAAGGAGAGATAGACAAAGAGATAGAGAGATGAAGAGCGAGAGAGACAGGGAGAGAGTTGAAAAGAGAGAGAGAGAGAGAGGTAGAGAGGTAAAGAGAGAGAGAGTTAGAGAGAGAGAGAGCAAGAGATAGAGACAGGGAGAGAGTTGAAAAGAGAGAGAGAGGTAGAGAGAGAGAGAGAGAAAGAGGTAGAGAGAGAGAGAGGGAGAGAGGTAGAGAGAGAAGTAGAGAGACAGAGAGACAGGGAGAGAGAGGTAGAGAGAGAGAGAGAGAAAGAGGTAGAGAGAGAGAGAGCAAGAGAGGTAGAGAGAGAGATGTAGAGAGAGAGCAAGAGATAGAGACAGGGAGAGAGTTGAAAAGAGAGAGAGATGTAGAGAGAGGGAGAGAGAGGTAGAGAGAGAGCGAGAGGGAGAGAGGTAGGGAGAGAGGGAGAGATAGAGACAGGGAGAGAGTTGAAAAGAGAGAGAGATGTAGAGAGAGGGAGAGAGAGAGCGAGAGGGAGAGAGGTAGGAGAGAGAGGGAGAGAGAGGGAGAGAGGGAGAGGGGTAGAGAGAGAGGGAAAGAGAGAGGGAGAGGGGTAGAGAGAGAGGGAGAGAGAGAGAGGGAGAGTGAGAGAGAGAGGTTAGAGAGAGAGAGAGGGGAGAGAGGTAGGGAGAGAGGGAGAGAGAGGGAGAGAGGGGAGAGGGGTAGAGAGAGAGGGAAAGAGAGAGGGAGAGGGGTAGAGAGAGAGGGAGAGAGAGAGAGGGAGAGTGAGAGAGAGAGGTAGAGAGAGAGAGGGGAGAGAGGTAGAGAGAGAGAGAGAGGGAGAGGGGTAGAGAGAGAGAGAGAGAAAGAGGTAGAGAGAGAGAGAGCAAGAGAGGTAGAGAGAGAGATGTAGAGAGAGAGCAAGAGATAGAGACAGGGAGAGAGTTGAAAAGAGAGAGAGATGTAGAGAGAGGGAGAGAGAGAGCGAGAGGGAGAGAGGTAGGGAGAGAGGGAGAGAGAGGGAGAGAGGGAGAGGGGTAGAGAGAGAGGGAAAGAGAGAGGGAGAGGGGTAGAGAGAGAGGGAGAGAGAGAGAGGGAGAGTGAGAGAGAGAGGTAGAGAGAGAGAGAGGGGAGAGAGGTAGAGAGAGAGAGAGAGGGAGAGGGGTAGAGAGAGGGAGAGAGGTAGAGAGAGAGGTAGAGAGAGAGGTAGAGATAGAGAGAGAGAGAGAGGGGGAGAGAGGTAGAGAGAGAGGTAGAGAGAGAGAGGGGGAGAGAGAGGGAGAGAGTGAGAGAGAGAGGTAGAAAAAGAGAGAGAGAGAGGGAGAGAGGTAGAGAGAGAGAGAGAGAGGGAGAGAGAGAGAGAGAGAGAGAGAGAGAGAGAGAGGAGAGGTAGAGAGAGAGGGAGAGGTAGAGAGAGAGGGAGAGAGAGGGGGAGAGAGAGGGAGAGAGGGAGAGAGAGAGGAAGAGAGAGAGAGAGAGAGGGAGAGGGGTAGAGAGAGAGAGAAGGAGAGGGGTAGAGAGAGAGAGAGAAGGAGAGAGAGAGAGATGGAGGGGTAGAGAGAGAGAGAGAAGGAGAGAGAGAGAGAGAGGGAGAGGTAGAGAAAGAGAGGGAGAGAGGTAGAGAGAGGGAGAGAAAGAGAGAGAGAGAGGGAGAGGGGTAGAGAGAGAGAGAGAAGGAGAGGGGTAGAGAGAGAGAGAAGGAGAGGGGTAGAGAGAGAGAGAAGGAGAGGGGTAGAGAGAGAGAGAAGGAGAGGGGTAGAGAGAGAGAGAGAAGGAGAGGGGTAGAGAGAGAGAGAAGGAGAGGGGTAGAGAGAGAGAGAAGGAGAGGGGTAGAGAGAGAGAGAAGGAGACGGGTAGAGAGAGAGAGAAGGAGAGGGGTAGAGAGAGAGAGAAGGAGAGGGGTAGAGAGAGAGAGAGAAGGAGAGAGAGAGAGATGGAGGGGTAGAGAGAGAGAGAGAAGGAGAGAGAGAGAGAGAGGGAGAGGTAGAGAAAGAGAGGGAGAGAGGTAGAGAGAGGGAGAGAAAGAGAGAGAGAGAGGGAGAGGGGTAGAGAGAGAGAGAGAAGGAGAGGGGTAGAGAGAGAGAGAAGGAGAGGGGTAGAGAGAGAGAGAAGGAGAGGGGTAGAGAGAGAGAGAAGGAGAGGGGTAGAGAGAGAGAGAGAAGGAGAGGGGTAGAGAGAGAGAGAAGGAGAGGGGTAGAGAGAGAGAGAAGGAGAGGGGTAGAGAGAGAGAGAAGGAGACGGGTAGAGAGAGAGAGAAGGAGAGGGGTAGAGAGAGAGAGAGAAGGAGAGGGGTAGAGAGAGAGAGAGAAGGAGAGGGGTAGAGAGAGAGAGAGAAGGAGAGGGGTAGAGAGAGAGAGAAGGAGACGGGTAGAGAGAGAGAGAAGGAGAGGGGTAGAGAGAGAGAGAGAAGGAGAGGGGTAGAGAGAGAGAGAGAAGGAGAGGGGTAGAGAGAGAGAGAGAAGGAGAGGGGTAGAGAGAGAGAGAAGGAGAGGGGTAGAGAGAGAGAGAAGGAGACGGGTAGAGAGAGAGAGAGAAGGAGACGGGTAGAGAGAGAGAGAAGGAGAGGGGTAGAGAGAGAGAGAAGGAGAGGGGTAGAGAGAGAGAGAGAAGGAGAGGGGTAGAGAGAGAGGTACATGGAGGACAGAGAAACCTCCTCCCTCACGTGAGCCCCGCCACCTGACCCTGACTGGGACCGGTGGGTCGGACGCCGGTCAGGAGCTTCAGGCAGAAACATCGACTCTGAGACGCCGCGTGGATCGATGGTGGGCGGAGCCAAGAGGCGGAGGGGCGCCGATTAAATCAACTGATTCCTGCGGAGATGAATCTTCAGGAGGAACTGAAGCTCCATTAGTCTGAGAGCTTCATCCGTCTCACAGAACCTGATTACAGGGAAACATTAGCCGGCGAGGATGAGAGTAATCACATTACTCCGTGTTCCGGCGGGCTGAGGGGAGCAGACGCTGTTTGAAGGAGTTAGAGATCTCTGAAATCACATGAAAGTTAACGTTGAATATTTTTAGATCTGAAATGTGAAAGTCTCTAAACACGACAGCAGAAAAAAGACCTTCACTTTCATTTAGATTCTTCTACTCCTCTCAGATCTCCTCCCAGATCTCCTCTCAGATCTCCTCCCAGATCTCCTCTAAGATCTTTTATCAGATCTCCTCCCAGATCTCCTCTCAGATCTCCTCCCAGATCTCCTCTAAGACTTCCTCTCAGATTTTCTGTCAGATCTTCAAATTGAACTACTCACCCCACTGACCTCGACACGATCCCTCCGTTCTACCCACTCATACCGCCTCCTCCTTCCCCGGACTAAGCTCAGCACCATGGGATATCGGACCTTCTGTTCTGCTGCCCCTCGTCTGTGGAATGCCCTCCCTGACCATCTCAGGGCTCCACAGACGACTGACACATTTAAAAAAGGACTTAAAACTTTTCCTTTTTAGCAGAACCTATAACTGTAATTAACATTAATGCTTTTGGTCACGTTTTTGTATAGTTATTGTTTTATTTTATTTTATTTTTTTTATTGATGCTTTTATCTGCTTTTGCCTTGTAGCACTTTGAGATTTGATCCAAAATGTAAAGTGCATTATAAATTAAATGTATTATTATTATTATTATCTCCTCTCAGATTTCCTCCCAGATGTCCTCTAAGATCTTTTATCAGATCTTCTGTCAGATCTTCTGTCAGATCTTTTGTCAGATCTTCTCTCAGATCTCCTCTAAGATCTTCTGTCAGATTTCCTCTCAACTCTTCTGTCAGAACTTCTGTCAGATCTTCTGTCCGATGACGTTTCTGACTCGGATAAACGGAACCGGACTTAATTCAAATGTTTCTTAAACTTCTTCTGCTTCACCCACAGAAACATTCCCTGATCCACAGCGCCGCCTGCTGCTCCGGCACCTGAACTTCACCAGGATCAGGTTCATTCTCCTCCATCCTCCTTTGTCTGTGTTCTGGCCGATTCTTCAACATTCAACATTCATAAAACTTCTTACCTGAGGAATCTCAGCGTTCCTCAGGAATCTCAGCGTTCCTCAGGAATGTCAGCGTTCCTCAGGAATCTCAGCGTTCCTCAGGAATCTCAGCGTTCCTCAGGAATCTCAGGTCTCTTCCTGGATAAAAGCCTCCACTTTTGTAATATTCCTGGTTTTACCTCCTTCTTCAGTTACCCAGCGGAGATGTTTTAGGGGTCCATGTCAGTTGACTGTAGAAAGTTCCAGGACTTCTTCTAGAACCGTCGAACAGAACAGAACCTCTAGCAGAAGATTCTGGCTTTGAGAGAAGAATCTGACCCCATGAACCATAAGGTCGATCCGGTCCGGATGGATCATCAGACGACTGTAACCGGATCCAATGACTGCGGTACCAGACGGTCAGTCCATCAGTCCGTCAGTCAAACAGTCGGTCAGTCAACCAACCAGTCAGTCAGTCAGTCAATCAACCAGTCAGTCAGTCAACCAGTCAGTCAGTCAGTCAGTCAACCGGTCAGTCAGTCAACCGGTCAGTCAGTCAGTCAGTCAGTCAGTCAGTCAACCGGTCAGTCAGTCAACCGGTCAGTCAGTCAGTCAGTCAGTCAGTCAGTCAGTCAGTCAACCGGTCAGTCAGTCAACCGGTCAGTCAGTCAGTCAGTCAGTCAGTCAGGTCCAGCCTCCAGAGACTAAACTAACTCTGTGAACGGTTCATCATGAGACATCGGCGGCGGCGGTGGCGGTGGCGGCGGCGGCGGTTTTTCTATGAGGTGAGGAACCGGTTCCTTCAATTCCTCAGAATTACTGTGACTGACTTCTGGGTGAGTTGGAAACCTGAACTGAGGAACATCCTCATCTTCATCACCGTGTTATGTGTGAAACGTTTGTGTGGAAAAACTGCAGGAGTGAAAGAATGTCAGAAATGTAAAAGCAACAAACAAAAGTTCCGTTAGATATTTCATATAAAGAGAAGAAACCCGTAAAAAGATATTTGTTTGATCAACTCAAAGAATTCAATCAAACTGAAGAGTAAATATCATGAAGGGTTTTTGAGTCTAATGGAACATAAGGATTCAAGTTAGAGGTGTGTTTAAGACTTTTCTTCAACAGTGCAGGATAATAATAACAATAGTAATAATTATTATAATAATTATAATAATAATAATAATAATAACAGTAATAATAATAATTATAATTATAATAATAATTATAATAATAATAATAATAATAATAATAATAATAATAATAATATTAATATATTTATTTATAGGACACGTTTTTACACCCCATGGAAAAGTGAAATTCCAGCTTTGGGAGTTCACCAAATTACTTTTTTCTTCACAATTTTACCTCCTAAAAACTCCACAAATATAAAAGGTGAAAAGAAGTATTTTCATCTTCAATTTTAAACTCTTCATAATTATTTTAATTTTGTTTTCCCAATGAGAAAACTCTTTTAGAAAGTAGCTCCGCCTCCCAAAACGATTTAAGATCATCTGGAGAAAAAGCACAGGCACATCAGGAAACAGGAAGTACCAGAGAAGGATGAAGATGACATTATGGACATTTGAACGGTATCGGGTGTCCGTTAAAATGAGATTTTGAACATCAGATTCGTCTCAGTAACATTTACTAACTTCACCCTTAGAGAGGCTCAACAGTCAGACGGGCTGAAGGAAGTCTGTGTTTATGGAAAACCAAAAACGCTCAGTCTTCATCTAAAGGAGGAAGATGGTCCATGGAAAATTATATTAAAAAAAACGACGTGATTCGATGAACTAATCAAAAACAATCTCACTAATAACCCAACACCAACTTTACAAAAGACGACTGTAAGCCACGTTGATTCCTTACTTGAATAATGGAACGACATTCCGTAAATACAACATTTCATGGATCAACGGATAAAACGAGGCTGAAACTGCGACATGAAGGAAAGATGAAAGACGAGATGAAAGGTCCTCCTGAAGATTAAAAGCTCAACATTTATTTTACCCTCATGAAATCACAGGATCATCAAATCCACTGACAGGGATTTATTCACATATAATGATAATAAAATGTTGTAATCCTCAACAAAAGGAGGAATCAGAGAGAAGTTTGAATCCGACCCGTCATGGAACGCTCCACAACAGGAAATAGCAGGATTATAAAAAGTCTAAGGAATGTTGAAAATGTTCATGTCAGAGAGATTAGCGATCTTATGTGGGAATATAATTTGCTTTAGCTCTTTCACAGCATTTCTATTGATTGATTTACTCTTCTGTTCATTTTAGGTGTTTTTTTATTTATAAGTCTTATTTCTTGTATTCCTCCTATTTTATCTGTACTTATAATTCACTGTGTAAGTTTGTGTCATTTTCAATGTCAACTATTTAGAGATTTTTTCATTCTTCTTGTTATTGTTCTAAAAAGTTTATCAAGAAAAAATATTGTTCCCTTTATTTCCGCGAACCACTAACAAAGACGCACCAAATGTGACGTCACGTCCGCTTACAACGAATCCCAGTTTTAGATGTTTCTTTTACATTTCAGGGCCGCATTTGTGCCGCAATATTTTAAGTGTGTGACGTAAGATACGTTGATGAAATGTTGATGGAACAAAACGCCATCTCTACTCTCTGGAAGAAACACCGTCTGTGTTTCTACTGTCGATGACGTCACGGGTGACGCTGCAGCCAGGAAAGAACCGTGAGAGAGACCGGCGTGGAGCGGATACAAGAACCGCTCCTCCCCGGCTCACCGGTAGCTTTGCGCAGTGGCAGTATCGTAGCCTATGAGGTTTATCCGAGGCGCGATTATTGCTAGTTGAAAACTTTACCCAATACCCCGCCTAGACGACTTGAAATATAGTCGGCGACGGCAATTTTTGACGGTCTTTACGGAGACTG
Organism: Lophius americanus; assembly: GCA_037951165.1. Lineage (NCBI taxonomy): Eukaryota > Metazoa > Chordata > Actinopteri > Lophiiformes > Lophiidae > Lophius > Lophius americanus. Next base: position 252,717 of record JBBDHG010000408.1, read on the forward strand.
ATACCTTTGTTAACGGAAATGACGTGATGTTAAACTCCGAGATATCACGTTAGACAAGGAAACTTAAACGGAAGTTATGTTTTGGACGTGCACGATGTAAAAACTGAAGGCCGATCCGAACACAGAGAATGTCATTTAAAAAAACGATCGCTGCATAAAACACTAACAGAAACAATTTATTAATAGTAATAATAATAATTCATTTAATTTATAACGCACTTTACATTTGGACCAAATCTCAAAGTGCTACAAAGCAAAAGCAGATAAAAGCATCAATAAAAAAATAAAATAATAACTATACAAAAACGTGACCAAAAGAATTAATGTTAATTACAGTTATAGGTTCTGCTAAAAAGGAAAGTTTTAAGTCCTTTTTTAAATGTGTCAGTCATCTGTGGAGCCCTGAGATGGTCAGGGAGGGCATTCCACAGACGAGGGGCAGCAGAACAGAAGGCCCGATCTCCCATGGTGCTGAGCTTAGCCCGGGGAAGGAGGAGGCGGTATGACTGGGTAGAACGGAGGGATCGTGTCGAGGTCAAACAAATACTACATATATACATATATATATATATATACATACATACATACATAATACAACTGAACCGGAAACAGAAAAAGCAGTCTGACCACCTCTTGAACCTCACTTTATGACATTTATATCTAACACAAAGAAGTTGATTCATTGAAACCTATTTTGTGAAAATGACCAAAACATTGTTTCCCGTTGCTTCGAAATGAAATGCTCTTATTATGAAGGAGCGGAAGTTAGGTTCGCCAGTCTTTCCGCCGCTGTTTGGGCTAATCAAGTATTTTTAACTTTATTTTTCTTTTACCCTTAACGCGTTTAGTTATGGGATTGTTTTAATCATTCATTAATTTTAGAGAAACAGTTATCATCAAACCACAAACGCAGATTGTTTGCTTTTGTCCTCAACTCTTGTGTTGCCGTAGTTTCCGGTTCCGTGTCCAAGCCGTTTTTTGGACGAGTTATATCGTAAGTACGTCCACCGGTCTGACTACGTTCCTGAAATAAAGCCGCGCTGCTGCGCAGATAAACGGCATGTGAGTTTTTCGAGACGTTGATGACGTCACACGAGATCCAGCGAGCTGGATGAACCGTGAGGGAGAGCGGCGTGTAGCGGATGTAGGAGCCGCTCCTCCCCGGTACACCGGTAGCTTTGCGCAGTGGCAGTATCGTAGCCTATGAGGTTTATCCGAGGCGCGATTATTGCTAGTTGAAAACTTTACCCAATACCCCGCCTAGACGACTTGAAATATAGTCGGCGACGGCAATTTTTGACGGTCTTTACGGAGACTGATACCTTTGTTAACGGAAATGACGTATGTCACAACAATGAAGACACATTACGTTCACACAAACCATGAAAACAATGACATATAACTGTCTTCAAATAGACTTTCGTCTTGACCAGAGAGCAACCGGACCGGAACCGGGGAATATGTCCGTTAAAACCCATCCTTTTACCTCCACCTTCCTCCTCCGCTCCAGTGGGGCTGATAAATAGTGGATGACGTCATCGTCTATAGAAACAGAAAGTCACAATATTACATCATGGCGGGGGTCTCACCAATGGCAATTCACAGCAACAGTTGTCTCAAGGTGTTTTTCCAGAAAGAGAACTCTTTATATAATTATTAACAGAGACCCGACAGAATCCCCCGTGAGAGGGAGCAGCATACAAGTAACCCTGCATGCTGGGTTACTTGTAGTCCAAGAGTCTCCAGAAGGTCTCCTGTGGAACCTTCTCCCAATCTGGGTTCGGGGGGCAGAGACCCTCTCTACATTTAAAAGTAGTCTTAAAACTTTCCTTTATGATAAAGTTTATAATTAAGGCTGGTATAAACTAGCTCTTAGCTATACTGCTATAGGTTTAGACTGCCAGGGGATCTCCCATGATGCACTGGGCTTTTCTCTCTTCCTCTCTCACTGTCCCTCTTTATACATCCCTCTAACTTTAATACATGTTACTGGATTAATGCATGTTACTGGATTAATACATGTTACTAGATTAATGCATGTTACTGGATTAATGCATGTAACTGGATTAATGTACTGGATTAATGCATGTCACTAGATTAATGCATGTTACTAGATTAATGCATGATACTAGATTAATGCATGTTACTGGATTAATACATGTTACTGGATTAATGCATGTTACTGGATTAATACATGTTACTGGATTAATGCATGTTACTGGATTAATGCATGTTACTGGATTAATACATGTTACTGGATTAATGCATGTTACTGGATTAATGTACTGGATTAATGCATGTCACTAGATTAATGCATGTTACTAGATTAATGCATGTTACTGGATTAATGCATGTTACTGGATTAATGTACTGGATTAATGCATGTCACTAGATTAATGCATGTTACTAGATTAATGCATGTTACTGGATTAATGCATGTTACTGGATTAATGCATGTCACTAGATTAATGCATGTTACTGGATTAATGCATGTTACTGGATTAATACATGTTACTGGATTAATGCATGTTACTGGATTAATGCATGTTACTGGATTAATGCATGTTACTGGATTAATACATGTTACTGGATTAATGCATGTTACTGGATTAATACATGTTACTGGATTAATACATGTTACTGGATTAATGCATGTTACTGGATTAATGTACTGGATTAATGCATGTTACTAGATTAATGCATGTTACTGGATTAATACATGTTACTGGATTAATGCATGTTACTGGATTAATGCATGTTATTGGATTAATGCATGTTACTGGATTAATACATGTTACTGGATTAATGCATGTTACTGGATTAATACATGTTACTGGATTAATACATGTTACTGGATTAATGCATGTTACTGGATTAATGTACTGGATTAATGCATGTTACTGGATTAATACATGTTACTGGATTAATAATAATAATAATAATAATACATTTGATTTATAATGCACTTTACATTTGGATCAAATCTCAAAGTGCTACAAGGCAAAAGCAGATAAAAGCATCAATAAAAAATAAATAAATAAATAATAATAATAACTATACAAAAACGTGACCAAAAGCATTAATGTTAATTACAGTTATAGGTTCTGCTAAAAAGGAAAGTTTTAAGTCCTTTTTTAAATGTGTCAGTCGTCTGTGGAGCCCTCAGATGGTCAGGGAGGGCATTCCACAGACGAGGGGCAGCAGAACAGAAGGCCCGATCTCCCATGGTGCTGAGCTTAGTCCGGGGAAGGAGGAGGCGGTATGAGTGGGTAGAACGGAGGGATCGTGTTGCGGTCAGTGGGGTGAGTAGTTCTTTCAGGTAGGGGGGTGCGTTACCATGGATGCACTGGTGAGTGAGGAGAGAGATCTTATAATCAATCCTGGTGGAGATGGGAAGCCAATGAAGGGAATGAAGAACAGGGGTGATGTGTTCGTGTTTACGAACTCTCATCAGGATCCTTCAGATGTTTTGAACATACTGCAGTCTTTGAAGACTTTTATCAGGGATCCCGATGAGAAGTGTGTTACAGTAAACCAGTCGGGAGGAGACGAACGCGTGGACCAGCTTTTCAGCATCACTGAAGGTGAGTGAAGAAGGGAGTTTGGAAATATTTCGGAGATGGTGAAAGGAGATCTTGCAGATGTGTTTGATGTGGGATTCAAAAGTGAGTTGAGGGTCGAATCTCACGCCGAGGTTGGTGACTGATGAAGACTGATGAAGAGAGGGGAATGTCGTGACCAGAGAAGGTAATACTGGTTATGGAGGAAGACTGGGTCTGATGAGGGGTGCCAATTAAAATAGCTTCGGTTTTGGAGCTGTTCAACTGGAGAAAGTTGTTTTTCATCCACACCTTCATCTCCTCCAGACAAGTGCGGAGAGTTGACAGGGGAGATGATGAAGATGAGGATGGAGAGGCTGAGGAGGAACATGTGTCAGTTTTTATGTAGATTTGCGTGTCATCAGCGTAACAATGGAATGAGAGTCCATATCGACTGATGACACGGCCAAGGGGGAGGGGCATGTACAGTATGAAGAGAATGGGGCCGAGGACTGATCCCTGGGGGACTCCACAAGTGACGGTGTGTGTCCGGGACTTTGAACTTCCAAGGGAAACGTATTCTGTTCTGTCAGTGAGGTAGGATTGAAACCAGTTTAGGGCGGTGTCAGTGAGTCCAGTGGTGTGATGTAGGCGGTGTAGGAGTATTCCAGGGTCAACTGTGTCGAAGGCAGCAGACAAATCAAGGAGAATCAGGAGGGAAGGCGAACCAGCATCTGCTGCCATCCGTAGGTCATCTGTGACTCTAAGCAGAGCTGTTTCTGTGCTGTGGGCGGAGCCAAACCAGACTGAAAGGTTTCAAAGAGGTTGTTGTATTTGAGGTGGTCCTGGAGGTGGGCAGCAACTACTTTTTCCAGAACTTTGGAGAGGAACGGGAGTTTGGAAATGGGCCTGTAATTAGCCAAAAGTTCTGGATGGAGAGTAGGTTTTTTGAGGAGTGGTCTGATTATGGCGGCTTTTAGGGCAGATGGAACAAAGCCGGCCTGGAGGGATTGATTTATAACATCGGTGATCAGGGGACTGATGGAAGAGATGTTAGTTTTCACTAGGGCCGTAGGAAAGGGGTCGAGGGCACAGGTGGAGGATTTCATTGTCCTGATGATAACCTCAACCTCCTGCTGTGAGACTTCTTGGAAACATCTTAGAGGCTGGGAGACCTCAAACTGAAAGTAAGCAGACTGGATAGGTAGAGAGGAGGAAAGAACAGAACGGATTGAGTCAATTTTTGATTTGAAGAAAGCCATGAAATTATTACAGTGCTCTTCTGTAATTTCTGTAAGAGGGAGAGTTTGTGGTTTAAGAAGATGATTGATAGTGGAAAACAGCTGCTTAGAATTTCCAGGACTAGTTTTGATGATGTTGGAGTAGAACAGTCCCCGAGCCTCTAATGCATGTTACTGGATAAATGCATGTTACTGGACCAGAACTCTGCGCTCCCAGCATGCAGGGTTACTTGGAATTCCAAGTAGTAGAATGGAGCCAGAGGTTTCTGCCTGTTAAAAAGCAGTTTTGTCTCGTCAAGTGCTGCTCCCTCTCACGGGGGATTCTGTCGGGTCTCTGTTAATAATTATATAAAGAGTTCTCTTTCTGGAAAAACACCTTGAGACAACTGTTGCTGTGAATTGCCATTGGTGAGACCCCCGCCATGATGTAATATTGTGACTTTCTGTTTCTATAGACGATGACGTCATCCACTATTTATCAGCCCCACTGGAGCGGAGGAGGAAGGTGGAGGTAAAAGGATGGGTTTTAACGGACATATTCCCCGGTTCCGGTCCGGTTGCTCTCTGGTCAAGACGAAAGTCTATTTGAAGACAGTTATATGTCATTGTTTTCATGGTTTGTGTGAACGTAATGTGTCTTCATTGTTGTGACATACGTCATTTCCGTTAACAAAGGTATCAGTCTCCGTAAAGACCGTCAAAAATTGCCGTCGCCGACTATATTTCAAGTCGTCTAGGCGGGGTATTGGGTAAAGTTTTCAACTAGCAATAATCGCGCCTCGGATAAACCTCATAGGCTACGATACTGCCACTGCGCAAAGCTACCGGTGTACCGGGGAGGAGCGGCTCCTACATCCGCTACACGCCGCTCTCCCTCACGGTTCATCCAGCTCGCCGGATCTCGTGTGACGTCATCAACGTCTCGAAAAACTCACATGCCGTTTATCTGCGCAGCAGCGCGGCTTTATTTCAGGAACGTAGTCAGACCGGTGGACGTACTTACGATATAACTCGTCCAAAAAACGGCTTGGACACGGAACCGGAAACTACGGCAACACAAGAGTTGAGGACAAAAGCAAACAATCTGCGTTTGTGGTTTGATGATAACTGTTTCTCTAAAATTAATGAATGATTAAAACAATCCCATAACTAAACGCGTTAAGGGTAAAAGAAAAATAAAGTTAAAAATACTTGATTAGCCCAAACAGCGGCGGAAAGACTGGCGAACCTAACTTCCGCTCCTTCATAATAAGAGCATTTCATTTCGAAGCAACGGGAAACAATGTTTTGGTCATTTTCACAAAATAGGTTTCAATGAATCAACTTCTTTGTGTTAGATATAAATGTCATAAAGTGAGGTTCAAGAGGTGGTCAGACTGCTTTTTCTGTTTCCGGTTCAGTTGTATTATGTATGTATGTATGTATATATATATATATATGTATATATGTAGTATTTGTTTGACCTCGACACGATCCCTCCGTTCTACCCAGTCATACCGCCTCCTCCTTCCCCGGGCTAAGCTCAGCACCATGGGAGATCGGGCCTTCTGTTCTGCTGCCCCTCGTCTGTGGAATGCCCTCCCTGACCATCTCAGGGCTCCACAGATGACTGACACATTTAAAAAAGGACTTAAAACTTTCCTTTTTAGCAGAACCTATAACTGTAATTAACATTAATTCTTTTGGTCACGTTTTTGTATAGTTATTATTTTATTTTTTTATTGATGCTTTTATCTGCTTTTGCTTTGTAGCACTTTGAGATTTGGTCCAAATGTAAAGTGCGTTATAAATTAAATGAATTATTATTATTACTATTAATAAATTGTTTCTGTTAGTGTTTTATGCAGCGATCGTTTTTTTAAATGACATTCTCTGTGTTCGGATCGGCCTTCAGTTTTTACATCGTGCACGTCCAAAACATAACTTCCGTTTAAGTTTCCTTGTCTAACGTGATATCTCGGAGTTTAACATCACGTCATTTCCGTTAACAAAGGTATCAGTCTCCGTAAAGACCGTCAAAAATTGCCGTCGCCGACTATATTTCAAGTCGTCTAGGCGGGGTATTGGGTAAAGTTTTCAACTAGCAATAATCGCGCCTCGGATAAACCTCATAGGCTACGATACTGCCACTGCGCAAAGCTAACGTATGACTGGTAGTGGCAGGGACCAGTTTCTGCTGGACATGTTGTTCAGTTACGGTCCCGGACCAGGTGAACCGAACGATGAGTCCAGGTGGATCTGAACCATCGGTCTGACAGTCCGGCACGTTTTTAACCTTTTATCTAACGTTTTGTAAGTTTAAATTAATTTCAAACTGTCGCTGGTACGCAATGTATCATGGGTAAAAAACTGCTCCGGCTCTCATCATTTGAAGAATGTATCCCGTTCAGAGCGCCCCCCCCCCCCCCCAGACACACACACACACACACACACAGCTGGACAAGGTGCTGCTTTTAACAGACGACCACCTAGACATATTCGATAATCACACATTCAGATGATTT